>JAJGRX010000009.1:1200000-1800000 GCA_025461125.1 Carex kokanica | reverse complement strand
AGTACATGTATGTGCTTAAAAAGAACTTTATTTGTTGCAAATAAATAAATAACTTTATTTTTTCTCCTTTTCTTTGCCAACCTACTGAAATGACCCTGCTGAAGTATCGTAAATTTGCAATTATTTGTGCAAAATGGAAGTTGATATATATACCCCTAAGAAAAACAGGATGTGGGAAAAAACATCTAGGTGTAATACGAAAATTATCTTCTATAGCAACTTTTTTGTTAACTCATAATTGGTACCAAAATGATCCTTTTACTGTTTATTTCTTATACCAATAAGGAATAGTGGGCCTAGATTTGGTATTCGAGAGATTTGGATAGTAGGAGGTGATATAAATGTTTTCTAGCATTGTATGCAATATACTTTCCTGACCTATGACATCTTTTTACCTTTTCTTTTGTAGGAAGATGCGAAGCAGGAGAAGACTCCCAAGAACCGTTACAGTGTCTGATTTTAATTACTTTTGTTCCAAGAATCTTCATGCATGCGAAAACTTTATGTATTTTTTTTTATTTGCTTCTGTGGTTAGTCATCAGAGAAGCTGAGGAATGTTAGTTACAATATAATTAGCTTAATTAAGTTTTCATGTGTACATCGATCTGTCATGGTTTGCTTTCTATAACTATTCCTTGATCAAGGAATGAGAATATATTTACATGAATTGTCAAAAGAGAATACAGGAAGTAGTAGAAAAAAAAAAAAAATCCCGACAGATTTAGAACACCAGAAACACAAGTCTACCTCTTATCCCTTTTTTCTTTTGACATTTTTTTTTGGATTCCTAGGAAAAGAAGACTTCTCTGTTGGATGTATGTATCTTAATTAATTAACTCCCGGTGGTTGTTGCAATTTTACTTAACAGTTTAAAATTTACACTAGCATTGTGCTTATTGTAATTAGTCTATGTGATTCAAATGGATAAAATTGTGCTTGGAATAATACAGTAGAAATCTTTACTTCTATCAAAATATTGAAAAATAGAAAAGTTTATCCTTAAATTATTAAAAATTGTTTCGCAGCTGAACAATTTGGAGAATAGCCCAGAAATAGTGCAATTACAAATCATAACACCGCTGTTACACTTATCTATCTTTTTAGCAATTTTCTTTTCCTTCCATGAAGTTAATGCCACATGAAACTGTTATCTTTGTAAGGTTCGAATCACTGGAAAAAAATTGCTCTTTTTTTTTTAAACTTAATTTCACGAATAGATGCTGGATTTTATAAAGATGAGACCAGATTGAAATCTGAAATCATTTTTACTGTGGCTTGGACTCCGCTTGGTAGCAGTTTTTAGTGGGAATTTTTTTTTATGGTTGACGACAATTTGCCGACAACAGGTATATTGATAAAAAAGTTTAATTACAAACGCCAATAAACATAACAATATGCACACCTCTACTATCTATACAATGAGGTTGGCATCTTATAATAAAAATAAATGTTAAATTAAATAAAACCGGGTTTATCTGATGCCATCTAACAGTTGATTCTCCAAAACTCAATTTTTAATGTCGTATCGTTAATGTGACGATAAACCGGTCTTCGCTTATTAGAAAAGAGTCTCTTGTTTCTTTCCCTCCAAAGTACCCATGTTCCTACCGTCCATATAACATTTCAAAGAGTTCTCCTTTGTGGTGTCATCGGGCGGCCGGTTTCCAGCCACACCCGCTGTATATGGTTCCCTCCAAGTCTTGAGATGTTGTAATGTACCAACAATCCCCACCAAAATTTGACCGAGTACCCGCAATCCCACATTATATGGTCCCTTGTCTCTATTAAATTGGCCTCACATAAATGACATCCCGTTTGTATGACACAACCTCTCGTTAATAATGTGTGTTGAGTAAGGATTTTTTCCTTTAGCATTAACCATATAAAAATCCTCACCTTCAATTGTACGTTAATTTTCCAGAGTGGTTTTTGAGTGAAAGATAAAATACCGCCATTGTGCATCATCCCATATGCCAAGGCACACGAGAAATCGCCCGATGTCCATCTCCATTTATTTTCTCCGGCAACCATCTCCACCGGACATTGAAAGAAGGAGCGATTATTGGCTAGATCCTTTATGAAGAAGGATGTTTCAACTCTTCCGGATTCCAACTGGGTAGCCAAGATGAGCCCATACAAAGACCTTACCGTCTTTGCCCATAGGCATTGTGGTCTGTTTTCTATAGCACATATCCAGAAGTGCATCATTCTGACATGCCAAGTCGATAATTCCCAAACCTCCATTAAATTTTAATGCACAAACCCTCTCCCAATTAACCAAACAATTAATGGCTTTGCAGGTTTCGTTCCCCTTGTAGAGAAAATTCTTCCTCATTTTGTCAAATATGTTTAATAACCCCCTACAGGAAGCTTGAAGGCTTGCATATAATGAAGAGGCATTGCCGATAGCACTGCTTTCACCAAGGTGATGCGGCCACCATAGGACAGCAGGTTAGAGGTCCACCCTTCCATTCTGCACTGCACTGCTCCTATCATAACTTGGAAATCAATCTTCCTCGGCTTTCTGATTGTGAGCGGTAGTCCCAAGTATATGATCGGTAGACCTACTGCCGATGCCTGAATAATGGATTGTATGACACCGATTAAATTTTGAGAGAGGTTGGGTGTGCCTCACAAATTATTAATGTGTCATCCGTATATTGTATGGTTTGGGGCCGAATTCTTACATGCGGAGGCATAATATTAGTAACGTTACTGAGAAACGTGTTCAAGGTATCAGTCACCAGAATGAATAACATGGGAGATAGTGGGTCTCCCTGTCGTAGCCCCCTCGCATGTTTAAAGAACCTAGTTTGCATACCATTCACCCTTATAGCTGATGAAAATGTGTTCAACACACTCAAAACCGATGAAGTCCAGCCCGGAGGAAAACCTCTCTCTATCAATAAATTCATCAGGAAACACCAATCCACCGTGTCGAAGGCCTTTTCAAAATCCACCTTATATAAAATTGCTGGGAGCTTGCTTTTGGAAGAAAAATTGAAGAATTCTCTTACTAATAAGAATGATTCCATTAATGATCTTCCTTTAACAAAATTCCGCATTATATTTTTACTTTACCGGATTGGTTAGATATTTTGGTTTAGGGTTTAGGGTTGCTATTTTGGTGGCAACAAATGCATACAGATTCCGCTACTATTTTTACTAAATTTGCTGTATTAAGATTTATAAACCTCTAGGGATTCACCTGGTCCCGTTTAAATCTGCCCTGAACTTAAATCGTTTCAGCACGACTCGGCATTTTCCTTTACCGGATAGGTTAGATAACGCAAGAACTCCGTATTTGTTGCCAAAGATGTGTATTTCTGTATATAAAAATGGTGGTATATGCACAAATGTCTATTAATTATGATGGATAATTGCAGTAACAGATGCCAAATACAACCATCCAATAACTAAACTGGAATGCAATCACTTTTTTTAATCGAGCGTGGCATTGAAGCAATATACTGATTTGTCAAAATTTTAGTTCTAAATCCCTTAATCACTGTAAATAGCCAAATTAATTCACATTTGAAGAGAGATCTAATAAATTCCACTTCAGTAAAATAGTGGATTAAATACATCATGTTTACCAGGTTTGTACTAGGATCATGCAACCCAACAAGCAACAGCAACACTGGTACAGACTAAAGCATGTATTGTTGTACTCTTCTGAGTTACCTCTTGTAAGCACAGTTTCAACAAGAAGCTAATACCAATTTTTTTTTTTTTTTTTTTTTTTTTTTGCTTATGAGCCTACTTACAATACATTACATAAATATTACCTAACACTCAGAAAAACAATGAAAGTAGACAGCTTTATCTTTCTATTCCATTCTTTTTACTACCAGAGCCTCAGATGCTACAAGGATATGAAATGAAGCACTTCCAATGTTGAAACCCTAAATCTTAGAATATGGTTGAAATGAGCATGTCTGACGAACTCAATTCTCTGCAGCCTCCTTTCTATTCCATTCTTTTTACTACCAGAACCTCAGATGCTACAAGGCTGTAAAATGAAGCACTTTCAATGGTGAAACCCTAAATCTTAGAATATGGTTGAAATGAGCATCTGTCTGACGAACTCAACTCTCTGCAGCCTTTCTTCCAAATCTTCTTCCCCCAAATTTTCAACTGCGTGAGCAACCGATCTAATGCCAAAAGAAAAGGCAAAGCAAAAGAAAACAAAGTTATGTTATATCAAAATCTTAAATGACTGAAGTTACTTATTTAAATACGATGCCCAATTTTGGGTAACTTTTTTTGGAGGGAATCAAAGTGGGTACACCCTAACGCGCATTGAGCTTTAGCAGGTAGATCAAGATTCTTTAGCATTAAAGGAAAATTTTATTTTTCTAAGACCTCGATGGGCCCGGAATATCTCTTGTATGGCTTTGGACCTTGTACTATAATTGGGTTAACTCAACTTTTGTTTTGCATTTGGAACCTACTTCTAAAACTAGATCAAATGCTCAAAACTTCATGTGCACAGTCAAATTGTCCACATAAGATATTCACTGGTCAACCCTTTTTTGATATGCTTGGCCATATTTTGATTTCTGACAGTTTGACAATTAACTAAGCTATAAGATAGCCTCATTAGACCCCTGAGTAAGCAATTTGACAGTAACAAAATAACTCAAAAGACCCACATAACTAGGTTAGTAGGTAAACTGGTACCGGACAGAACCAATTCTGGCAAATAACGCACATGTTGTTCATATATCGGTACCTCATATCATGAGAGGACACTGATATCATTTCGCTTGTGTGATTTACTTTTCCCAAATCGCTGTTGATGGGAGCAACAGTGCAGATAAACTGTGAGAGTAGGGGATCAGCGGCAGATTCTCTTCCATATACCGTGCCTCGGTTTGGTGCCATTTCACTAAATGAATTTTCATATACAGTAGACGAGTTCTGATTCCATAAGCTCAATCTATGTGATTTTCTTCTCTGCCAGATTTCCAGAAATAATTATAACAGTAAGTTTGTAGAATGAACAAATTAAGAAGCCCACAGGTTATAAACTAAGAATTAGAATAGGACTACTTTATCCTCAAGTTTGAGATAGAACTACTATTTTTAAAGCATTGATATTACCGGTTTCAAATGTAAACAGTTTTTCAGTAAATTTTTGTGATTAACCGAATCAACTGATCTTATACAACCATTAATCTCATGCATTTGCAAATTCAGAATGTGTCAAATATTTTAGATAAAACTGTGACTTGTTTGAGACAGTACCTTTATTTGGTGGGAATGTTGAATAGTGAAATGAGAAATCATATCCTTCCCCGGGGTGTCCGCACACATGGGGCAAACCTGAATTATAACAGAATCATCAAAAAGTTAGATAATTTCTTGTAATATATGAGGAAAAAAAGCATAGAAGCGTAAACAAGTTGGGTTTGCTTATGCACCTAAAGACTCAGTTACTTGAAAATCAAGGACTATCAGACTGTCAGAAAGCAAAAGTCCCTAACAAGCCAGCAAGGAATAATAGATAAGTATGTATTACTATACATACTTACTATAGTTTTTTATCATTGGTACTAACATAAATTGCTTTGTTGGTAAAATGCCACACCATTATAGTACAGTATCAATATATCCTAATGTAATCCTCGGATTAAGTTACTATTAAGTAAAGGTAATAAAGAAACGTGATAAGAGAGAAAGCACATCAGAGGCACACAAAGTAAAATAATGTAAAGAGTGGACTTACCGCATTTTTGAAGTCAAAGCAATGCTCCTCTTGAAGGTGGCTGGATAAGAATGGCACCTCCACTTCTATATAGCAAAAGGGGCATGGGAAATACTCCCATAAATCTTCTTCTCCTGTAACAATATAAAAAAGAAACTTTAATTTAGATTATTGATGAAAAAATGATTAATTCTAGCATGTATCCAACTTATATGATGCATCCAACTCTTATGGTACATTTTTGAAAATTATCATTCAAATTAAAATTGCAGATGTGTTCTCAATTTGAAAGATGTGAGAGTAAAGTGGAGTGTAATGGTACATCCAACTCTTATGCCTACCATCAAATAATTTAAAATTTGTTCAAATGGAGTGTTAATAGTTTTATGATGAATGACCAATCAAATTTGATACCCATCCTATCTAAATAATTGCGAACACATATATAAATTTAATTTTTTCAAATTGAATAATGTCCATGAGAGTTAGGTGTACCATTAAAATTGGATGTATGCAAGAATTACCCAAAATGATTAATTCTAAATGTATCAAATGATATTAGCCACTAAAATTTTACCCTTTTCTAGTAAATTGTGCACATTAAAATTTTCTCTTCTTCACCATTATATTGTCACTCAAAACTATGTATGAGTCATATACAATAATTTTCTTGATAAGGATGAAAACATCAAAAAGCTATAATAAAATAATACTGTCAAGAACTACCTAGCCAGAAAATAATTACAAAATCAAACAGAAGTAATAGAAGAAAGAAAACATGGCTACTTAACCAGAGGCGGAGCTAAGAGGATTCAATGGGGATCAATTGACCCCCATTTAATTTTAAATTTTTTGTATTTATGTTTATTTTTCTATATAATTTAGCATAAAATGTCATGGTACGGTAAAATTGACCCCATTATCTGCATAAAATTTATATATGATTGAGCCCCATAGTTCGAAATAATTTTTTATATGATCAACCCCATTGTTCGAACGTCTGGCTCCGCCGACTTAACTATAGAACAAAGCATAAACAAAAATAGATAACCCTTCAAAGCACATTAAAAGAAAGTAAACATTGCGATTGAAGCTCATTTAGGGTTTGACTAATTAAAAGAAAAATCTATCAAAAGAAATAGGAACAGGAAAAATTACAACAAACAAGATCCAATGATAAAAACTACAATAATAAGATAATATGAAATATCCTGGCTGCTAAGCATCAAACATAAGAAATGTCCCAAATACCCCTATAAGCAGGAGACATGAAACATCTCATTAACCCTTGCAAATTTCGTTTCATAAACAAGTGCGCAGACTATTTCCCTTAGTCACAGTCTCTTTCCCTCTCGCTCCATAAATCAGGAATTATTCTTTAATAATTTGTGAAGGGAGAGTATAGAAAAACTTCCCAGTTTTTGGGATTAATTGCAAGAGAAAAATTAATAATTTGCCAATGTTATACAAAATTTTGAAAGTTTTCTATGAGTACGCAGGAAACATGATTATCTATGAAAGATATATCAAGGGCAACAAAATCTCGGATCATATATCTTTTTCCTAGAGAAAGAAAAAAATAAAAGATGTTATCATCAATTTATACAATAGAAAAAAAAAAAAAGCTGCAAAACATACAAGCCAAGAGACATGATTTTTATCATCAATTTATACAATAGAAAAAAAGAAAAGGCCTTAACAGTGAATATTCAGAATAACGGTACATCACAAATTAAGTAAAGAGAAAAGAAGACTATTTTATATTTATAGATCTATTTCAAAATCATAATTGATAATTAAAAAAAAGGTGAATTCAAAACTAGGTCTATGCTTAGTGGCAGACACGGCCAATTAATTGAAGAAATAACAAAGAGAAACGAGAAGAAAACAAATGAGGAAAAATTTAACTAAAGAACCAGAAGGTATCTTCATTTGATCTTAATTGAGAAATAATAAAATGTGCAGAAAAGAAACATTTCCATTCCAAAATAACAAAAAAGTGTGTGCTAGAAGAAAACATTATGCTAAAAATCTTTTAGCAATAGATAGAATCCTGCAACTAAAGAGGGAAACAAAGCAGATAGCATTTCTGAAGAAATAACATAATGGTGACAGATATTGATTAAATAGTCTTAAAAGTTAAAGAACCTCGGCTTAATTAGGACGAAATTGGTACTACTGTAGAGAAAAATCATCAATTAATGCCTAAACAGCGCAATTAAACTTCACATTTAACGGGGATTATAGATTTATAGGCATGGATTATGTATATTTGCCAATAATTTAACCTGACTGCGTTTGATTTTGATGAGGCTGGTACATCCCTAGATGAGCTCTGTTATTCCAAGCGTCAACTTCCATTTAATTTCTCTCCCAGCAGAAAAAAATCAAAGATGGATAGAGAAAGAAGGAAAGAGAGAGAGGAACTGGTGCTGTACTGAGTGTTTTTCAGTGTGTATATAGAGGAGAGAAGACCATGGGCTCCAGTTATTATAAGGAAAAATACTGGGTAGACCCGGTCTTTTTTCCTTTTTGAATCCGTGCACTACAAGATTGCTGTTTCCTTATAGACCGGATTTAGTGTGGCGAATCAGATGCCACGAATTGTGGTGTTATCCGTTGCTGCTGCAGCACAGTCATGTTTTAAAAGTCAGAATAAATTATTTTAAAGTTTAGTCGTAAAGATTTCTTGAATTTATATAATCCTACTGCACATATAAATTATCTGATTACTTAAATCTAACAAAAAACAAATACAAAATAGGAAAAGAAAGCTACGCAAATGATTAGTTGATTACACAAAACAAACAATACAGAAAAAATAGGATATTATCAGAGTAGAACTAGGGTGCTCCTAAGCTCACCAAGACCTTCGTGAGCGCGACTCTAAAACCTATCGAATTGACTTCAAACAACATTTTCAAACCGTTAGATGTTCAATCTATATTAAAATGTGCTTGGAGACCAAATTTTACATTTTTTGGAATTTTTTTACTATTTATTAAGATGGTTTGAAAATCGCTGTTTTTATTAAAATTCTGCACCATTGGAAAACAGCGATTTTCAAACCATCTTAATAAATAGTAAAAAAATTCCAAAAAATGTCAAATTTGGTCTCCAAGCACATTTTAATATAGATTGAACATCTAACTGTTTGGAAATGTCGTTTGAAGTCAATTCGATAGGTTTTAGAGTCGCGCTCACGGAAGGACTTGGTGAGCTTAGGAGCACCCTAGTTCTACTCATATTATCATATTACTTTTTACTAGTTTAATCATGTTTAGGAAAAAAATATACTAATATTCCCTTAACACCCCCAAACTAAAAGATGGTTTTTTTTTTAAAAGGGCCACAAAAAAAAAAATCAAAAGGCATTAAGAAATAAGAAGTGGACAAAAATATATTGTGTGCATTTTAAATATAATTGGATATTACTATTGCACTCCACATAGTGCCCCACCAAATAATCATTGACACCCATGACTTAGTTACGTGTGCTTTTCCAAATAATATTTCTTCTATTCATTTATTTATTTAATGGAGTTTGTTTATTGGGAATGAAATCCGCTGCTCTCCAAAAAACTCTGCTATCCTTGCTATCCTCTCTCTCTCTCCTCTTTCTTTCTCTCTTCTCTCTCTCCTCCTCTTTTGAAGAGAGAGATAGACAGAAAAGTGGAGAGCACCCGCTACTATTCTTCTTAGAATAACAGCAGAGTCGGATCCTGTTTATTGTGTCTCATTATTGTGATGGTAGATATGTTCTAATTATTATTCAGTATCAAAATTGAATCATAATTGACATTTAAAATTTCAATATATTTGAAATTATTCAATTAAAATCGAATGACTTGTTGACAACTTAACATCACCATTACATATCATAATGACTAGTAATGTGGTGGTCGCTTATGGAACAATTAAAAGAATTGAACTTGGTAAAACATTCTATTAGCATCTTGTGTGAATTGAAAATAATGCACAAAAGGTTTGATTATCTTTTGGCTGGTACATACAATTTGAATTTTTTTCTAAAATCACAAGAATAAAAAGAATCAACAAAAAATGAAAATCACAAGAATTAAAAGAATCACAATTTTTTTTTACTAATAATATAATCTGTATTGACATGAATTTTAATGCAGAAGAATTACTTATCAGTTAACACTTGTTCGGATGCTGACATGAATTTTAATGCATCCAGTGTAATTTGTGCATGCAAATTGGTAGAAATTAGAAAATTATACAAGATAAAAATTTATACATAAATTGTCCTTTTTGATGTATTAATTACAATTCGTACATGCAATATCAAAAAATGTGTTAGTGCTTCTTGACACTTTTTATTAAAAATGTGTTAGTGGTTCTTGAAAGTTTCTCTTTATCACTGAAGTTTAACACTTATGAAAGAATTCAATAGTGTCTAAATTCACACATAAAGTCTACGGTGCAGACTAATTTCACGTAGACATTGACACGCAGGGGCGGATCCAGCATAGTGCAGGGTAGGGCAACTGCCCTACCCTGGAATTTCAAATTTAGTTTCTAAGTACTAGGTTTTTGGATCTTGTCCCACCCTGGAAGAAACAAATGCCCTACTCTGGAAGAAACAAATGCCCTCTTCTCTTTCTCCTCTGTAAATTTTTGTATGTCATGTTTAGATTTGAAAAAAAAAAAAATTGGCATGTTGATTGTTTTTTATTTAGTACCCGATTAGATAGTAGATTTAAACCTGATTAAATATTAGACCCGCATAAATATTATCTTGCCCTATCCTGAAGGAAATCCTAGATCCGCCCCTGTTGACACGAGAATTATACACTATAGCTTCCAAATAATATTTCTTATTTTTTCTAATATTTTGCATGTCAACTCATTAAAAAGGGGGGTCAAATTTAATGATGTATTGGTGATTTGGTGTAGAATTCAAAGTAGGTCCGATGCCCATCGGACTTACTTTGGTTAGATAGATGTGATGATCATCTGATCAACATTAAATTTGTGCACTGTGCATCAAAATTCGTACAAGTCTGTATCAATTTCCGTGTGCACAGATTTAGTATTAATCGTACGGTGCTGAAGTAAATTAAAACTAAAAGTAGGTCCGATACCCATCAAATCTACTCCTATTTCATTAGTGTAACGCGTTCCGGTGCTGGAGTGTTAGGCCAATAGGATCTGGATCCTGTCATAGAATATTTATAATAAAAAAGTGGGGCCGGGGGCGGGTAATAAGACAAAAACATTAATCAAACCTAAAAATAGTGCAAAGGAAACTTACTCCATTGAGAATCAAAGAAGATTCGGACTCGTAGCCATCCCCGATTTTCTTATTCGTAGCATTAAAAAAATTAAATTGTAACATCCATTCTAAAGAAAAATGTCAAATGTATTGGGAGCGACGACTAGCAGTCCTCTCTATTATGTTTCCTAAATATTTTTTTGACTAACTGATGTGTAAAGTACGACTGGTGTTGTCCTCTCCATTCTGTTCCCTAAACGCCCCTAAGTAACTAATGGGTAAAGTACGACAGGAACCAATAACTACTTGGGGAATTACTTATATTTGAAAAAAATTACAATTGGCACGCGCATGTATGAATACTTATACGCACAAGTATTAGTATATAATATATTAAGTATTCACTATTATCGTGCCCGTGCGTTGCAACGGATATGTATTAAAAGAGAACAAAAAAATTGCTGCTAATTTATAATGTAAAGTCTTAAAAATAAATTTAAAAGATGAAATTTATTTATCAAACCTTAGAGATTTTATTTATCAAAACTTATAACGTAATAAGGAAATTGGTAGCAATTGAAAAACATGAAATTTATTTATCAAACCTTAGGAATTTTCTTCGAAGCCCAAATTCAAATGAATCAGAAAATGCACTGTTGAAAAGTTAACTGCATCTAAATTTCACAAATATTTTTTGGACATTATACATCACAATTTCGCAGAGGAGGGGAGGATCACGAAAACAAAGAAGAGAGGAGGGGAAGAGAGGAAAAGAGAGCAAACCAACAACTGTTGGGAAGTAGAAATCTTTTCATTCTACGAATTTGTATAGAAACAAACAAGGAGATATCTCTATTTAAGGAAAAAAAATTTATCAATTTTCATTATGCTCAATTGAATAAGGAGAATAAGGAAACATATTTCATGCAAAAAAAAAATTTCTAAAAGATTGGTCGGCTTAAATTTAATTGTAACATTTAGTGTGGCTATACGTGTGGCGAGTCTTATTTTAACTAAATTTAAACTTCTACACATAAAGAGATGTATTTAATCAAAAGAAGACAATTATGTAATTGGAGGGTTGAGATTAAATCCAAAATTTCATCTTTTAATTATAGCCGTTGGCGGATCGGACACTTAACGTGCTTAATAATGAAATGGAGATACCTAAGACATCAAGTATTTTAATAAAAAAATATGGACATCAACTTTCTTTTATCTCTAATCACACGCCCATCTTTTACATGTTTTTAGAAGTGGGTTTTTCTTTCTCCGTTTAATCTCATCAATATTTCTGACGATCTGTGAGGAATTTTGCGAATCTAAAACTACAAACGTCTTCTATGTAATTTTCTCTTTCAAATGAGATCCATGATTAAGTACTTTCGGGTTCTTCATCGTTTAAGTATTCGTACCTCAGCATGCAAGTATTTATATCTCGTCGAGTAAGTATTCATACATTGTCAAGTATTCATCTCTAAAATGCCAAGTATTATTCTCTAAAATGTCGAGTATTTATACTTACTCAGTAAAGTGTGAATATTTATGTTATAAAGTATTTATGAAAAATCCACAAACGTGTCTTGAACATTAATTACCTGAGAGACCACTGAATTTTTTTTAAAAACCATAATTAGAAAAAACAAAATTAGCAAACCAACATGATTAGCTGAGTTTTTAGAAAAACCATAAGAACCGAATTGGTAATTCGGGTCCAACTTTTTTTTTCCCTGGACCCGAAATGCCAATTCGGCTTCCCCAATTTTTTCCAGTTTTTCCGCAGCGCAGAAACGGTGTAGCGTTTGGTGTAATGCCTTGGACCCGAATTGGGATTTCGGGTCCAAGTACTTTTTTTTTTTTTTTAGAAACAAAATAACTAAAATGATAAAATATAATACTAAAAAATTGAATTTTTTTCCCTTTGTCAAATTACTTTTTTGATAGCATATTTATACTAAAATACTATAAATTACTTGAAATTATATTAATTTATGTTGATTTACACTAAATTACTTAAAATTATATTAATTTATGTTGAATTACACTAAATTACTTGAAATTACAATAATTATGTAGAATTATGCTAAAATACGGTAAATTACGTTAAATTACGTACGAATAGGACCTATTTTGTGCCATCCTTCATAAATCATAAAAAATAGTAAAAAAATTTCAAAAATAATAAAAATTGGTATTCTACAAGTTCATTATATAAGTAATTTACTGAGCTACGTAGATTGAATAATAAAAGTGAAAATCTCAATCGAAAACTTCAACTGAAGTTTTGAGGCCCTTCTCTTTGTTTTTTAGCGATTCTGAATTTGAAAAATTAGCAAAGCAAGTACAGACGCATGCGCATTTTCACGAGCTTTCCGAAAAGTGGTCATTTGCTGAAATCGGACACTCGAGCACCGTTTTATGACCGTTTGAAGTTTCGTCGTCGTTTCTTCACCTTCTCAGTGAAGATATCATCCCTATTGATGCGTAATTTAGCGTAATTTACCGTATTCTAGCATAATTCTACATAATTATTGTAATTTCAATTAATTTAGTGTAATTCAGCATAAATTAATATAATTTCAAGTAATTGAGCGTATTTTAGTATAAATATGCTATCAAAAAAATAATTTGATAAAGGGAAAAAAATATTCGATTTTTTAGTATTATATTTCATAATTTTAGTTATTTGTTTCTAAAAAAAAAAAGTACTGGGACCCGAAATCCCAATTCGGGTCCAAAGCATTACACCAAAAGCTACACCGTTTCTGCGCTGCGGAAAAACTGAGAAAAATAGGGTAACCCGAATTGGCATTTCGGGTCCAGGGAAAAAAAAAGTTGGACCCGAATTCCCAATTCGGTTCTTATGGTTTTTCTAAAAATCCAGCTAATCATGTTGGTTTGCTAATTTTGTTTATTCTAATTATGGTTTTTAAAAAAAATTCGAGACCACTACCGACCAGGGGGACACGCAAAAAACTAAGGATAAGCGGATGCGTAACGACCATCAAAAGTGTCAGCGTTGTAATTGTTGTAAACGTTCATTTCTAAAATATCAAGTATTCATACTTACGCATTGAAATATGAACTTTTATGTTGTCAAATATTCCTGAGAAACCCCTAAATTTGATCCGTGCATTGACAACCTGGGGGGGGGGGGGGGGGGGCACTACCTACATAGGAGAGTTCGCATACGTCACTTGAAAGCGACATCTACGGGGACCACAAGCGTAAAAGCGCATGCGTAAGCACCGCACAATCACCAGCACTGTAGTTTTAGTAAAAATATTAATACTTAAAATTTTAAGTATTCATACTTACACATTGAATTGTGAATTGTTATGATATAAAGTAACTTAAATCAGTTAATCTGTTTGGTGCTTGAATGTATTGATAGATACTGAAGAAAATATTCATACTTATAACTGAAGTATGAATTGTTTAAATATGACACTTGTTAACGCCTGTCAATATTAACATCGACGCTTACAAGTATTCATACTTCATCATACAACATTAAATAGTACTAGTTTCATGTATTATTAATAACACAGAACAAAATCTGGAGTTCACATTTATCATTTTAAATCAAAATTAGCTCAGAGGTATATTTTAATCCTACTTCAGAATAGCCAAACTTTATTTATCATTTGAAATTAAAAAAAGCTCAGAATTCAGAAATAGATTTTTATTCTAATTCAGAATGGCCAAAATTGTAGTTCAAAAGCATTTGTCCATATTAAATAGGAATGGAAAGTAACTTTTGTACATATTTCTAAACAAATGCCCAAATTTAGTTTTAACCAATAGCATCTGTAGACAGTGCAAAGTGCCGACATTTTTATTCAAATTTAATTAGAAATTAATAAATATACTCAGATTTTATGGGAATTTATAAAAATGTCCCTACCGGCTATTTTCTAGCTGGTACCGTATTTATTTCAATACCGGCCAGAAAATAGCCGGTACTTAATATTTTTAGATACTATGAATAGCAAGATGCTGAAATATCTAATATTTGTTAGATTACTCTTTTTTAATATATAATTAGCATATTTCTACTAAAATACGCTAAATTACTTAAAATTATGTTAAATTACACTAAATTACACTAAAGTACGCTAAATTACACAAAATTATATTAAATTATGCTAAAATACGGTAAATTACGCTAAATTACATATGAATATGATTATATCTTTACTGAGAAGGCGAAAAATGACGATGAAATTTCAAATGGCCATAAAACGGCGCTCGAGTGTCCGATTTCAGCAAATGACCACTTTTCAGAAAGCTTGTGAAAATACGCATGCGTCAGTGCCAGCTTGGCTGAGCTTTGCTAGATTTTGAAATTCATAATTGCCAAAAAACAAAGAGAATAGCATCAAAACTTGAGTTGAAATTTCCGATTAAGATTTTCATTTCTATTATTCAATCTAAGTAGCTCAGTAAATTAGTTATATAATAAACTTGTAGAATACTAATTTTTATTATTTTTGGAATTTTTTACTATTTTTATGATTTATGAAAGATGACACAAAATCGGCTTAATTTAGCGTATTTTACCGTATTTTAGCATAATTTAACATAATTATTGTAATTTAGCGTAATTTAGTGTAATTCAGCGTAATTTAGCGTATTTTAGTATAAATATGCTAATTATATATCAAAAAAAGTAATATAAGTATATAACAAATATTTTAAAAAAATTCAAATTTTTAGTGTTAGATTTCAGCATCTTGCTATTCATAGTGTCTAAAAAAAAAATTTAAGTACCGGCCATTTTCTGACAGGTATTGAAATAAATACGATACTGGCCAGAAAATGGCCGGTAGGGACATTTTTATAAATTCCCAGAGAATCTGGGTATATTTATTAATTTCTAATTAACTTTGGATATCAATAAAAATCTCGGTGCAAAGTGCATTCAACCATAAAAAAATGAAAAAGAAAAGTTCCAAATTTTATATTTTTCAGTGGTGCCATATAGGCGACAAATTTTAAATAAACTTCTTTGAATATTAAACCAAGAGTACCTCTTTCTTTGATAGCAAGTTCCCCCCTTAATTTATTTAATTGACAAGTACAATCAATTTTTTATAATTAACTGTCGGCAGTGGATCCTTAACCTTTAATGTTTCTTTTTGGTAATAATTTTTTTATTACTATCAAATTATAATTGGATTATAAATCTCTTGCGTCATTTTTTATTAATAAACCTAATGTAAGACACAATAGGACCAATTAGATAATAATTTGAATATTTCACGTAGAATATATGGGAATGCTGTTTTCTTCATTAACAAGGGATGAAAGGGATAAAGATATTGACAGAATTGATTTGGCTTTGTGCAGCATACGACTAATAGTGACTAAATGAGAAATAAAAAATATAATTGATGTGATGCATGAAGTCAAATTAGATTGGTTGAGAAGATCTAAGATATGTGTTTTCAGAATTCTATTGTTTGTTGAGTAAGTTAAAATGTAACATTGATTTTGTGCTCTAATCATTCTTCATATCTTTTTCATTTTCAAAGTTCGAACAGTTAATCCGAACCGTTCACCGTGATCTTTGTATTAAAATGTGCTTGGAGACCAAATTTTATATTTTTTAGAATTTTTTTATTAACTTTTAGATAGGTACAATATCACTGTTTTAAGAAGATTCTGGACCATCCAAAACAGTGATTTTGTACCTGTCTAAAAAAATAATATTTTTTTTCAAAAAATATAAAATTTTGTCTCCAAACACATTTTAATATGAAGATCATATTGAACGGTTTGGATCAATTGTTCGAACTTTGAAAATTGAGAAAAAGACATGGAGCATAATTGGAGCACAAAACCAATGGTTCATTTTAACTCTACTCTTGTTTGTTATGCTTCCAATCAGAGAGTAAGAAAACTATACAATTATTTTTGTTCACTGGTTATCATATATATCAATAACAAAAATATTCATTATAAGGGTGTGGGATAAATTCTAGCATGTATTCAATAGATGAACTTGTTTAATAGAATGCTAAACATTTTTCAAATTGGTCCACATTTAATACACATACTAATTATGAAATGATGACACCGGTATTTTAGTTTTCAAATTTGAACACATCTTTTTTTTTTTTCAGAATTCTAAACGTTTTTTAAATTGGTTGAATCAGTTATACCACAATTTACCCATATGAGACATGTTCAATGTCATAAGGTACAAGAGCATTGGAAAATTTAAGAAATTTCTCTAAAAAAAAATTATAAACTAGCTTAATAAAACTAATATAGCATCTACGTCCCAGGTATTATTAGAGTTTCTAATGAGGTGGCAGTTTCTAGTTCAATTTCAGAGATATGGAAGAGTTTCTTATTTTGAAACTATGAATGAAAGTTTAATTCTTAATAAGAAATTGTTTATAAACTCCAAGCTGATCAAATTATTTGTTCAAATTATTTATTCTTTTTAATTTATTGCTAATGTGGCTTAATAGAAACACTAAAATTAATTTCAAACATGTAAGAGTTCAGAAATTTTAGAGACCTTAATTTTTAAAAAGTGATTAATAGTTATTTAGAAATTTTTTTGAGTTGCTAGGTGAAAAATATCAAATTAAAGATAATTATGCTATTTTCGGATGCCAGAGCTTGCTCTTATAAATAAAAGGCGGGGGACTTATATATAAAATTAATTAAAATAAATTGGTGAAATGTTCATAAGATTTTACTATTTTAGAGTCCCCATTCCCGTTTCATTGCACCGAAGACTAATGTCTTCTTTAATTCCAGACTTTGACTTAATTCCATTACCATCCAATCCCAATGAGAAACGTCATGAACGACACTTGAAAGGACACCAAAAAATTTCTGTTTGTTGTAGGCTTAAACACGACAGAATCTAGCAGTCAAGATTCACGAAATCGATTTTTGTGGTTCTTCTGTGGCAGTTTCTGTGCCAGTGTGGCGCATGTAATTATGATAAGCTCAAGCTAAACTTTTAATATATTTGCTTCGGTGGACATAAGGACATATTTGTAAAATAAGTCATATTTTTATTTTCAAAGTTCAAACAGTCGATTCGACCGTTCAACATTATCTCCATATTAAAATGTACTTGGAGGTCAAATTTTACATTTTTTTGAATTTTTTTACTATTTATTAAGTATTTTACAAATTCAATGGTCTGAATTTGACTAGTTTTTGTAAAATACTTAATAAATAGTAACAAAATTCAAAAAAATGTAAAATTTGACCTCCAAGTACATTTTAATATGGAGATAATGTTGAACAGTCGGATCGACTGTTTGAACTTTGAAAATGAAATAGGACTCATTTTACAAATAGGTCCTAATGTCCACGGAAGCATCCCTCTATTTTTTTAAATAGGTTAAGAGTTTAGTTATTCAACTATTTAAAATCTGAAAGAGATATATCATTCAGATTTCAAACTTGTAATTTGTTTATAAAAAAATGTTATTTTTTGTCACTAAACTAAAGACTGATTCTAAATTGAGAAGGGATCTAATTACACTATTTTTTTTACACATCTTGACACTGTTTTTTTATAAGTGAATTTTGCAATTTCAAAATCCAAACAGTCGATTCGAACCGTTCAACGTGATGGATATATTAAAATGTGCTTGGAGATCAAATTTTATATTTTTTTGGATCGACTATTTGGACTTTGAAAATGATAGATGTCAAAATGTGTCAAAAAAAAAAGAATGTAATCCGATCCCTCCTCTTCTAAATTAATCTTTTGATAATAGAAGAGGGAATTATAACAAGATATCGTTTGCTATTATTATTTAGCGGACATGTTTATTTGTAGATTTATCAAGGTTCTAAATAGCGTTTATAGCGTCGTAGCGGGAAGGTTAAAAAAAAAAGCTATAGCGAATAGCGTCGCTATAGCGGAAGCTATTCCAAATAGCGTTTTTTTTTTTACATTTCGTATATTCAATATTTGTACTAAATATCAACATTATCTAAGGTCTCATAGAACAATAAATAACACCAAAGTAATTAAGAAATTATAATATTCATATTGAACCCGTACAAAGTCCAAATTGCGGTTCAAAATATCCATAGTAATATCATAAACTATCGATTTTTCCTATTAAAAATATCTTAAGTATCATGATTCATGACATAATCTATTTTTTTTTTCTATTCAAATTTTAATTCCGGTTTGGACTTTTTTTCTATTCAAATTTCAATTTCTATTCCCAATTTCAAATTGATTTATTTGTAGCAAGTAGCAACAAATTCAATTTCGGTTTGAGATTTTTTTTATCTTTATTTAAAACCCATATAAATTGCTTAAAAAAAAAAAAAAAAAACCCATATTGTATAGCGCAAATAGCGCCGTAGCGGACCGCTATAGCGCTGTAGCGGCCGCTATAGCGGCCGTAGCGCAAATAGCGCATTTTGATGTCGTAGCGTAGCGTTTGGGGTCCAAAAATGCTATAGCGCCGCTATAGCGCGCTATTTAGAACACTGAGATTTATACATTATTATTTAGAGTATTTATCAATTTGTTGTTTACTACCTAATTTTAGTAATACTGGTGTCGATGTAATAGCTACAAAATTGTAAAAAAAGAGGAGGGTTCAACTGCTTTATTTTTCAATGCCTTCGTTATGTCTTCACTTTTTATTTTTTTTAATAGAAATTTTTTAGAATTTAATATCATAATAAAATCATTAGATATGATATATAATATATACACATGTACATAAAAAATATCACCTTTTGATTTCATTTTTATATGAATTAATAAGTTAAAAAATCAACGTAAAAAAATATCTATATCAGTATATTTCTGTAAGTTTTTTATAATAATAAAAATAAAGTTGAAATGTCATAATCTTATATGTATATAGAAAAAGTGATATTGATTATATCTAGCAATTTTATTTTATTATTTAAGTCTCAAATTTCAAGTTGCTAAAATTTTAAAAATAAAGACGTAATGATAATATTAAAAATGAAGGCATTTGAATGGTTTGTTCTCATTAGAAAAACACATATATGTAAAATTTATAGAGGTGCCGTGGAAGATCAATAGGAGATAGAGGTGAAAACGGTATGGATAATATCCGATCCGTATTCGATACGTATTCAAAAAATTAGATGTGGATATTCGATATCCGAATATCCGTGTGATATGAATACTAATATAGTTTTACATTTTAATTATCCGTATCCGAATAGTAAATATATATCATATTAATATATGTTACGACAAAATATTGTTATTCACCATTAAAATTAGATAAATATTATGAATTTTCGTATTTTTTAATATTATTTCTGATCCGAATTGTATCCGTATCTGTATCTGTATCTGTACCTGTATCCTTATCCAAATATATATATATATATATATAGAGAGAGAGAGAGAGAGAGATAGACTAATGTGCTTTCGGTAGCACTTCGGTCGAAGTGCTACCGATTCAAAATTGGATTTTCAAAGTCCAAATGGTCGATCCGAACCGTTCAAGTTGTTCTCCATATTGAAATCTGCTTGGACCAAATTTTACATTTTTTTGAATTTTTTTGCTATTTATTAAGCCACTTTGAAAATTGATGATCCGGGTGAACAGTAAAAACAGTGCAACCAAATTCTGGACCATGTGATCAGTAATTTTCAAAGTGGCTTAATAAATAGTAAAAAAATTCCAAAAAATGTAAAATTTGGTCTCCAAGCACATATCAATATGGAGAACAACTTGAGCGGTTCGGATCGGTCGTTTGGATTTTCAAAATGGAAATAATGAGGCGTGGAGCACCAAGTCGTTTTACACCATGACTTAGCTAAGCCCAGCACTATATATATATATATATGAATATGGCTTTACCACTGTCTGCTCCGTATTTGCTCCGTTTTCACCCTTAACAGGAGCTCAATTTGTCTTTGGTTTTTAGACTTTTAAGTTGACAAGGAGCTGAGTCAGAGTTGTGCTCTTTCTGTCCATTCAATAGATTTCCTTTGCTAACTTTTTGTAAAGTAAATAAATAAATTACTAGTGGCTAGGGACGTGGCAGCTAGAAAATGACTGCATTAATGAAATATCACGAGCTCTAAGAAATTGGGTTGAACTAATAAAGTACAGTATTTAAACAAAATAAAAATAATGTTTTTAGACAAAAGTAGCTTTTGAATTAGGTCATTCATCATTGCATTACTACTTTTTGTTTGAGTGATTACCAGAAAGATTGTGGGGTCATTGGGTCAATATACACAACCACGAACAATGACTTTAATTATTTTTTTATAAAAAAGATGGAGTCTAATTTTTCAAATTTCAATATTTATAAAAAAAATTTATCTAAATTTCAAGCATGCATTCTCCCATACCAACATTATTTTTTGTCACTAAACTAAAAACTGATTTTCAACTTTAATTATTTTTTTAAAGATTGATATGTTTTGCTCGGATATATATTTTTTTACTTGTTCCTCTTATAATTGTTCTACATTATTATTCATAATTGAATAGGGTTAAAATGTTTTATTGGTTTTGTGTTCCAATCATACTTCACATCTTTATCTCTATTCTCAAAGTTCAAACAGTCGATCCAAACTAATCAACGTGATTCCCGTATTAAAATGTACTTAGAGACTAAATTTTGTATTTTTTGGGAAAAAAAGTACTATTTTAATAAAATGTACTTAGAGACTAAATTTTGTATTTTTTTTAGATAGGTACAAAATCACTGCTTTTGGACCATCCAAAAATAGTGATTTTGTACCTATCTAAAAAAAAAGTAAACAATTTTTCAAAAATGTAAAATTTGGTCTCTTAGCACATTTTAATATGAATATCATATTGAACAGTTCAGATCGACTGTTTGTCCTTTGAGAACGGAGATGAAGATGTGGTGTATAATTGAGGCACAAAACTAATGAAGCATTTTAACCATACTCAATATTATAGTCGTCGAATTTTCATATTTAAAATTAAAAATTAATTTAATAAAAAAAATAGATTTACAATAACCAACAGTACATTTAATAACTATTAATTTAGGCATTTGCTTCGGTGGACATAAGGACCTATTTGTAAAATGAGTCATATTTTCATTTTCAAAGTTCAAACAGTCGATCCGACCGTTCAACATTATCTCTATATTAAAATGTACTTGGAGGTCAAATTTTACATTTTTTTGAATTTTTTTACTATTTATTAAGTATTTTACAAAAACTAGTCAAATTCAGACCATTGAATTTGTAAATACTTAATAAATAGTAAAAAAATTCAAAAAAATGTAAAATTTGACCAACAAGTACATTTTAATATGGAGATAATGTTGAACAGTCGGATCGACGGTTTGAACTTTGAAAATGAAAATAATATTCATTTTACAAATAGGTTCTTATATCCACGGAAGCATCCCTCATTAATTTATATCCATATTTTTTAGTACCACCTCATTCAATTTCATTTCTTGCTGAAATATTATAGAGCTTCCAGCTCAATAAGTTTGCAAGGATAAATGAGTCCAAGAATATCAACGAAGGATTTGGAAAAAATTGTTGTTGCAAACACTGCAGCACAACAGTAATCTTCTCCATACTTTAGACAAAGAGTTCATCAATAAGTTTTTATCTTTATTCTGTTTGAATAAATAGTAATTCATGCTTCCCATTAATTTTGAAAAATAATCTCAATTGTCGAAGTTGTAAGTATTAAGAAATAGTCATGCACTACACAAAGCTAAAGTGACCTCGCTTGGATTTAGAAGAATTGTTTAAAGAATAATTTATACGATACGGATAGGGTGGAAGTATTTTCATACTCACACATATTAAGAATTGATTATCCATACTTTACTCTTACCCATTAAGATTTGATCTTACCCTACCCTACCCTTACCCGTTAAAATTATCGGGTAACGAAACGGTAGCGGGTGGATAACGAATAATACTAATATAATAATTTATTTTATTATATTTTACGAATAGAACATCAAAACTCATTCATTTCACACATATACAATCACATTACTAATAAAAAAAACTATTATGTAATAAATTTCAACTATATTGTTTTTTATAAAGCAAGAGAATTTAAAAACACAAATATCTCTTCGGACAAATTCAATTATTTAACTAAATAACAAAACATGTAAATAAAAGTAATATGATTAACATTTTTCTTATAGCAAAATTCATATACTAAATAACAAAAATACATAACTAATTATTGCTCAAACATTATCATATGAAATATTACGCAAATAAATTTTAACATCACTAATTATTACTCAAATATTATAATATAATTTTTTATTTTATATAATTACCCTATAGGGTAATGGATACGAAATAAGCTTTATCTATACCCTTACCCGTTTAGCTAACGAAAAAAAATTCTTACTCATACCCATACCCGATTAGCTAACGAAAAAAAAAACCTTACCCATACCCGCCTTATCGAATACGATACGGATAGGATAAACGGGTAAAAAGGTATCATTGACACCCCTACAAGTTATAGAGTAAATTTATACGAATGGTCCTTAAATATGACTTGTTTTTTATATAGTCCTTGAAATATTAAATATTTTAGCTAATTAGTCCAATTGTTATTACTAGTCTGAAAAGTGAAAACTAAATAGAAATTTATGCCAACATCCATAAAAAGATGATGAAACTATTTTTATATATATCCTGATATGGACATCAATTATAGTAATTTACAATCTAAATATGATGTCGTGGATAATAAAAGAAGTGTGTAACCAGAGGCGAATGCAGAATTTTCTCCAGGGTAAGACATGAAAATGTTGAATTGGGTTTAAATAACTAATCGGGTTCAAACTCATTAGATAATCGGATTTAAATCCTATAGAATTTAAAGAAAGAATATTTAATTTGTACATACATAATTGATAATTCAAATAAATTAGGGTTTAAATCTTATAGAATTTAAAGAAAAAAAGGGAAAGGGGCTAAGTGATAAACTAATTAAACCTTAGAATTATGCATATACTCTAAAATTATGAATCTACAGTGGACAATTGACAATAATCCTAAAATCCTAAACCCTAAAGTTGGCAATGTCAATAACCCTAATCCCTAAACCAATTAACAGTGAACAATCAATAATCCAAAAAGTATGTACATGTCCCCAAATTAAACTTACACAAAAACATAATGTACAAATAATTCTTTCCAGTTTATATACTTTAATAGCCAATAACATCATGTATAATTACTGATGATGAAGACAATTATGCCTAATCAATTTCACCCTCCTCAATCCTAATTCCTTGACCATTAAATTTAACAGTAAACCCTGAATAACCAAATAAAAAAACCAGAATCCCTAAAGTCCTAAATCATTAACAGTACAAAACCAAAAACCTTACACGGCTACAACATTAATATTTAACAGTAAAAAATAATAGACCTTGCTACAACGGAGAAGGAGGCGAAGGACGGGAACAGGAGGAGCAGGGAGCAGGGTGCGGGCGTGCGGGGTTGAGGGGAGCAGCCGAGCACGAGAGGATCGAGCCGTATGGTTGGGAGGAATTCACATCCTCTGAGATATCTCATATTTTGCGTGACTTCTTGAAATATCTCAACTGTTCATATACGTTCGGCACGAATCTCAAAGCTCAAAATATACTGCCCCTGCGCTATCCCCGAATAGGCATTGGACACGTCGGTCACGCAAAATATGAGATATCTCAGAGGATTCGCACTCGGTTGGGAGAAGGGATCAGAGAGGATCCGTATCCTCTGCATTAACTCAAAAGGGAATCTTTTGAGTATTGAATTGAACCGTTTGATTTGAAACGAAGCCAATCCGGCTCGTGCCTATAACATAGGGGGTCCTTTAATATTAGTGCAGATCTAATTTGCATGAATCTTAAAATAAAGCGGAAAGTCAAGATTCATTAACTCAAAAGATTTCCTTTTGAGTTAATGCAGAGGATACGAATTCGAGAAGGGTAAAGAGGTGGAGGTTGAGAAATCGTGTATTCTGTGGTTGTGAGAGAAGGGATCAGAGAAGTCGGGCTGTAACATATTTTTTACAAAACCAGGCTGCACAAAAAATTGTGGGCTGTACGCTGGAAATTGGCCCCTGTGCGTAAATTGGAAATTGTACGCTGTACGCTGTACTGGTAAACTGGTTTTTGATTTCCAGAGTAGGACAGTCTGCACTACATTGGATCTGCCCGTGTGTAACGTGTGTTTGTATATATATACTAAGAGCGTCAATTTCAGTTTAACCAATTTTACTGATTTTAGAGTTTAGGGTTTTCTATTTTTTATATTTAAATAATATTTTTTATATAATTTAGTGTAAAATGTTACGAGTACTATAAATTTAACCTTCCATACTTGTATAAAACTTTTAATGTATATTTTAAAATGCTATTTGTGTTTGACCTCCGAGTTTGTAAATTTAGCCCCGTCTCTCAAATGAACTGAATGTATTTTTAGAATATTCTAATGCATCAGAAGTCCTTATTTTAACAAAAAAAAAATATAAACGTCTAATTTCTAATAGAAAAAATTCTCTTTCCCTCATATTCTGTCCCCCAAATCCCTCAGTCCATCCAGCCATCAGAAATAACGGTAATGACAATGGTGACATCACCTAGCAGGGAGAAGATAGAGTCGATGGTAGAGGAACCAAGGCGATCGTCATGGACGAAGCCTGACACCTGCATTGCATTGTTGGATGCGCTATCCTCTGTACCCTCTGTTGGTGATCCCTCTTCCGATCGGAGAGACCTCGATTTCTTTGTACTCTCTCTCTCTCTTTTTATTAAAAAACATACTCTCTCTCTCTCTTTGAAAATCTTAGAAGCGGCTGCCTCTCTCTTTCTTTTTTTGAAAATCTTTGTGGAAGCCGCAAAATTGTGAGGGAAATCAAACTCTCGACCTTTGAGTAACCAATAATCCTAGAACTTTTCTACTAGCTAACTATGCTACCTCCCCTTTCTCGGCTGTCCCTCTCTCTCTCTTAGTTTTCCTTTTTTTTAGGGAGCATTCCGTAATTGTTGCAAAAGAGAGTCGATCATCTGTATTTTTTGCAATATCTTATCAGTCCGGGTCATCATTGTTACTTCCTAAATCCTAACAATAAATTATTTGTAATTATACTTTTCCTAAAAAAAAATATTTGTAATTATACGGAATTATGAAAAATAATTGCAATATATAATCTGATTTCACTGCTATTGTGAAAAAAACACTTTTATGTTTAAATGTGAACCAATCAGCAGAACACTGTATCAAGTCTATCACGAATTGTTTTTAAAAAATACTGACTTGCATATATATATATATATATATATATATTTCTAGAATCAAGGACTTGCTACTGGGAGTGAAGAGTACAAAAGTCTCTTTAAACTACCAAACGACGAGGTCCTAATCCCTTTCTACCTATTTACTATTTAATTAGTAGTCTCTCTTTCTTCTAAATTCAAACTAATTTCTTCGTTTTGAATTGTTAGTTTAAATGTATGATCATTCTGCAATGGTTATGGTTATAGGTTCTTCTGCATGATTTTATTTGCGCACTTCAGGAAAACATTCTTCTCCAGGTAGTTCTTCTTTTATCTAAAAAAATGTTTGCTCATTTATTAAAAGTTTTAACATCAATATATGATGCAGGGGCACATGTATTTGTTTCTTCGTCATGTTTGTTTCTACTCCAACATTTTTGGTTTTGAGACAAAGGTACTTTTAGCCTCACAACACAAGAGATATATATACAGTTGAGACCAGTTGAACTGGTAACATCTATTACAGAAATTGATCATCTTTTGTGAAATAGCAATCTGATGTTGAGTCTGAAATATTGAAGGTGATATTCACCCAACATTTTTTTTCAATTTATGGATGAAAATACCGCAAGTATCTATTTCCTAATAATTTAAGCTATTCCATTATACTGGTTATTTTCCTTCAATATGTTCAAGTGCTTAAGCAAAAAAAATAGTATGTCAGAGAGATACATTTGTATGTGTTCATATTTTGTTAACTGGTTAGAAATTTGTATGTGTTCATTATCAGAAATATTTGAGTATTTTCACATCAGCATCCATATTAGAATTGTAGAAAGCTATTTCTTGTTTACCTATAATGAATTTATGTGATGCAGAAAATAATTCCTTTGAATGAGATCACTGGTATTCGAAAAGCAAAAACAGCTTCGATATTTCCCAATGCAATAGAGATAGCTGCTGGAGTTAAAAAGGCATTTTTTTTCCTCATCTTTTTCTTTGAAAATTCACCATTTCTATTGCTGAATCTGTTGATAACAAAGCTTATGTTTGGATGACACAAGAATAGCAAGAATAGAGGCTATTTTAGAATAGAAGCTATTCGGAATAGCAATGTACATCCAAACAACACTTTTGCTATTCGAAATAGTTAGAATAACTGCTATTCTCTGTTCCTTGTAAATATTAGAATAACTACTATTCGGAAATGTGAAATGGGAGGAAAAAATATTTTCTTTTTGGATTTTCACCAACACAATTCCGAAATGACAAATTTGATACTACTTTCCGCTATCTCCACGTCGTAACAATTCATTTGAGATCACACTTGCCTATCTTCCTTCTTAATTAGCACATTGTTAAAATTGTTCTTTATTAGTTACAACTATTCACTATTCCACAAATATAATTCAAACAACATTTTTACTAATCCGAATAGCACCATTTTCACACTAATATGAAAATCACTATTTTTTCTCTATTCTCATTTACTATTCTAAAATTTTATTATTCTAGCTATTATAACTCTCATCCAAACGTACCCTAATTATGGAAATAAAATGATAGCATTTCTTTGGATCATTCTTGTCAAGAGATAAGGCGTACCAGATGATCACTGATGAGATGAGGCACCAAAACATTCCAAGGGATATGAGAATGAGCTTCACTCTTGTTAGTATTATTCTCTTTGATCACTTTCATAGTATAAACTTTATATAATTGAAATTTCATTTATTTCCTGTTTCAAAAATTATAGGTAAAAATAAGAATTGAGCGTCGCATTCTGGCATGTAAACTGCTGACACGTGAAAGTAATGATAAGGTTGGGTTTTGTAAGAAATCATAATAGATAGTTTGATTTTTTAAAAGGAAAGTATTGTATTTTTTGTTAATACATATTGTGTGCTTTTTATTTGATGTTTTGATGCATATTGTGGTGTTGATCTTTGTCAAGATTTGTTAAATTCACATAAGAAATACACGGTTAAAGTCTTTCCAAAATCAATATTAAGCAATGTCAAAACGAATATTAAGATTTGACGCTAATGATCAGAGAATAAAAAAAAAGAGTGGATGAAAGGATTTTTTTTTACTTGGGAATAAATTGAGAGAAAAAATAGTTATCAATATTAAGACTTGTTAGATGACTAAAACAATATTAAGACTTTTGTGAAGCACATTTAAGACTTTTGTGAAGCACATTTAATCTAGTCAAAGTTGTCTAACTATTAAAGTATTTGACAGTTAGAGTTGAGAGATTGTCAGAGGAATGTTATCTAGTCCCTTTCTAATATTATAAAAGACTGATTATTTCTTATTATAGTTGATTATTCTCGATTAATCACTTGACGATACTATACCCGTCTGATGAACGCATATCGTTATTTACAACACTGAGTACAAACATATTGGTCCATTGTAAATTTCATAGTATGGCCCAATTTAAATTTCTTACCAGGGCTTGAAAACCAGGCGCCTATAAATCAGTGCGCTTGTATAGTTCACAATTAATTCAAAATAAAAATCAATACACTAAGCGCCTATAAATCAAGCCGGAAGACACTAAATCATTTAGGATGTGTTTGGTTACAAAACAAGAATAGCTAGAATAGTTCTTTTGTTATTTATCTTATTAGAATAACAAAATCTAACTTTTTGTAAGAATAGACTATTCTAATAAGACAAAAGACTTGTATCTATTCTAGCTATTGAACTCCAACCAAACATAGAACAAGATATTCCGAATAGCCTTGTTATAAGAATAACATATTCTCACTCCAACCAAACATACCCTTATCTGAATGGGTCCGAGACAATAAATGTTTCGGGATCTATTTGTGTCGCAAATCTGGATATTTTGGAATATGGTAATAATTACGGATATTTTCTAATTTATTTTCAGCATGGACTACATATGCGGTCTGCATAGGTAAATTTTTACTAGTATTATACCCGTGCGTTGCAACGGGGACATCACTACAATAATCTAAGTGCATTTTCATATTTATTCCCCTCCTCAAACATAGGTCCCTTATTCTTATTTATTTATAGTTTTTTTACTATGATTTGTAACAGTAAGCTTGTTTATTTTAGAATCACTAAGTGCTCAGCTCTTTGCCCCACAAAACGTAGTATAAAGTCATGATGCCTCCATTTACTACTGTAGGCACTACCTACACATAAATCTTCTCCTCAATTTATATACTTCTATTTGGTACAGTAAACAAACAAATAATAATTGCATGTATTGAAAGTTAAATGACACAGAGTCACAATAAAACCCCTCGCATTATCGATTATACGAAGCAATCTTGCAATAATAGTAGCAAAAGTTGCTAGTATTTATTGTTACCAGCCATAACCACACTCGATATATGAGTATGATAATAGGTAGTTTAGGCAAATTTTCGTAAATATATTTTTTAAAAAATAATCTTTCTAAGCATAGAAAAAGAACAACAATGTCAACAAAATTTCCTGCTGCTTTGTGCTTCTATGAATTTTTCTTGGTTTTATAAATAACAAAGAATTAATGACATGAGTTACAATATAAAAATACTAATTAAGAGCACAACTGTAATGCAACTAAGTTGTATGAAATAACAAGATAGAATTTATAATAAATTACAACAATTATTTGCTATTTAAAAAAGTGGAGAATTTTTTTCATAAATATTATTATCAGATCAATAAGGAATTTTAAATCGGATTCAATAAAATATGAATGCGAATATAATAAATTAATGACACGTGACCTTTCTAATTTTGTTTTCTTTTCCTTCTTCATGTCCTGCTAATTTGTGCTTCTATGATTTTCAATTGATCTGTATAGATTTGTATAGAAACAAAATTGATAATTTATTCTAGATTTCTCACGGTAATATCTATAGAAACAAAGAAAGAGAAATAAGGAAGTGAAGAAAAAATTAATTTCCATTATGATCCTCCATATAGAAATGAAAGGTGGAATTGGTTCAATTGGAGAAGGAGAAATAAGGAAAAAAAATAAATAAGGAAACTGAGAATTATATCGCTAAATTTCAGATTTGTTTAATTTTAATTGTAATGCATCGTGTGGCGGTACGTGTGGCGAGTATGTATTTAGCTAAATTTAGACTTCTACATATTATTCAGATGTATTTAATCAAAAGAAGACAGATTATGTGATTGGAGGGCTGAGATTAAATCCAAAATTTCATCTTTCAATCGTAGCCGTTGGCGGATCGGACACCCAACGTGCTTAATAATGGAATGGAGATATGATAGCGAACTATATACGCAGTCGCATAAACCGCATTTTGCAACACTGATCTTATGCTTGTCACTCTTATCCACTTTGCTTTGCTATTTATATATACTAAACTTTAGTTTATAAGCTTTTGGTTGGATTAAGGTCGAAGTTAGGTCATGCATATTTTGAATAAGCGTTTGTACGAACCAGATGAATTTTTATTTAATGCAAAATGGATACCCTCTTTTTCTCTTTGAACCGAAATAACATATTGAGTGAGGCTATGGTACTATGCATAGCACGGATTGGTCCGTGCTACGGCTTAATATTTGAGTTTTCAAAATTCGAACAGTCGATCCGAACCGTTCAACATGATTATAAAATGAATATGTACTTGCAAACCAAATTTTACATTTTTTTCAAACTTTTACTATTTTTTTAGATGGGTAGAAAATCACTGTTTTTGGATGGTCTAGAATTTTCAGATCAAGTGATTTTCTACCTATCTAAAAAAATAGTAAAAAAATTTGAAAAAAATGTAAAATTTGAAAAAATGAATTGGGATCGCTTTCTGTCCTAAATCCTAATTACACGTCTTTGTTTCACAAAGAAGACTGGTTCCTTATGTTAGACAATGATTAAATTAAGAAGAAAATGTGTCGACCAAAACTATAAAAAATACATGCCCAACTTTAATTTTGGGAACATATCATCTTTTTTTTTTTTTGATAAGGATTTGACAGTGGCTATCAAATTACAAGAAAAGTATAAAAACAACAATTACAAATAATAGTTTCCTGGTGTCTAACACAAAAGCGACACCTCCTGCAAAGCTTTCTGAGCCAGGACCTCTGCTGGTACTGTTTTTTTCCCTAAAGACGGTATCGTATAATCACCGTGATCACAGGTGACGTAACTATTCGTGTTTAATTATTAATTTCAAGTTTAAGTTAGTTCAAAAAAATTAATAACATGTACCAAAAAATAATAAATTATTACAAATAAATTAAATTAAGAAATAATATTGAAATAATTGGTCACGTAACGTGACGTGATGCGACTAAGATGATAGAGAATAGTCACATCACGCGAATGATCACACAGGAATGAAACATAATTTGAATATAGGGGGCTAAAATATATAAAAAATTTATATAACACAAGATAACAAAAATCTTTCACTATTTAATTAAAATTGAATTTCACTGATTTCAAAATTGAGAGGTAAATCTACACTGAAGATCGATATAATTTTTTATTCTGTGAAGATGGTGAATTTTTCTAAAATACTGTATTATGCTTGCACACTTTTTTTATTCTTTGTTTTATGTTAATTTTGAGCAATTTTTCTGAAGATAGGTTAATTTGCTTTTTTTTTTTTTATGAACCGGAAAATGTTGGGAGATATTGGACTTTTTTTTCTTTTCTTTTTTGAGGAGGGATCGGATTACACTCTTTTTTTTGACACACTTTGATATCTACCATTTTCAAAGTCCAAATAGTCGATCCAAACCGTTCAACATAGGATATATTAAAATGTGCTTGGAGATCAAATTTTACATTTTTTTTGAATTTTTTTACTATTTATTAAGATGGTTACAAAATCGTTGTTTTCAGACCATTGAAAAATAGCGATTTTGTAACCATCTTAACAAATAGTAAAAAAATTCAAAAAAATGTAAAAGTTGATCTCCAAGCACATTTTAATATGGTGATCACGTTGAACGGTTCGGACTATTTAGATTATGAAATCGCAAAATTAGTCTATAAAAAAAATAATATCAAGATGTGTAAAAAAAAAATGATGTAATTGGATCCCTCGTCGTCTTCTTTTTTTTCTTCTGTGTGTTGACAGCTTTCCAAAAGCAAAAAGTTTCTCTGTATTTTAATGTAGATGGTGCCAAACCGTTGAGTGCATATCATATGGAAATGAAAAAGGATTCACATCCGGTGCATTATCTTGAAAGGGAATTTTTTATAATTAGTGGATCCGGACCGTTCTTTTTAACTTGGCACGAAATCTCAAAGCTCAATAATCCTACCTCTTGCGCTAGCCTGAATCTCAAAGCGGCTGAGAGTAAATCTCAAACCATAAAGTGAGGAATTTTTTTTTACGGTACCTGGAAGGATACTTGTCCAATGAAAAAGAAAGTTAAAAATTTGTCTTTCAAAATTTATCTTGAAGACCTAATTTGTAATATTAGATAGGGGCTACTATATATAAAAAAGTAAAATTTAGTTGAATTTCTATATATACTTGGTAAAAAAAAAAAATTTGAAATGATAAGAGTGACTTTGTACTCCCAACTAATACTATGTTCCGGTTCTGTGATTACGTCACGGACACACAAGCCACATCACGTGATTGACACACGTGATGTGATGTGCTGTGATTTAATGTCGTAACTAATTTCCTTCTCTACTTTCAGTAATTGTCTGGGAGCAGAATTTATCGTGTCACGCTCACCCTTTTGTAATTTGAATATATTGGGTGTAGATGAGAACTGACTCCAAATATGTTTAATGAAAATTTAATACGAATAATTTGTTTTATCAAACTACCAAAATAAAAATAGTAAGTTCAATTGCAATTTAGTTTATCCTCTTCAGTAGCTCTTTAAAACTTCATATTATATGAATTTAATCTGCTTCATAAAGCAAAATAAGCAAAACACCAAGATACATAGATTGAATCTGCCACTTAATATTCAAGCTGTCAAAAAGAAAAGTACAAAAAGTTCCAAAAAAAAAAAGGAAGTTTTGATCACATCCAATAATGGTTCTAGGTTTATCGGTCCTAACAGATTTTGAGTTTTAGTGGAGATTTATTGGTCCCCCTAGAATTTTTTTTGTCTCTTCTGAACGTTTGATTTGTAATTCGGGTTAAATTTAGGGTTAAAATTAAAATAAATTTGTTGAATTTTGATTAGTAATTAGAATTATAAGTCCGAACATCAGAAATTACAAGTCAAAGCATTGGAAAGTATAAGTTAAAACATTGTTTTTTATCGAGTACCCAATTGGTTAATGGATTTAAACCCGATTAGGTATTTAAACCCAATTCGATATTTTTTTGCCCCCTCTTAAAGAAAATCCTGAATCCGCCCCTGCAATAAGTAGAAATAATAATTTGCCGGGGTCAAGAGATAACAAACTGGATTGCAAGAATTATTTTAAAACTGGGGATGAGATGATCAGGGTAATGCTACTACTAATTGAGTCTATAACGTCACTGCTTCCCTAATCAATTAGTAAAAGCGTCATCCCCTACCAGTATAAATTAATACCAAAGCACCTCTTCAATACTTGAATCAACACTTGTTGAGGAGGAAAAACAGAGCAAGATCAGATGGCCACTTCTACAGTGAAATTGGGATCCCAGGGATTAGAGGTACTATAGTCTACGCATAATTATATTAGTACTATTTTGATACTTTTTTGTAAATTTGTAAAAAAAAAGAAAAAGAAAAAAGAAGTTCATGTACAGTTTCAGAGAAACAATTATGGTTATTTTGTAGGTATCAAAGCTGGGGTTTGGATGCATGGGGCTCTCAGGAGCTTACAACTCTCCGGTGTCTGACGACGTCGGCATATCGATAATAAAACACGCATTTGACAGCGGCATCACCTTCTTTGACACCTCAGATTGGTACGGACCTCATACCAATGAAATTTTGGTTGGCAAGGTTAGTTCTAGATTTTAAATTGTTTGTTAAATATCATATTTGTTTTCATACATGAGCAGGCTACAGGGGAATTTGGATTCTTCAGAGTTTTCGAAAGAAAAATTAATGGCTGCAACTCCTTTCAAATCATAAAGAAGACTGTGTTTTATACTAAATCATAATGTTGCTTTCAGTACTTGATTTTGGGGAAATTCAACAGAAAAATTAAGTTTGGTCAATTATTTTTGAAATTTACTGAAAGAGAGGAATTGAAACTCATTGCCAAACAAAAAACTTGTTATTTTCATAACTTACAATAATGGCCTTCATTTATCAGGCTCTTAAGCACCTACCAAGGGAAAAGGTGCAAGTGGCTACCAAATTTGGGCTTTCAGGAAATGCTGCTGGAAATCTAGAGATATGCGGCAAGCCAGATTATGTCCGTGCGTCTTGTGAGTCGAGCCTTAAAAGGCTTGGTATAGAGTACATTGACCTCTACTACCAGCACCGGATCGATAGAACCATTCCAATAGAGGAAACTGTAATAAGCTGTTATACTTATATATCCTATTGATTCTTTATTAATTCCAACTAATTCATTTATTTTTTCCTTGTTAAGAATTATCAATTGATTCTTTATTAATTTGACAAATAGGAGGCCATCAATTCTAGAGTCTTGTTACCAATCAGTAGGGAGTAGCCTTATGAGATCCTTTTTTTTTGTTCTATATAGATTGGAGAACTAAAGAAGCTAGTTGAAGAGGGGAAGGTGAGGTACATAGGATTGTCAGAGGCAAGTCCTGATACAATTAGGCGTGCACATGCGGTGCATCCAATCACTGCTTTGCAGATGGAGTGGTCCCTCTGGACTCGTGATATCGAGTCAGAAATTGTGCCACTTTGCAGGTAATAATTTTTTCTTCTCTTTTTTTTTTGTTATATCAAATGTGTTAAAATACGGTGGAATAGGACACTTACCTGGGATGAATTTTACCTTAGATAATTCCAATTGAACATATGCAGTTCCACATCCACAAAAAAAAAAAAAAAAAAACACAAAAAATGATGAAAACGCTTAGTGGTTACTTATTAGTTGCATTTTGGTTGTACAGAGAACTTGGCATAGGAATAGTAGCCTACAGCCCCCTTGGTCGTGGATTTTTCGGTGGAAGGGGAGTCGTTGAAGAATTAAAGGACGACTCATATCTGGTAAATTAAAAACCAGATTGCCCATTCTAACCTTTCCCCTTCAGTTCATATACCAGTTTAAATATATATATGTAGGAATGATTCTGTTGATCTTTCATATTGAGATAATCAAGAACTATATTACAAGCACTAATTCAAGACTTAAAGTAGTAATATAAAATCAAATAATGAATAAAACAAATTACTAAACCTAGTAGTTAAGTTAATTCAGAAGGTCCCATTAATGCCTTACTGGTAAAAAGAGATTTACAGGTGTGGTATAACATTCCATTTGCAATCCTTGATATAGAGGTACGCTTTATCCAGTAACAGTCATTAGCAGTACGGTTATCCAATCATGTCGTACTATATTTCCTTCTGATTTTTAGCCTGAGGACAAATACATGTATTGTTGCTGGTACGTACTAAACTAATATTTAGTGATTTTTCATGGAAATTAGACAAATCACCCAAGGTTTGTGGGGGAGAATTTGGAGAAGAACAAACAATTGTTTTTTCAGCTTGAGAGCCTAGCGAAGAAGCACAAATGCACAACTGCTCAGCTAGCTCTGGCATGGGTTCTTCACCAAGGGATTGATGTGGTTCCCATTCCAGGTTAATTTGCTTGATTTATTTTTTATAACATTCGTTCTGAATTGGAGAAAATATTCCTTCACATATTAAGTTGTGGAAAATATATGCTTGATATTATTAACTTTTTCATGTGTTGGTTGATTGAAATGGTGATATAAATTAGTGAAGGAAATTTAATGAATAATAACCAGCAGCCAATTGCTATATTTTCTTAAATCATACACAAAAGCGGATTACCAATTAATTATAACAATATATAATAAAACAATAACTAAATATAATAGGACTGGCAATTTTGAAAACTAATTTCCTTTTTGTTGGTTATATCAGGAACCAGCAAAATTAAGAACTTGGACAGCAACATAAGTGCAGTGAAAGTGAAACTCTCAGATGAAGACATTAAAGAGTTAACTGATCTGGTAAATGCAGATGATGCGGCAGGTGGCAGAACATACGGTGGATATGAGCACACAAGCTGGAAATATTCCAATACACCACCTCTCAATATCTGAGAATAAGATTATATATATCATGATATGGCTGAATGAAGGATAAAAAGATTTACTATTTTCTTTTACCATTGTTGTTTCTTTGATAAAATGACGGACTTGACCTCCAATATTTACTTAAAAAATAAAAAGGTCGGCGGGCATGCTATGTATATAAATTATTTTTGATATTGCAGTTCATTTTATTTTTGTATTATGAGTTCGGCTACGCTACTTATATAAGCATATTAGGACATATGCTTACAAGTCATTATCTGTTTTCAAAGTCCAAACGACAAATCTAAACTGTTCAAACCGATATCCTTCTTGAGAGTTTCATTTACATATAAACATTTCAATTTTTCAAATTCATTTAGTATCAAGTCAAGCGGTAAAAATATGATGATTTTGTGCGCATATTGATGCATTATGGGCATGTCCAAAAAAGCCATCTTTAAAAAATCATAAAAAATAGTAAAAAATTATAAGAAAATAATTGGTATTCTACTAGTTTAATATATAATCAATTTAATGAGCTACTTAACTCACCGTTTCAAATATGAAAATTTTAAATTTGACCCGTAAACATATGCCCTGATATACTTATACAAGTGGTATAGCGGGACTCTTATTTTATTGGGAAAATTTCTAGTGTGCCCATCAAAAATTTCAAAATAGCCTATTTCCCCATCAAAATATCTTAATATCCAAAATGCCCATAGAAATTTAATGTTCTTTCTCCTATGCCCTTTTATTAATTAAATCTATTAATTAATTATTTTAAAATTTGAATTGACAAATATAACCCTTCCTCAAAGATGCTTAAAAGTTGAAGAACACCATTATCTTTCATAAAATCAGAGAGCACCATTATTCTTAACTATTGACCGCTAAGATTGAAGAATTGCTTCAATTCTTTGAGACAAAAGGACAAAAGAACAGTTTCTCACAAAAATATCATTTTTTTAGGGGTCATATATACATGCATAGTCATTTATGAGTGAAGATGATATCTTAAAAATATATTATTTTTATGATATGATTGGGAGGCGTTGCTTGCTTCAGTAGAATACTCGAATTGAATGAAAATATCGCTGATATCGTGTGGTATGGTATGATTTAATTCATCTGAGGATACAATACAATCAAAAGAAGGGGTATACTTGTCAATTCAAATTTTAAAATAATTAAATAACATATTTAATTAATAAATGGGGATAGCAGAAAGAACATTAAATTTTTATGGGTATATTGGATATTAAGATGTTTTGATGGGGATATTAGCTATTTTAAAAGTTTTGATGGATACACTATAAAATTTCCCTATTTTATTGGTAATATCTTCTCTAGTGCATTAGAGTGATGTTATTCCATTAATTTGGGTGCTTTATTGTATTTGCAATTTCTCAACACTTCTTTCATTATATTCTATGGAGATTGTGGCCCATCTCACTTGCTGGATAGGCCCTTTTTTAATATTTAAGCAAGGAAAAAGAGACCATATGTGATATCTAAAATAAAGGTTTTTTGGTACTTTTGACTTCAAGCAGAAATGCTGACGTCCATAATTTCATGGATGTTGACAATCATCAATGCTCCAAATGTGTATATATATATAGATCGACTATGGTGAGTTGTGAAGTAAAACGTCGTTTTACTTCACGCTCATACTCTATTTTGAAAATCTAAACAACTGATCCGAACCGCTCAACATGTTCTCCATATTGAAATGTGCTTGGAGACCAAATTTTATATTTTTTTTGAATTTTTTTACTATTTATTAAGCCACTTTGAAAATCGCAGATCCGGATGAACAGTAAAAAACAGTAAAAAATTCTGGATCATTCGATCAGCGATTTTCAAAGTGGCTTAATAAATAGTAAAAAAATTCCAAAAATTATAAAATTTGGTCTCCAAGCACATTTCAATATGGAGAACATGTTGAGCGGTTCGGATCGGTCGTTTAGATTTTCAAAATAAAAATATGAGCGTGAAGTAAAAATGACATCTTACTTCGCAACTCACCATAGCCCAGCTCTATATATATATATATATATATATATATATATATATTTTTTAAATTGGAATCATTGGATTCCCATAAAATATAATGGAAGTCAGAAAAACTATAGCCAGAATACAATCTGTTTAGACCCCATCACCCATTTACAGAAACTCCAAAAAGATGATAAGCATAAATTATATACACATTTGATCTAGTTTCTATCATAAAATAACTCCAAATATCTTGTATTTTGAATATAAAATGAATTAATTACACCTAGAATCAAGTTACTGCGTTTGCTCGGCTTTAATTTGCAGAAAATGAAGAAAAATGAAGAAAAACGAAGAAAAATGCCCAGTGCGGACGCACGGATATCGATACGGCCGCACTGAGTACTTAGAAGGATTTCTGAACACGCGCCAATTTGAAAAAGGTATAATGAGGTTTTCATCAAAATCCGTGCGGACGCACGGATATCGATGCGGACGCGCTCTGGTCGCACAGGAAAAGTCCGAGCCTAGTGCGGACGCAGTGAGAACCAGTGCGGATGCACTCTGGCCGCACTCAAAACGCATTGAAATTTCAGCTTCCGACACACAGTTCGTATTTTGGCCATAACTTGGTCATACGAACTCCGATTTGGGTGAATCAAAGTTTGACGGAATCAGGACAACAAGATCTACAACTTTCATGAAGGAACAATATCCAAATTCGGAATGTAGAATTCCGTGTGGACGCACTAAGGTCGCATTCAGCCTAAAAATCGAGTTTTCTATTTCCGGCGCTTCTAAAAACGACCCAGGAGTGAAATATGGAAAGTGGGGACGTGGGAAAACTTGTGGAGCAAGTATCTAATGACTCCCCATGTCCATTTGCTCCAGAATTAACAAGTACTTCTCCTCTAAAAAGGGCACCCACTAACTCCACATTCTAGCCTCTAAATTGGACATGATCTCTTGCTATAAAAGGGCTAGAACTTTCCCTTCCAAATCATCCACTATCCATCCATTACCAATCTCTCTCAACACACACAACTCAGCCATATTTTCTGAAGAAGGTGAAGCTTTCAAGCAAGGAGAAGAAGGGTTTCTTGAGCAAGATTCGGCAAGATAGAGGTTCTAGATTCAAAGGGTGTAATTATTCTTTATTTTATTTCCTTTTATTCTTTGCCAAACTTTGCCATGTTTCCCTCCAAGAGGGAGTAGTTCTCTCTCTAGGGGTTTAGGTCAATATGCATGAACTTGTTTAATTCTATTTTATTCGATTATTTGCTTTTATTGTGATTGTTTTATCGGATTTGATTGTTAATTTCTGGGATTTTAATAATTTGTGTTAAACATAATTAGTACTTGAATTGTAGCATCTCGTTTTGGTTTCAAAAGAACCAAAATTGACTAGGATCAATAGGATAGTACCAAATTATGAATGCAAATACCTTAGGTTTTAGATTAAGATTCTAACCAATTTAATCTAAGCCGGAACTACAGAAATTAGGGTTAGGGATTTGGTGAAGAACCTAAACGAGAAGTCAAACCCTAATTAGGACATCTCAAATCGAGTCGGATATTGGTATCATGGACTTAATTGAGAAGTACCAATATTTGATGAGAGGAGAGACTAACAAGAGCGTATAATCTAAGTAGCTAGGATGAAGAACCTAAAAAGTGAAGTCCGAATTACTTAGACACGTTATTAATTCACGAAAGTGACCCTTAATGACATATTAGGTTAGAAACCTCATCAAATCATACATGAATTTAAGCAAATACCGAATAAATAGAATTAGCAAGGGATTGTAGACCAAAGACCCCTAGATTCTCTAAACCTTGAAAACAAACCGACTTTTCTTTCTTTTACTTTTACTATTAATTGTTTAAAAACTCTTTTCTTTGGGTATTGAACCCAACCTTAGGATTTTTACTACAAAACCCCCCATTTACTTTATTGCACTTTTCTTTCTTTTCTGAAATTTATTATCTAAAGTTTAAAATTTAGTATTTATCTTACTCCTTGTGGTTCGATACCCGATAATATACTACACGGTAGGATTGTATACTTGCGATCTAAACCGAAAGTGTATTTGAGGATAAAGCTTTTTACATATACCCTTTGCACGTATCAAAAGACAAAAGAAGTATGTAGCGACTTTCAAGAGCACATATGAAATGACCCGTCACAAAAAACTTACAAGAAGAAGAAGCAAATGATCTCTCCAAAGTAGGTGTTATCTTTTAATTGGATCAGTGAATCACTAAACTCTAACAAATAAAGTTGACAAATGGACCCTCCTATTATTTTTCGAGGTCACTAAACTTTCTCATTTCGCTAGATGTCTTGATTCAAAATCCAGAAATTAGGTTACTTTAGGATCCGGATCCAAGGTTATTTGATCGATTTTTTTATTAATCGAAAATAAAAATAAAAAATATCGCGAAAGGGTGGTGCTTTTGTTGAAAATCAAAATATAGGTAAAACGGGATCATTTATCCCGTTCCACGGGACGTGACAATTTATCTCATTCCACTAATCCAAATTCGTAACCCCGCTAATCACATTAACTAAGAAAAAAAATTGTGAGAGAAAAAAAATTGTGGGATGGGTTAATCTATCCCGTCCCACATTTTTTTCCTCTGCCTAAGAAGAGAAGAAACAAAAAAAAAAATTGTGGAATGGAATAGATTATTCTATTCCACAAATTTTTATTTTTTTTCTCTGCTTAACCTATTAACTAAGAAAAAATTAGCGAATTACGGATTTGAATCAGTAGTACAGAATAAATTGTCCTGTCTCGTGGAACGGGATAATCAATTCCGTTTCCGAAATTTTTATTAATTGAAAAAAAAAAATATCGCGAAACGGTAGAATTTTTGCCAGAATTCTAAATCTAGGTAGACCAGGAATATTCTTACCGTCCCATGGGACGGGATGGACCTCCCCGTCCAGATTAACAATTTCGCTAAGCACCCCCAATCCGCTAATCTCAAATCAGGGACGGTAAGAACCATCCCATCCGACCTCCAAAAAAATATATACCGGACGGTAGAATCCATCCCGTCCAAGGCACGGAAAAAAAATAAAATAAAAAAGCTAAGACGGGTTGGATCGTCTCGTCCGTGGCCCTATTTAACTTTCTATTTTGTCTTGTAACTCGGCATTTGGTAAGCCGCACAGAGGGGAGAACGTGGTGCATGGTGCGCCTAGCGCATGCTACTTAAGGGGGTCGAAGCGCTCAGCGCAGCGGATTTAATTTGAACTCTTGCATTTGAATGAGTCTGGTGCATCATAAACCAAACACTGACGGTTCAGTTCATATGTTCTTGTTTGGTAAGCCAGGTTTACTCATCTTGTGGGAAAATGAGCCATAGAGACTGACTTGACTTGTGGGAATTAGAAAATGATTTAAGAGTTGTTGTAAGGCAGTCAACATGAGAACATATGAACCGAGATGGGTAAACCTGGCTTACCAAACAAGAACATATGAACCGAACCGTCAATGTTTCGGTTTATGATGAACCCGACTCATTCAAATGTAAGAGTTAAAATTAAATCTGCTGCGCTGAGTGTTTTTTTTTTTTTTTTTGTCTCGGACGGAACGATCCAACCCGTCTCTGATTTTTTTTTTTTTTTTTTGAGGTCGGACGATATGATCCAAGCCGTCCAAGAATTAGGATTAGCGGACCGGAGTGCTTAGCAAAATTGTTAATCTGGACGGGGAGATCCATTCCGTTCCATGAGACGGTAAGATTATCCCGGCCTACTTAGATTTAGAATTCCGGTAAAAGTTATGCGGTTTCGTAATATTTTTTTTATTTTTTTTCGATTAATAAAAATTTCGGATCCCGTTTACCTATGTATCAAAATTAAATTTCGGACGTTTCAGATGTTATTCTTGGCTCAGCTATTGCACTGATCTGAATTCGGTCAAGCACGCTTCTCTCCGTGCCATTTCATCGAACACCTCTTTCTCGCTCGTTCTCTAAAACCTCAGTATCCCTCTCTTTGAACCCTAAACCCTAGAGAAAAAGAATTCAGAACCATGTTTCTCTCTCGTTCCTCCACTCCACTCCGCTCTCTCCTCTCTCGCTTCTCCTCTTCATCTTTCGCTTCCCAATCCACACTCACCCAAGAATCTGTCCTTTACACGCTCAAAAAGCTTGACAAATCGCCACTAAAGGCTCTCTCTTTCTTTGATTCTCTCAAAACTGAACACTCAGATTTCTCCCCATGTTCATCCGCGTACAATCTCATGCTTCGCATCTTGTGTCGGAGAGAGTCTCTCCCCCATTTCTGGGACCTTCTCAAATCTATGGAATCCACGGGCCAGTCTATGGATGAAGGCACCTATCAAACCCTCCTCGCAAATTTTAAGAAAGAGAAGTTAACTGACGAATGCACTACTCTCAATTTGTACCACAGCAAGTTGAAAAAGGATGCTTCCACAGATGATTCAGTAAAATCGGTTGCCAATGTTGTTCTATCTTGCGATGATTTCAGTAAGGAATTAAAGAGTACTAAATTTATGTTGTCAGAGGACATGGTTGTATTGGTGCTCAGAGAACTACGCAAAAGCCCATTAAAAGCTCTTGCCTTTTTCAATTGGGTCAAGGATACAGGATCTGAATACAAACATGGATCCGTTAGCTATAATGCCATGGCACGGGTTTTGGGTCGGGATGATTCGCTGGAGAAATTCTGGGACCTAGTAAGGGAGATGAAACAAAACGGTTTTGATGTGGATATCGACACCTATGTCAAAGTCTTACGCCAATTCCTGAAGAGGGGGTTAATGAAAGATGCGGTAGAATTATATGAACTCATGATGGATGGACCTTATAAGCCAACAGTGCAAGATTGTGCGGTTTTACTGAGACAAATTTCTATGAGTCCTGTGCCGGATTTGGATTTGGTTTACCGGGTTGTTACAAAGCACGAGTCTTACGGTAATCCTGTCACCAAACCCATATATGATGGTATGCACAGATCTTTGACCAGTAATGGCCAGTTCAAAGAGGCTGAGGAGGTAGTAAAAAAGATGAAAATTGATGGATACCAACCTGATAACATAACCTATAGCCAGCTGGTATATGGCTTATGCAAGGCTAATAGATTGGATGATGCCCGCAAGGTGCTCGATGAAATGGTCGAAAGTGGTTGCACGCCTGATTTGAAGACCTGGACAGTGTTGATCCAAGGGCATTGCACGTGCGGTGAGATTGACAAAGCCCTTGAGTGTTTAGCTGACATGACAGAGAGAAATCTTTTGCCGGATGGTGATTTATTGGACATACTAGTTAAAGCTATGTGCCAGGCAACCAAGCAGGGTGCGGCCCATGATTTATTTGTTGAGATGGTCGAGAAAACAGGAGTTAAGCCCTGGCAAGCAAGTTATAAGTATTTAATTAAGGAATTATTGAGGACAGAAATGATAAAAGAGGCACATGGGCTAGCCAAATCGATGAAGAAGCACAATTTTCCTCCTTTCTGGGAGCCATTTGGTGCGCACATAGCAAAATTTGGGATGGTGGAGGATGCAAGGGAGCTTTTAAAGGAGCTCTCGAGGAATAAAAACCCAGCTCCAAATTTGTACTTGGAGCTGTTCAAGTGCTTCTTTGAGGAAGGGAGGTGTGCTGAGGCTCAAGATTTGCTATACAAGTGCCCGCGTCATATACGCAAGCATGGAGACATAGTGAAATTGTTTGGTACCAGCAAGGCTGAGAGTGTTGCTTAGGTTGTTGTTTTAATTGTAATTGGTTGTAAGCACATCTACTATTTTTCTTTTGTTTGTGATGTGTACGGTCCTTTAGGTGATACTGCTGGATTTAGACAAACAATCTTTTTTTTTTCCTGCACCATTATATTCAAGCAAATACTTTTATCCTATTGAGTTTTGTAGTTCTATTTTGAGCACAAGTGCAATAAATTTAAACAATTACCATCGATGGGGTTATGTTGATTCTGTAAATAGTTGTTGGGTATTTAGTCCAGCTAAAGGATTTTTCTTGTCAGCTTGTCATAGCACTGGTTTCCTTTCTTTCCAGAATTTAATGCATTTGGTACTTTGAGATATCACTATATTATTATTGAGGCATCTCGACAAAACGCAATTAGAGGTGCTCTCGCTCTTTGATTCTCTCAGAACCAAACACACAGATTTCTTCCCATGTTCTTCAGTGTACAATCTCATGCTCATCCTGTGCCAAACAGAATCCCTCCACCAATTCTGAGACTCCTTTAAATCCATGCAATCTACCTGTTTGCTTGATTGTCCCACCTAGAAAATCCTCCTAAAATGTTTCAATGTTAGATAATTTAACAGATGAATGAGTGCTTGGCTCTGAATTTGTACTACAAAAACACATGCACTTATTGGGTGAACTTGGGTTGGAAAAGCTAATCTTTTGTGAGAATTTCTGTTCGGCAAGAGTGGAATAGAGTGGAAAAGTGGTTTTACTTCCGCCGAACACGAGAATTGAGAGGAATTGGACAAAGCAGAACTGGGTTTGAAATTTTGCACTCAAACTCTTGTTTTTTACACTTTGGTCATTCCTCTATTCCTCAAGTCAATTGTCTATTCTACAAACGGTGGAATAGAGGAATTGATATTTTCTAAGAAATCGTTTTCCAATACTCTTCCACTCTTTCATCATCAACTAAACACGACCGGAATAGTAGGAAATAGAAACCTATTATAAATTCCACTTTTCCTCTATTCTTTCACTATTCCACATGTTGCTGAACAATTTGGTGGTACTAGTTCCTAGAGACTACACAAAAGTCTTTAAAAGCTCTAGCATTTTTTAAGTGGGTCAAGGATAATGGATGTGGGTTCGACCCAGATCCTGTAGTTACCAGGCGTTGTTATGGGTTATGGGTTAGGAGGAGACGATGGATAAATTCTTGGAAATCATTGGAGAGATGAAACAAAAAGGGTTTGATTTAGATATTAACACCCAAGCAGTTACTCAAAGAGGAAGTAGAGTTATATGAACTAGTGATGGATGGACTTCACAAACCATCAATAAGAAATAGCAAGACATTACTGAGACAAATCACTTCAAGTCCTGTGCCGGATTTGGATTTGGTTGATTGGGTCGTTATAAGGTACAAGTGCAGTGGTATTCTTTCACCAAACCGGTATATGATGGTATCCATGGGGCATTGACCAGCACCGGTCGGTTTGAAGAGGCCAAGGAGACAATTAAAAAGATGAAGAATAATGGATGCGGATCAGATAACTTAATAGCCAGTTGGTGCATGGTCTGCTGAAGGTTAGGAGATTGGAGGATGCTCGCAAGGTGCTTGATGAAATGTCTGAAAAAGGTTGCACAACTGACTTGAAAACTTGGAGCGTCTTGAATCTTGATCCAAGGGCACTGTGCGTAGCAAAAGTTTGGACCTTAAATAATGCAAAGGAGCTTCTACAGGCTCTTTTTGAGGAATCAAAATGCAGCTTCATATGTGTACCTGGAGTTGTTCAAGTGTTTCATTGAGGAAGGGAGGTCTGTGGAAGCTCGGAATTTGCTGTCCAAATGCCCGCATAATACTGACAAGCATAGAGAGTAAAATTGTTTGCTTTTGATACAGATGCAGCTTAATTCTGGTACTTGTGCTTTTTGTTTTACATCTTTTTGTCTTATCGGTCATGTGAATACTTTGGGTTGGTCTTATTGCACGAGTTGATTAGGTTCAACTAAGCAGCTTTAGCCATGTTATAAGATTTATTTTAGTTTCTTTTTGCGCTAAAGTGTAGAATTTTCTGTATATATTGGATTACATTTTTTTCCATTTTCTTGTCATGACATTGGTTTTTTTGTTCATAACCCATTGTGTGTTTCTGTAAAATTGTATATTCAGGTGTTAAAATAAGCAGGTACTTTTGATTATATTACCATATGCTGGTTTGTATATGCTAAGTGGGATCTTGTACAAAGGGGTTAAGTTTTAATTGCTGTTACTTAACCTTATATAATCACCTGAACCAATGTGATTTTCCCAACTTACCTTGAATCCAAACAAGCTTAATGTGCGATTGGTAATTTTTTACTGTACAATTTATTTTGCTTGTGTTCGCTCGATTTCTTTTTATTATCTTTTTTCTCTTCTGTGAACAGCATGCTTATTTAATATCCAGTGAAATTTGTTTCAAGAATACGCATTTCAGACACTAAACCCACCCACACAATCAAAAGAAACTTCTTTTGCTTATCTATAAGACATGGAGCATCAATATTATAGGTTTACAACTATTATTCTCACAAGTACAGCTTTTTATATATTAAACATAGTAGATGTTTTGTTTACTTCCTCTCTAGTAGCACTTCCAGAAGAAATTATTGGTCTGGCATGTTCTATAACTTATTTTAAAAACCAAAATCTCACTTAAGAACCACCCACTGTTTATCTGATCTAATAGCAATGATCTCACCAGTAATTTTGATCTATCAAAAAGACTCAGAACATGCCAGGCTAATAGTTTCTTTCTTTAGGCAGAAGCCTTCATGGATAGAAGCTTTTGGAGCTCCAAATTTTTGTAGCGACGCTTGATGAAGTCTGCTGCCTCTGTGTTGACATCCTCTTTATTTTTACGTACTGTCTCGGTGGGATTAGGTTTGGCAGTCTTCTCTTCTGCATGCACCAGTGCAATCTTCTCTTCTGCATGCACTGGTGATATCTTCTCTTCTGCATGCACCGGTGCAATGATCTGTGTGGTCTCTTCAGTTGTATAGTAGTTTTGGGTACTGTGCTGCTTGAACATGGATTGTAGATTAGGGAATCTCGGCCCTTGGTAGGTTGACTTATAGGAAGTTGCTGGCACAAAACGAATGTTATCTTCAAACTTGACTCGGTTCCTCTGAGTTCTGTAAGACATGGTTAATTGGTGGGAGTTGGGGGTGGAATTGGTGATTTCTTTTGTTCCCTAGGCTTTGTGGTTTTTTTGTTCGTACTGCTGTCTTTATAAGGGGAAAGGCGGTGGTGGTAGGGGGTGGGTTGGATATGTTCCGATATGATAAGATATGCATCTGATGCTTTTATCATGGTGACAAGAATCTTTCATGCTTTTATTATTCCTTTTTTTGACCATTTGGAGCATCCAAAATTGCAGTACACAGTAAGAAATCTCCCCAATTTTGTCATTTTCTTTGGAAAGAAGGAAGATCTAACCATCCATCCTGCCTTTTCACCAGAAATTTTATCATTTCTGAGCTTTACATTGTTAAAAGAATTGTTAGATTCTGAAACTGTTTGTTATTCCAAAAGCACATCAAGGGCTTCATGAATATTAAAATCTTAGTATACTCTACTGACAACCCCTTAGTGAATGATTGATTATTTAATTTGAATGCTAGATGTCAGGTTTGGATATAACCCCAAATAGAAAATTGGTTGTTTTTATGAAAGTATAGGAACTCACTTATCTTAGACATACAAAACCATGCACCTCTTTTATAACCCCAGGGAAGACGAATCTTTTGATTGAAGGGTACTGCCCATTTGCTGATGTCAATCAAACCATGGAGTGTCTACCTGACATGGCAGAGAAAAGCCACATGCCAGAGGCCTATTTATTGGTGAAATCTCTGTGCCAGGCAAACTGACAACGTGGGGTCTACACCTTTTTTTTTGTCAAGGCGGGAAAAAAAGAGACGGTAGCTTTGAATTTATTACTCAATAATTGTTGAGGGCTAGAATGACGGAGGCGGTACCGGGGCTGTGTCAATCAATGAAGAACCACAATCTTCCCTTTCTGAAAGCACTTTTGTGTACACATAGTGAAATTTGGTATGGTGGAGGATGCGAGAGCTTCTAGAGGTTATCTCAAGTAATTCAAACCAAGCTCCAAATGTGTACGAGTTGTTGTTCAAGTGCTTTTACATGGAAGGATGATATGATGTGACTCAAATTTTGCTGTTCAACTGCCACCATCATGTCGGCAAACATGAAGAGACAGTCGAACTGTTTGGTACTGCTATGGGAGAGAGTGCAGCTAAATCCTGATATTTGCCTCCTATTTTATGCCTTTTTGTCTTATTTCTGGCACGTTGAGGTTTTGGAGTTGGTATTGCTCTCATACTGTCTACAGTATTTGAATGTCTTTCCAAGTGGAGTTCCATCAGCATTTTTTTGGGCAATAACACAAAAGGTTTGTGTATGTATTTGATTTTGTTGATTTTTGTGGCATAGGAATGTTGGTACATTGCTTTTGTTGAATTGGTACTTCAAGATTTATGTCGTTATGATCAGGTACTACAGATCCTCATGCTAGCTGATCATTCTCTAGCCTTATATCTGGTTCTGATAGTAATTATTCAAAAAATTTGGTTAAGCCTACTTGATTGAAGCCCAAACAAGTCTAGCATGGTAGTGGTGATTTTGTACCGGACTATTCCCCAGTTGTTTGTATTTATTTAGTAGTAATTAGTAATTACTATTGTCATCTCTATACTGCATGGTTTTCTAATTTTCAGTTAAATTTGCTTCAATAGCATGCATTTTAAGATGCAACAGGCTTTGAATACTCAAATCCGTTATTGAAGGAAACTTAGTTTGTACTTCCACTTTCAGAAATTAATCATCCCCTCAACCAATTCTCTCTGGTAAACATTAGTTTAGTGTTAATGAAACATGAAATATGATTCAAGCAACTGCCATACCCAAGCCTAGTCTTCTTAGGTTATACATATGAGAAGTGTTTCCTTATTTTCTGGTATACTAATACAACCCAGCTAAAATGTTTTCAAAATATGACAGAGTAATTTTGTTTTCTAATATGTTCATTAAACCTAAGCTCAGTTTCTTAGCATCATCACTGTATCTTCAAAAGGTGTCAACTCTAAGCAGTGACGTTTAGCCTATATTTGAATCTCTAAATAATCACGGGTTGCACACCCACCTAATTCTATCTATAAAGAAATCAATATGTATCTTAGGGACTCTACAACATGCTTGGTTAACATAATTTATTAGGTGGCAGGCTTTGTAGAAAGAAATTTTTGGAGCTCCAGATTGCGGTAACAACCCTTTGAAGAGCTCCACCATCTCATTCAACATCCTCCTTAGGTATTGGAGCTTTACAGTCTCTTTATGATATTTCAGTCGGTGGTTTTTTCTTCGTCTTTCACTGGTGCAGTGACCTCCCTGGTCACTTGGTTATATTTTTCTTGAACTGTGAGGGTAGATTAGGAAATATTGGCCCTTAGTATGTCAAATTGTTAATAGTTTCTGGCATTGAAGGTTTTTTTTTTTTTGTCTTGGAATCTGATGGATGTGAGGGGGGGGGTTTACTTTTTGTGACGTGCTGTTTTTTTGTTTCTCTGTTCAAACTTCAAAGTGTCACTCTTTTAGACGAAAGAGAAGGGAGTGGAGGGTATATTCCAAAATGATAAGGAGTGCACCTTCTGCAATTATCATTATCAGAAGAGTTTTTACTTGCTTTTATTATTCTCTCTTATATTTTTAAACTTCTGAAGTCCAGATTTTCCGTGGACGGTGAAAATATTTGCTCAGTTTGATCGCAACTCGTAGTTCTTGTAAAAACTATAACCAACCTATCCTGTCCTTCGTGAAAAAATCACCATTCCTGTGCTTTTTTGGATTAATAAGTTTTGTGAATTGTTTGATATTCTAAAACAAATCAAATGCTTTCTTGCCAGCTTAGTACATGATTGCTACTGGATGCTAGAAGGCAGATTTGGTCATTGTACCTAAAAATGTGAAATTAGTTATTCTCGGACGAGTATTGGGACTTTACTAACTTGAAGATGAATGTTTGAATGCGTGCCATATTTTAACTCCAATTAAGCTATCATGATTGAATTTGCTCTTTCAAGCTCTTTGGTTAATGATGTTTGGATGGATGTGATTCTAGATTTTGGTTTATCTCAGATGTGTGCCTTCATAAAATCAATTCCAAGTTTCTGATTCAAACTGAGGCCATTGGAGAACTATAGTAATTATGATCTAACCCAAGGATTTCTCTGTAAGATTTGAAACTAGCTTTATGCCTGCTAAAGCTAAAATGGTACTGAATTCTCAGTTCACGTTAATTTACTATGATTATTGTAAATATTTATAATTCTGATGGTTCAGATGACTGTTCAGTTTCTTAGAGCCTATCTTAACCTGCTGAAAGCCTGATAACACCGGAATTTGCACTACTGGTTTATTTGCTAAAATCATCCTTTTGTTGGGTGTCTTTGCAAAATTGGTATGAACCTACTGGATGTTACTCCATGTTTCTTTGGATGTATCATATATTGCATTTTTAAGCATCTCCTAAAGGAATATGGGGTTGTTTTCCACAACAAATATGATGTTGCTGACGTTTACTATTACAAAGTATTTTTTTTCTTTTTTTTTTTTTTTGCTATTCTCAAGAAGTCAAGTTTCCTCATGCCAAGTGTAATAATTAGACCTTTTGGATGTTTTGCAATATTCCCCCTCACAGCCAACCATTTCTTCTTTTACTGAAATTTGCCAATTCTGTGGCCCTTCTCAGATTTACTCTTTTATTTGTCTGATGAATTTGGTTTTAGGGACATTTTGGTCATGAGCTTCAGAGCAATTGGTTTTTAACCATCATGAATATTTGACAAGGTTTATAGAAGGTGCTACTGTGCAGATAAACTCCCTGACAAGTTTATATGAATATAAAAGTTTTGACTTTCTGAGGGATCTCTTTGCTAATTTGACTTTCTGACAAGTTTGCTAAGAATTTTTGTGATTGGGTTTTGCTCTGGCATGCTTGAGTAATTTTCTTGTTTATTTACTATTCTTTTTCAGAGCTGGCCTAATTTTTGTTTCTAGCCAGTGACACTGTACCAGTATACTCAGGCAGTAGTAAAAAAAATAATCTTTAACTTTCCACATTTATTCTGTCTCATCTGTTTGATCGAAAAAAAAACAGTTTCCAATAATTTGATTTTTAAATTTCTAAAAATAAAAATGCCCCAGTTGGTTTTCTTATGAAATCTGGAATGTTCTATTTCACTGAAATTTATTCGAGTTCCTAAACGAAAGGAAATTATATTATACTTTGACAGTCTGTTCAATAACTATGAAAATTGACCAGTTTTTATGTAGCACTAACTTGGTCAAATAGAATTCATAACCGTCTTTAGAATTTTCATGTAAAACTGGAATACTATTCAAATCCAAATTTCATTTCCATCCAAGGCTCTACCAGTAAAATATTGGGGAACTTATCCACATTGATTGACTTGCTGATTCAAAATATACATGCATTATTCATCAATAAATGGATGGAGTTGAATCTTTGCATAACTGTCTGAGATTGCCTGTTTGTCCATGATTTATATATATATATAATTGGTAGCATGTGACCAAGCAAAAGATCATGCAGAGCATAATTTAGTTGTGGCCATCAAATAGCAGGTCACAGCTTCTGAATAGTATTATTAAATCAATCAATAAATATAATAATACATACTTATTTAGGAAAAATAATAATTTGAAAATAATAAGGCACATTATCACATAAAAAATTGATAAATCACAAAAAAAAAAAAATCAAATCGCTAAAATATTATCAGTGGTTGATTTTAATTTTTTTTTTCTAATATGGTCTATAGTTAAATTACCACAAAAAAAAAAATTCAAATCTCTAATATTATCACATTTGTGAAAATAAATTACCACTAACATTTTCAACGATTGGTGCTGGCAAACAGTAAGCAAAATTTCTCTGACAAGCTAAAGCATATATATTATTTGATTCCAACGTGGAACCGGCTATCCCAGTTGACACATTAAATAAATTAAAATTCCAAATAAATAAGATAATAATAAGGTCATGTGCTCCACACAGAGAATGTCATGGCACCATGTTAAGTCTAGGCTGGAGCTTTACATGGGAGAACAAGCTAAAAATAAAATATTTTAAATTAAAAAATCTTCAATGTCATATCCTTTAAAAAGTAATTTATTATATCATGGTTGTCCCATGATAATTGTTTCCATTCTATTTTATTTTAGGGGCAGTTGGATTTATGCCACTCAAAAACTTCAAAATTGTATTTTTGCCACTCTGGAGGAATATTCCTTTTGGTTGATGATACAACATCCCCAATTTTGCACCCAGTAGCAATTTTTTTTTTTTTTTTTTTTTTTTTTTTTTTTTTTTTTTTTTTTTTTTTTTTTTTTTTTTTTTTTTTTTTTTTTTTTAATCAACCTTTGCTCTTAACTTTGGGGCGATATTTTCTACTGATTCTTGCCTCCCCTCACCTCATCGTGTTTACCCGCAATCTTCCCCACTTCTTAGGGTACTATACGGCAGGATGATTCTTTTGGTTTGACAAGAACTTTTGAAAATCAAGCCCTATAAGCTAATATCCTTGGGTTGAGGATGGTTAAATAAAACTTTTACGCAATATACATCTTATGTTTTGAACAGTTTTCATGAGTTTTGGCATGATCTCCCCTACTTGCCTTCCTAGAATATAAAGAAACTTAGAAAGCCATTAACAGACCTTGCTCTGATACCAGGGTTGGATCGATCAGAGGCGTCTTCACACTTCAACGGGTTACTGTGAACGCAGGAAGAATGAAAACACACAAGCGGAAATTATATTAAGTGGAATGTTTACAAGAGAGAAGTGGAAAAGAGAGAAGTGAAACTTGCTGGTGCTCAGCTTTTGCTGGGCCTTATTACTCCTAATTTTAATAAGGCTTCAACATGCTTCGTAAAGGCCCCTTTCATCTGCGGTGTTACATGTTTCAAGGGCCTATCCTCAATAATGAAATCTGGATTTTTGATATCCAGTTTACAGATTACTTGGTTCTTGGCCCAATGCTGTAGCGGATTTTCACCAATAAATCCTGCTTCCTTCAGCCTTCTTAGTATGGGGTCAAATGTTGTTGCAAAGCTCGGGGACGTGTGCCCGAAGTTGTAATGAACCATCTCTTGGAGCTGAATATGCTCCAAGTCCTCTAGGTCTTCCTCTTCAAGCGCTAAAATCTTTGCCTGGGGTTGGGTATTGATGACGGTGAGGTTTTTGTAAAAGGTTATCGTGTCGCCCTCTATCCTCAGGCCTCCATGCATAGAGCGTATAAAGTTACACCCTATGATCATTTGGATTTCTCCGCCCAATTTCATTGGAAATGCGTAGGTGTATGGTATACGGAATTGATTTTCTCCAATAACCATTCTTCCGTATTTTAGTTTCATGTTGGCTGTTTGGGTTGAGTTTACGCCTGTAAATTGTACCACAAAAGTATTTTCTTCAAGGGCTTCCTTTGGTACTGAGCCCTGATCTATACAGCAGGTTGTGGCTCCAGTGTCGAGAATGGCTCTTGCTCTAAACTTCTGGATCCCGGGAATATCGAACTCCACCTCTAGATTATACAGTCTGTTTTTGATAATTCTCCCGGTGGATGGTTCACTGCTGTTTTTGCAGACTGTTTCTCCATGGAGAACGTTAACTCCTTCGTCCGCATTAACGCCCTTTCCCTTTTTGTCACGTGCCAGGTCATCGAAATCCTCCTCAAATTGTTCTTCAAGGAGTTTTTCGTACTTCTCTTTATAATGATTTGCTTCTTTCTGTAACCTCTCCATTTCAGCCTCGCACCAAATGATGTAATCTCTCTGTTCTTGAACAAGGGTTCTGAGGTTAATTTGTGCTGGTGCGGTTGTGGGGCTTACTGGCACTTCCTTTTTAAAATAGAATGGGCCACAAAGGTTGCACGCCGTGACTCCACATTCGGGACAGTGTATCCTTGCGCGAATGATGGTTTCCCTAGCGCAACAGGAACACTGTGTTTTGAACGGTTGCTCAATCACCTGATTATGCTGCCATTGGTGCTGGCAATTCATCTGTTTCTCAGGTAGTTTTATTCGGGGTCGATAACCCGAATTTTCTTCACCGAGCATGAAAAGGGAGTTTAGTTGTAAGGTCTGAACCCCTTGTTGTAAATTCATCTCTCCATCTTCTCCTTCAGAAATACTGAAAATAGCATCACTTTGATTTTCTCCTTCTTGCACCGATAGGATATCGCAATCTTCTGGTATGTCCAGTCCTTCAAAGATTGCGGCTCGTTTAATATTTCTTTTATCACTGGGGCATTCTCGTGCAAAATGACCTTCTTGTCCGCATAGGTAGCACTTGCATCTTTTGTTTCTGATCAAATGCTTCCTCTTTTCTATTCTGGCATGGGACTCATGAGGTTTGCCTTTATAGGTTTTTGACATCCGCATGCCATACCTCTTTTCTGGTTTTCGGTAATAGCCAGGAATAGGGATTTGACTGCAGAAGGAGAGGTCTTTGAGTGACCGTTTGAATGCGGCATCTTTGCATTCATTCTCCAGGTATTTGTATGCGAATAATACCCTTGGGATAACTCCGACCGTGAGGCCAGGGTATCTTTCTTCGAATGTGGTTCTTATCCTGGTTCCCAGATCACCGGGCATTTTTAACCAGAATTTCTCTGAGAGTTCTGGGCTAATATACATTCGTCCAGATTTCGCTGCTAAACGTAAATATTCATTCATGTATTGAATAAGATATTTTACGTTGTCGCATGTCAGTCTCTCCAGATCTCTGTAGGCTTGATCTTGGATTACTGTTGATCCTTGGGCAGGATCCTCCAACGAAAACACCCTTCTCATCTGAGAAAGTATGTTTTGGGTACCTTCTCGACCATCTGCCACTGTTATTAATGCCTCGTATTCAGCGAGGAATTGCATCCTCCACTGAACCCATGTTAGCTTTTCTACCTCGCCTAAGAGGTTTTCCATATATTCAATTTTGTCTCTTGGATCTGTGAATCCTTTTTCTGCTACATGGTTTCGTGTGATAGATTCCCATCTTGAGAATGCATCATGGAATAACCCCAGTTGATCCGGGATTACAAACATGGCACCTTGCTGCTGTTGTGCTGATGGCAGGGTCCACATTTCATTGTTGTAGCCTCCACGAAAGTGTCCTGTTTTGGGCACCCTTTCATCAAACGTGGGGGCTTGCCTTGCCTCATTTGTTACTCTGGCAGGAGGGTAACTGGGCATATGCATCGATTGGTCCGGCGGTGGTCGGTAGTGTGACATTGCTGAAGAACCAGTTGATGCGAAGGCATGTTCCGTCATTGCCCTTGACAGGTTTCTGAGTTGAGGGTAGTCAAAAAGCCCTTCTGTTTCATTTATCATAAAAACAGTGTTGGCCTTTTCTGTTTCTTTTTCCTTGCCATGTCTGCTGACACTGAGCCCGAAATCATCGAGCCCGAAATCATCGAGCTGATTACCCCCTCTATCTACCGAAAAAGGATTGATCCAATCCTTTTCATCATCAGTATCCCAGATAGGACAGGGGAGTGCTGATTCAGGAGTAGGTGGTTGTGCTGACTGGGTAGCAAGGTATCGTATATACTGCCAGTCATCTTCTTCTTCATCATCATCACTCCCTTCTTCTGTTAGGATCATTATGGTTTCGCTTCCAACTTCATTCTCATCATCATCATCGGGTGTGACATCTGTGTTTTCAGGGGCTGGTACGTAATCTCCAAATGATATAGAGATTCGTCCATCGAGTAGGTTTCTGGTAAGTAATTCAGTAGGCATCATAGGGATAGTGACCCTAGTCTGCCTCACTAACCAGTTGTTGCCCTGAGTCTCCTGGGCTGAGTACCTCCTTCCAGGGAGAGCTCGTACTCCCCTGCTCACCAAGTACTCAGATACATTGTTTATCTGATAGGCAAATCCGACATTTGGTGTGTTGGACAACCGTCCGACTAATCCTCTGGTGATTAAGAGGTTGGCTTCGCCATTCTGCCAGTTCTGATATCCTCTTGTTAGGATAGATATCTGGAAATTTCTGTAGAAATCTCCGATTGTCTGCATAGTGTCCGGTATAACGAACACCAACTGGCTGCCTTTTGTTAGATCAATCTCCATGGTCGCAAATATCGACTGATCCCCTTGCCACCTATTGTCCCTGAAGACGATTAAGGCTGAGGTTCCCTCATCTTGTCTGTGCAGAATTTGCACCCTGACTTGTGCGACTCCAATGTGGATAAACTGCATTCCACTCTGTCTGAGGGCCTCGTAGCTCTCAGGCTGTATGAAAGGCCTATCTATCTGTTGGTTATCAACACAGAGAATAGCCTCCTCGGAGAGGTGATTATAGACACGGTGGTTGTTGTCATCTCTTCGAGAGTTGTACAGTACCTCAGCAGGTACTATGGCAGCTCTGTTCCTTAGAGACCTCCTTAGTTGTGCTTCAGGCTCAACTTGCTCTTCTAGGGTCATCTGATATGGATTTCTACCAGTAATGGTTCGTGCCAGATTTCTCAAATTTCTTTGAGTGTTGTATCTCCTTCTTTGCCCTCGCCTGTACTCTCGCACCTGGTCTTCGAATAATGGGCCTCCAGGATTTATGGTTTGAGTTTGGGACACACTGGGCCTGCCTGATGTTTCCATCACTTGAGTTTTTGCCTTTCTTCTTGAAGGATCACAAAGGGGTCTTTAAAGACTTTCAGTACCCCTTTCTTTTCTCTAGGTTTTGAGGGTCCGATTGATAACTTAGCGAGTCTGGCTGATAGCTCGTCAGTTATGTTGGTTGGCAATTGCACGCTCTCGTGCTTCGAGATTTGGTCCTTCAGAACCTTTATCTCTGCCTCAAGGTTTTTGATACCAGGGTTGGATCGATCAGAGGCGTCTTCACACTTCAACGGGTTACTGTGAACGCAGGAAGAATGAAAACACACAAGCGGAAATTATATTAAGTGGAATGTTTACAAGAGAGAAGTGGAAAAGAGAGAAGTGAAACTTGCTGGTGCTCAGCTTGTTTCGCAACTCCTAAACAAGCTCTTATATAGAGACTTAGGGACGGAATCTCATTATTACGCCGGGTGCTCATTGGGCCCCATCGCGCGTGAATAAAGGATAGTCCACAATCCTTTGTCTCCCACTAAAGAAAAAGGTGCTAATAATGCACCGAAAGTTGGCCAGGCTATGGCCCACAAAAATAAAGGAACGGCCTAAACGTTCAGGCCCAAAAAGTAAAACACACTAAAATTAAAGTGATGCCAATAATGCACACCTTTGGCATCTTACTATAGGGTAGATACAATTACGCTTTTTCAGACCCTAAATACCTTGATCTCACAAATCAGCTTCTTGAGTTCTTGGTATTTCTTCTGAAGTCCTGTAAGCGTAAGACGGACTTGGGGCAACCAGTCTCCCCAATAGTTATCCTTTGTAGCGAACTTAGAACATTGCGCTTCCTTCATTTGCTGAATTTTAATTAAATCCGTAACACCTTCTAACATTCGCGAAATTGCCCGGTTTTCTATTGTCCGGAGCTGGAGCCTAAGCTCCTGTGATCGGCGCAAATTATTGGATACGCCATATGTTTGCCGTAATAAATCCCGGTACTGGCAAACGATTGACTGATTTGCAGGATTATGTGGGACATTTTCTCCTGCACCTTCGGGTTGGGCTGCTCCTTGCTCTCCTGGAGAGCCCCTGCTAGATTGTCCAATATGTCCTGAGCCTCCTTGTTGGGCCATCCTGCATCAATCAAGACATTAATTAGTCGGGACAGGGAGTCAGCCAAAAGGTTGTCTCGCCCATCAATGTGTTCAAACTGAACATCTATTCCAAGCCCTGTCACGAAATCCGTGAATGCAACCCATCGCACTCTTGAAGGCTTATTTATGTTAGATTTGTTGAAGAAACTAATAATCGCTTGACAGTCTGTACGAATTATTAATTCCTTCCTATCGAGGTAGTAAATCTTTAAAGCCTCAAGACTATTCATCACCGCGAAGATCTCAGCATCTATTGTTGATTTTGGCGGGTTGAACTTGCCACTTGCGTATGCGCACGGCTTTTCCGTGTTTTTCGGGTCATATCTTCTTGGTTTCCATTTGCATACCCCGCCCCATCCGTCCATGCATCCGTCTGTTTCAATAACGATAAAGCATTCTTCGGGGGGTACACATAAGTCAGGCAGGTTTTGAACCTGCTGCTTAATCATGCGAATAAGCTCCCAGTCCTGTTTATTTAACCGTTTATCACCAGTAGGACTAGTTTTCGCATAGAGAGGGCTTAAGAGTTTTCCAAGATTTGGAATATAACTCCTAGCGTAGTTGAGGATTCCCAACCAGGATCTCATCCCGGATTTTTGGGTGAGGTCATCTTCTTTGTATTCCTCAATCTTCTTGATAATGTTCGGCTGTAGTCGTATAATGCCTTTGCCAATAACTGCCCCTAGGAACTCAATCTGGGGTACAGCTATTTTCATCTTTGTTGGGCTGAGGACGAGCCCGAACTCCTCACATTTTGCCAGCATCTTTTGCAAGTGCTCTGCATGCTCCTTTTCAGTTTGAGAGAACACCAGAATATCATCAATGTACACCGCAATGAAATCTTCGGTGCCCTTAAAACAGTGATCCATTTTGCGTTGGAAGACTGCAGGAGCATTTTTCAGTCCGAACGGCATTACTAGCCATTCATACAATCCATCCGGTACCCAGAACGCAGTCCATTCCACTGAGTTCGGGTGCATTGCCACCTGGTGGAATCCACTCTTTAGGTCGAATTTTGAGTAGATTTTACTATTCGCCACCTTTCTCATGATGGTGTTGATACCCGGAAGACTATATTGGTCTTTCTCCGTAATATCGTTTAACCTCCTATAGTTGAACACCATTCTTTCCTTTCCCTTTTCTTCTTTTCCGGTTTTGGGGTCGATTGTTGTACCGGAATGCACAATTATGGCCGTTGTGCGGTGTCTGCTTTTGCTGGGCCTTATTACTCCTAATTTTAATAAGGCTTCAACATGCTTCGTAAAGGCCCCTTTCATCTGCGGTGTTACATGTTTCAAGGGCCTATCCTCAATAATGAAATCTGGATTTTTGATATCCAGTTTACAGATTACTTGGTTCTTGGCCCAATGCTGTAGCGGATTTTCACCAATAAATCCTGCTTCCTTCAGCCTTCTTAGTATGGGGTCAAATGTTGTTGCAAAGCTCGGGGACGTGTGCCCGAAGTTGTAATGAACCATCTCTTGGAGCTGAATATGCTCCAAGTCCTCTAGGTCTTCCTCTTCAAGCGCTAAAATCTTTGCCTGGGGTTGGGTATTGATGACGGTGAGGTTTTTGTAAAAGGTTATCGTGTCGCCCTCTATCCTCAGGCCTCCATGCATAGAGCGTATAAAGTTACACCCTATGATCATTTGGATTTCTCCGCCCAATTTCATTGGAAATGCGTAGGTGTATGGTATACGGAATTGATTTTCTCCAATAACCATTCTTCCGTATTTTAGTTTCATGTTGGCTGTTTGGGTTGAGTTTACGCCTGTAAATTGTACCACAAAAGTATTTTCTTCAAGGGCTTCCTTTGGTACTGAGCCCTGATCTATACAGCAGGTTGTGGCTCCAGTGTCGAGAATGGCTCTTGCTCTAAACTTCTGGATCCCGGGAATATCGAACTCCACCTCTAGATTATACAGTCTGTTTTTGATAATTCTCCCGGTGGATGGTTCACTGCTGTTTTTGCAGACTGTTTCTCCATGGAGAACGTTAACTCCTTCGTCCGCATTAACGCCCTTTCCCTTTTTGTCACGTGCCAGGTCATCGAAATCCTCCTCAAATTGTTCTTCAAGGAGTTTTTCGTACTTCTCTTTATAATGATTTGCTTCTTTCTGTAACCTCTCCATTTCAGCCTCGCACCAAATGATGTAATCTCTCTGTTCTTGAACAAGGGTTCTGAGGTTAATTTGTGCTGGTGCGGTTGTGGGGCTTACTGGCACTTCCTTTTTAAAATAGAATGGGCCACAAAGGTTGCACGCCGTGACTCCACATTCGGGACAGTGTATCCTTGCGCGAATGATGGTTTCCCTAGCGCAACAGGAACACTGTGTTTTGAACGGTTGCTCAATCACCTGATTATGCTGCCATTGGTGCTGGCAATTCATCTGTTTCTCAGGTAGTTTTATTCGGGGTCGATAACCCGAATTTTCTTCACCGAGCATGAAAAGGGAGTTTAGTTGTAAGGTCTGAACCCCTTGTTGTAAATTCATCTCTCCATCTTCTCCTTCAGAAATACTGAAAATAGCATCACTTTGATTTTCTCCTTCTTGCACCGATAGGATATCGCAATCTTCTGGTATGTCCAGTCCTTCAAAGATTGCGGCTCGTTTAATATTTCTTTTATCACTGGGGCATTCTCGTGCAAAATGACCTTCTTGTCCGCATAGGTAGCACTTGCATCTTTTGTTTCTGATCAAATGCTTCCTCTTTTCTATTCTGGCATGGGACTCATGAGGTTTGCCTTTATAGGTTTTTGACATCCGCATGCCATACCTCTTTTCTGGTTTTCGGTAATAGCCAGGAATAGGGATTTGACTGCAGAAGGAGAGGTCTTTGAGTGACCGTTTGAATGCGGCATCTTTGCATTCATTCTCCAGGTATTTGTATGCGAATAATACCCTTGGGATAACTCCGACCGTGAGGCCAGGGTATCTTTCTTCGAATGTGGTTCTTATCCTGGTTCCCAGATCACCGGGCATTTTTAACCAGAATTTCTCTGAGAGTTCTGGGCTAATATACATTCGTCCAGATTTCGCTGCTAAACGTAAATATTCATTCATGTATTGAATAAGATATTTTACGTTGTCGCATGTCAGTCTCTCCAGATCTCTGTAGGCTTGATCTTGGATTACTGTTGATCCTTGGGCAGGATCCTCCAACGAAAACACCCTTCTCATCTGAGAAAGTATGTTTTGGGTACCTTCTCGACCATCTGCCACTGTTATTAATGCCTCGTATTCAGCGAGGAATTGCATCCTCCACTGAACCCATGTTAGCTTTTCTACCTCGCCTAAGAGGTTTTCCATATATTCAATTTTGTCTCTTGGATCTGTGAATCCTTTTTCTGCTACATGGTTTCGTGTGATAGATTCCCATCTTGAGAATGCATCATGGAATAACCCCAGTTGATCCGGGATTACAAACATGGCACCTTGCTGCTGTTGTGCTGATGGCAGGGTCCACATTTCATTGTTGTAGCCTCCACGAAAGTGTCCTGTTTTGGGCACCCTTTCATCAAACGTGGGGGCTTGCCTTGCCTCATTTGTTGCTCTGGCAGGAGGGTAACTGGGCATATGCATCGATTGGTCCGGCGGTGGTCGGTAGTGTGACATTGCTGAAGAACCAGTTGATGCGAAGGCATGTTCCGTCATTGCCCTTGACAGGTTTCTGAGTTGAGGGTAGTCAAAAAGCCCTTCTGTTTCATTTATCATAAAAACAGTGTTGGCCTTTTCTGTTTCTTTTTCCTTGCCATGTCTGCTGACACTGAGCCCGAAATCATCGAGCCCGAAATCATCGAGCTGATTACCCCCTCTATCTACCGAAAAAGGATTGATCCAATCCTTTTCATCATCAGTATCCCAGATAGGACAGGGGAGTGCTGATTCAGGAGTAGGTGGTTGTGCTGACTGGGTAGCAAGGTATCGTATATACTGCCAGTCATCTTCTTCTTCATCATCATCACTCCCTTCTTCTGTTAGGATCATTATGGTTTCGCTTCCAACTTCATTCTCATCATCATCATCGGGTGTGACATCTGTGTTTTCAGGGGCTGGTACGTAATCTCCAAATGATATAGAGATTCGTCCATCGAGTAGGTTTCTGGTAAGTAATTCAGTAGGCATCATAGGGATAGTGACCCTAGTCTGCCTCACTAACCAGTTGTTGCCCTGAGTCTCCTGGGCTGAGTACCTCCTTCCAGGGAGAGCTCGTACTCCCCTGCTCACCAAGTACTCAGATACATTGTTTATCTGATAGGCAAATCCGACATTTGGTGTGTTGGACAACCGTCCGACTAATCCTCTGGTGATTAAGAGGTTGGCTTCGCCATTCTGCCAGTTCTGATATCCTCTTGTTAGGATAGATATCTGGAAATTTCTGTAGAAATCTCCGATTGTCTGCATAGTGTCCGGTATAACGAACACCAACTGGCTGCCTTTTGTTAGATCAATCTCCATGGTCGCAAATATCGACTGATCCCCTTGCCACCTATTGTCCCTGAAGACGATTAAGGCTGAGGTTCCCTCATCTTGTCTGTGCAGAATTTGCACCCTGACTTGTGCGACTCCAATGTGGATAAACTGCATTCCACTCTGTCTGAGGGCCTCGTAGCTCTCAGGCTGTATGAAAGGCCTATCTATCTGTTGGTTATCAACACAGAGAATAGCCTCCTCGGAGAGGTGATTATAGACACGGTGGTTGTTGTCATCTCTTCGAGAGTTGTACAGTACCTCAGCAGGTACTATGGCAGCTCTGTTCCTTAGAGACCTCCTTAGTTGTGCTTCAGGCTCAACTTGCTCTTCTAGGGTCATCTGATATGGATTTCTACCAGTAATGGTTCGTGCCAGATTTCTCAAATTTCTTTGAGTGTTGTATCTCCTTCTTTGCCCTCGCCTGTACTCTCGCACCTGGTCTTCGAATAATGGGCCTCCAGGATTTATGGTTTGAGTTTGGGACACACTGGGCCTGCCTGATGTTTCCATCACTTGAGTTTTTGCCTTTCTTCTTGAAGGATCACAAAGGGGTCCTTAAAGACTTTCAGTACCCCTTTCTTTTCTCTAGGTTTTGAGGGTCCGATTGATAACTTAGCGAGTCTGGCTGATAGCTCGTCAGTTATGTTGGTTGGCAATTGCACGCTCTCGTGCTTCGAGATTTGGTCCTTCAGAACCTTTATCTCTGCCTCAAGGTTTTTGATCTCCTCAAGTATTTGTACAAGCAGCTGGATTTGGGTATTGTTCTGTTTTATTATTGCGGTTGTGCCTGATGTACCACCACGGTTGTCAGCAGGTTTTGCGAAACCTACTGCTGGTGACTCGATCGGGTTGGTTGCTTGAACTGCTTGCTTGTAGAACTGGGAGTTTTGAGTGTTCGTATAATCACTCATGAACTGGCCCACGTTTCCACCTTTTTGAGTATAGCTTCCACCCGGTTTAGTTTCAGGCTTAGGTCCTCAGAGATTTTGAGGGCCTCTGCTTCAACTAGTTTGGGTTGCTTAGCTATCTCAGATACCAGAGTTTTAACCTCTGATGTTGTTAAGGGACGGTTTTCTGTGAATAGGATTGTGAGGTTTTTCAGATTTCGTTCAAGTTTTTGTATTTTCTGGTCTAGGGAACGTATTTGTTCTTGGGTTTGTTTAAAGTTTTTCAGGCTAACTCGGCTAAACAGGTTTAATCTGTCATATACAACAGATATGTTACTGGCTAGTTGTTTATTGGTTACGGTTGTTGTTTCCGAGAGATCTAGGTACTCTAGGGTCGAAGTTCGAGATTTTGTATACCACTCTTGTATAGATTGCTCCCACCTTTCGCTCATAAAAGTATTTTGAAATTGTTTTTAATAAACACGGGATTTTTGAGTATCCTAGGTTGGCAATTCGGGTTTGATCATACCATTTATCATTATTTCTGTTCAAGGTTTATACACATCTGATTTCTTCTGGGGACAAACTTTGGAGCTATCAATCACACCACTTTTGGGTTGGGTGGCAAATTTACAATTTCTCTGTTTTGTAGTGGCAATTTTACAATTATCCCTTTATTTTACTATTGGTACATTCATCCGCACTTGAAGATAAAGTAAACAATATAAATAGTAAAAGGGAAGAGAAAGTAAACAATATAAATAGTTATTATCTGTCAGTAAAACATCTAGCAAAGCCCAAATTATATGCACATGAATGAAAGTAAACGAGAAAAGCAAAGAAACAATAAAGATATCTTTGTCAAAATTAAAACCTAATTCCCACCGAAGTAAAATCTTGTAACCTAATTCATCACTCTCCACATACTGGTGTTATACAAAAAATTATACCTCTTTTGAAGTGCGCCAAAAAGGGAAACAACAACAAACCATCTCCAGTTTTTGGTACACTATGCACATCTCTCTCTCTCTCTCTCCTCTCTTTACTAACCTCTTTCTCTCTCTAGACACAACCTGGATGTCCCAACATTCCCGCGTCCAAGTTAGAAGCCGGCCAAAATCAACCAAAAGAAAAATTACAAGAACCTAAGGCTAAACCTAAAACCTAGCCACTGTCTCTCCTACAATTCCCAGGCAAAAGATACTTGTACCTCTCTCTATTCTCCAACAAGAATGCCGGTAAGTGCACCGCAGAAAAGGTGCTTGGAATAGGTCCCATTTTTGCGATTATTTCTTGAAAGGTATATTCCTCCGGCAACATATCAAATAAATCGGCGCCCTTGCAAATCACCTCCTGGATCCGGTTTCGGTTCAGATAGTACGCAAACCGAATCCGATCCACATGACTGTAAGCCTTCATCTTGAAAAGAAAGTCGTTGATATGGCGAAAACAGAAGCTGCAGTGCCAACCCGAATCTGCTAAGAGGAGATCAGTCTGTCTGTAGTGCGCATACCGGGTCTTACCAGCCTGGTACCGGTGCACTGACGCACGCCAACTCTTATCATCCAAATAAAACTCAAACGAGTACAAATAATTTTTCAGTTGAAGATGGACCCGGTCCGGTATACCATCGCACCACCTCAAGAGGTCGATTGTGTGGCCACTAGGTACTTCATCCACATCTGACATGATTAACAAATCATCGTCTGTTATACCGGCGATCTTGATAAGCTGATCCAATGCCACTCTTTGGTACGATTCCTCCACAAAAGGATTCTCTCCCTTCATAAACCTTCCCCCAACCATTCCATAAGTCAACCTGGACTCGACAAAGTCAAACCGGGCCCTGTCATTTGCGAAGTACAGCGGCTTAACCAAACCAGTGAATGTCGAATTAGACTCCAGCAGCACAAATTCTGATACATATGGGCTGAGTTCCTTCCATCTAATTTCCAGCATGTCAAGTTCATTGGAAAATAGCACTGCATCGAAAACTCGTCTTGGAGATTCACGAATTTTCCACCCATGCAGGGAACACAAGGTTTCCATGGAGACATTAGGATTATAATAATGCGGGATTATGTTGAATGGTTTTGGTGGTGACTCCCATAGGGGTCGTAGAAAGTAAGTGATTTTCTGGCCATGAGCGTAGATCAAAAACACAACGGTGGGGATGCAGATGAAGAAGAGAAGAAGGACCTTTATGTCAAAGTCCCTCAAGGCGCATCGCAATCGGGAGATGCTTATTGCAGCTCGTGAACCCTCTTTTAACTGCAATAATGAGAAAAAATAACAAGTGAGAAAGTGCTGGCAGATAGTGACTACAAAGGAAAACGACACAAGCACCCAAAGGAAAATTATAGAAGATGTTCGGGCCTGTTCGGCAGGGGTGGTAGGCTTAAATTTTAAGCTCCGCTATGGAAGACGTGTTCAGCAACAAAGCTTAAGAGATGAATGCTTATCTTTCTTAAGGAGACCTTTAAGCGACGCAAATGCTTAAGCTATGAAGAAATATGCTTAAAAAGGCAAGCTTAAAAAAGTGGGCAAAATGAAGCTTAAGAAAGAGATGTTAAGCTTGGTAACAAAATACATGTTTGGCAAGCTTAAAACTCCTTTAAGGTACTAAGGAGCTTTAAGGAAGCCTAAGGAAGATGTGCCGAACGGGACCTTCATGATCAGATTGAAAAAACATAGAACTGGTACAAAATAAATGGAAGAGTCATAATGTCGCTGTGCCATTGATGTGATGCCACCTTTGTAAAGATATTAGAATGATAACAAAAAAAGCACTAATAGCTTGTAATGACACAAATTGTGAAAACAAACAGTTCTTGAAATTGGAAGTATTGTGAAGTGCGAACAACACAGAAGATTTTTTGCATATTTGCGACTAACACAGTAACACTTAACCTTCTGAATAATTTCTGAAGAACACCAATCACGGAGAAATAGAAACGGGCCATCCTGTCAGATTTTCAAAACATTCCAAATGTTTCTGTCAAATTTTATAAACTTTCATGTCTCTTTAGTGTTCCTACTTGGCTGCAGAAAACCCATAATGAACAATTTGAGCCAACTAAATATGGGTGGCTGTAGATTCTAAAGTTACAGTGTTGACAGATTTACCCCTTTGTAACCAAACCCACTTTGTTTTCCACTTCATTAAACCCAAACTTAAACAAGATTAAGCAAACTAATTGCGGGCTCAGAAGTTACATTCTAAGTTTAAATGAACAAGTTTTGAGTGTGCTTCCTTGTGTTAAGGGCAATTTGGGCCATTTTTTTGGTGCAACAATTTTCAAACAGTTAGGTGCCAGCAGGGAATAACCAGGCCTTGTACTATATAAATGTTTAATCTAGTCTGCAAAGACGGTAAACATGGTATAACTTGCAAAAGTCGGATGGTTATCACAAATTGACTGAGCATTAATTGCATATATAACAATGAAGGGGAAAACAGTAAAGCTTTTGGTGCCAGCAAATAGCAGAAAGAAAGAATATGATTTAACAATAGACAGGCAATGTATAGTTAATTCAAGAAAGATGCCACTTGGTCTTTATAATTTTGAATAACTGAAAATTGAAACAATAATGAAGCAGATAATTCAAACTTCAGTTCCTCCTTCAGGCTAATATAATTAGAATTCAAAGATTCGAAGGGTTCCACGGGGTCACAAAATTTGCAGATCTCTCTAAGTTGAATTTAAACTGTGTTTACCCAAGAATCTACTAAATGGTACACAATGGCTATAATAACTAACACTCTACTGTGCAGAAAATCAGAAAAGATAAAAGTGTTATTTCTAGGGTTAACGAGTTCAATAAAGGTATCAAATTAGCAATGCTACCTTGTCTATAACAATAATAGCAAAAATACAATATGAAAGTTATTTCCACAGATCGAGAATTCAATATTTCAGATTGAAGTTACAATTACAAAAAATTAGGGGCCTCCATTTCGCAGAAAACATAGCCATTTGAGCCAAGGTTACCAGAAATCATAAATCAGCATTAAATTTCCAGATGTTCCAATTGAATTTCTAAAAGAAACCAGATAAGATCTGAAATTAAAAATAATCAACGAATCTTACCCGGCCGCACATCTCCTCGCACAGGCCGTCCGTCTTCTTGGAATTGCAGTACGCCACATCCTGCATCGTACAAGAAAAATCCCCCAAATTTCGAAAAAGACCGTAAAACTACTCAAATCTTGATATAACCAAATTGCGAAACGGGGAAGAAGCCCCCTTCCCCTCTCTTGCGAAAATCCGAATCGACCGAGATCGGATCAGCAAGAAGTGATATTTATGGCGGTGATCCCTCCCGGCTCCTCTCTCTCTCTCTCTCTCCTGTTTATATATATATATTTTTTAATGTAATCTCGCCTGTTTATATGCTTTGCTGGCCTTATACTGTCTTTTCTGTTCGCCTTTTTTATTCTCTCTTTAGTTTGTGCCCAATTATAAGAAGAGACGGTCTCTCTGTTATACTATGTACAAAAAAGCGTGTTATTATAGCCGTTTGGGAAAATTGGTATGGGTCATGGATGGATGGATGGGGGACCAGTATCTTCTGTAGTACCGTATAGAACAGTAAATCACTTTACGGTCTAGATTTACTCTCAGCCGGTGCTTATTCGGGAGATTCGAGGGGGCAGTATTATTTGTACTTTGAGATTCGTGCAAAGTTAAAAAGAACAATCCGGATTCTCCCTGTATTCTGTGTAGTTCTCAGAGGATACGAATTCTGGATGGGGTCCCCTGTTGAATTCGGATCCCCTACAGTAATCAAACATTAATTTTGGATCTGGACCGTTAGATCTGCTATGTCACGAATAATAAAGGCCTCGTGCATTCACGAATTCTGATCGGACGGTTCGGATCTAAACTCAAAATTTGTGATACATTAGGGGATCCTCTGTACAAAGAAGAGACGCTCTTTTCGGTTATACTCTTGATTTTAGATCCGAACCGTCTGATCATAATCTGGGCCAATCCGGCCTGGGGTGAAATGCACAGAGCCAGTTAATATTCGGGTCAAAACAGATTGGACGGTCCAGATCTAAAATCAAAATTGGAGGTACTTTAGGTTATATGAATTCGGATGGATGGATACCTCTCATAACCTTTTTTTCTTTATATAGAATTGTAGATACGACCTCCCAAAAAAAAAAGTATTTTGCTATTCTGGTTTAAAAAATCAAGATTCAAGGTTTTGGTGCATATTTTATTTGTGTATATAACGCCTGGCTGAGATAACCTCAAACTCATTATGCATTTTGGTAGTATTTAATTGGACCTATCAATTCTTTGTGAGGTCCACATCAGCTGGCATTAGTATTTAGACCGTTAGATTAATTCCACGTTCATTCAATGCTAATTTCATTTAATCAGACGGTGTAGATTGGATAATGTAGAAGGAACGCAATAGTCTTTTTGGTTTATTTTTTTTAAGAGGAATATTCATATCAAAGGGCGCATTGCATTCTCAACGTCCGCAATTTATAAGACTATTCACAGCGTCCCGCGTTGTTTTGGAATGCTTCTGATCCTCGACATATTTCGAACTATGTTCAGCAACAAGTCATACAATGGAAAAGGAAAAAAAAAAAAAAAAAAAAGACAGACATTACCATTCACTTCATCTACATACAGCATGATTGAAGCTTAATTATAAGTTAGATTGAAGCTTAATTAGGTGATCAATCAATGCATAATTTTAACAACTGAGGCTCCAATTAATTAGAGATATTTTTGGCCAACTTTAGATTCCTTGGTTTTTAAGTTGGGAATGAGAGTAGGTCCGATGCCCATCGGACCTACCTTGGTTCGATGGGTGATATGATCATCCGATCTGCATCAAGATTCGTGTGTTCTGCATCAAAATCCGTGTAAGACTGTATCAATTTCCGTGCACATAGATCTTTATGTTAATCGTACGGTGATAGAGCTAATTGAACCTAACTCTATGTCCGATGCCCATCGGACCTACTCCTATCTCTTTAAGTTGACCCTTCAAAATGTATGATGCAAAATATAATGAACACCAAAATGTATCTTTCTATCAAGAAGAAAAGTACACTGACCTCATCTGTGAATAGTATATTTAATCGAGCAATTAATTCGTCAAAGGCTCCAATTAATTTTTTCTTTATTAGAGACTTGTTCGCACAAAAGCGCAACGCAAGTTTCGGTACGCTTGAGGGCGTACCTTTTAAAACCGCGCTTACACTTCACGAGTAAAGGTTGCAAGTGTACAACCCCTATCGAGTAATATAAACGGGTGTCGATCCACAGGGACGGACAATTACTAGGTTAGAATTTACTAGACTTGATTAAAAACTAGAAGTGAGAAAGATTGGGTTTGGTATTTAAGTTCCTAAAGTATCAATTCAAACAGATCAAAGAATGCAAACTAATGTAATAAAGTGCTAGAAGAAATGTAAACTGTGTTTTGATTATGGATAAAAGGCGTTTCCAGGGTTTCAGACTTCATCTATGATCTGCCTCTAGTGGTACGGCCTAGTGGTACGACCCGTACCAATTTGGTACGGCTAGGCCGTACCAAGTTGGTAAGGCTAGGCCGTACCAGCCTTGGTAAGGCAAGGCCGCACCACCCTGGTAAGACCCGTACTGGCTTCCCAGAACAGAGCTTACCAGTTCGAGTTGATGCATTTCTTGCTGGTACCTTGTGCTAAACTCTTTAGAAAGGTTCAATTGACCATACCTAAGGTTCCTAAGCCTCAACTCTCGTGTGTTGGATCAAGATCTAGGTTGGAATGCAATTGATTGCCTTTTAGGGTTTCTACACCTCAATTTTCATGTATTGGTACAGATCTACCCTAGCTGACTGATTGGAGACCTAAGGTACTCTCTAATCTGTCGATTAGAGGGGAATTCAACCTCTCGGCTTCAATTCGAACAAGTCTACTCTAAGCACTTGATTTGGTTGAGAGATTGAGATGATCACATGACCTTGATAGGTTTGATCTAGACCTAGAGGTTCATCATACACAATCACAGCAAACAAAGCAAGAGATAGCAAAGAAATCACAATCAATCAATCAAAAGAGTTCATACAAAATATGAGTCAAAGAAAGTCAAGCAAATCAAGAATCCATCTCAAAACCCTAGAAACTAAAACAACTACTCACAGCACATGTTCTGATCTAAAAATACAATAAGAGAGGTAAAGAAAGCCATGGATCGAAGGGATCGAGTGGAAGAAGCTTGATCCGTCGAACTTCGCCTCTTTCCTCTTCCTTCCTTCTTGCTCCTAGCTCCTCAACTCTCTTTCTCTCTCTTACTGAGCTCTCAAATGTTTCTGGAATGAATGATTCGTCGAAATTGGAGAGCTCCCCGCCTTAAATAGCCTCTGCCAAGATTTGAATCTGTCAGGTCGCCTTTAGGTACGGCCTGGCCGTACCAAAGTGGTAAGGCCTGGCCGTACCAAAGTGATGAGCTGAAAATCGGCTAAGTCTGGTAAGACCCGTACCAAGCCTGGTAAGGGTCGTACCAGATCGTCCCAAATCGCCGTTTCTTCGTGTGTTTTGCTCCAAACCTGCAGAAAACAAACAAACACTCAGCAGTACCAAATTCTAAAGATATATCGATGAAATGCACATGATTCTGGTGAATTAGGGCACGAATCTGGTACTAAAACAGGCCTAAAATAGACTAAATATGCGAGGTATCAAATTCCCCCAAGCTGAACCTTTGCTTGTCCTCAAGCAAAAAGTTTCAAACTCGGGTAAAAGTGCTGGACAACTAAATCTAAATGCGGATACAAACCTAAATGTGAAAACCTACATGAGTCTGCTATAGTCAAGAATTTCTAGAATCGATTCGATTGTGATTCAAACGTCCCTTTATAAACTTTGATTCACTCCACCTATTGGTCAATTGAACTTCTTATTTTGAGATGCTTCTAACAATGTAAAGACTAATTACTTAGGTTTGATCGAAACAATTTCATTCTTTTTCCGAGTCAGTGCTTTTATTCAAGGTGATTTTTCTTTTTATTTTCCCTCCCCCAAGCTTGAATCAAGCTTAAGGGTAAGAAAGCTGCGAACGAAGTGTGTTGGTACGAGCAAAATTCTCTCTTTATTTCTAATTTTTTTTAGGTTGGGAGGCGAGCTCAAAGGCGCCTGATTCTCATTTTGAGTCAGACTTATTGCCAGTACTCGCTTATTGCTCCTCTTTTTCATTTCTTTTCTTTTTCTTTTTCTTTTTTTTTTTTTTTTTTTTTTACTTTCTTTTTTTTTTTATTCTCTCTGGTTTGCTCATACCATGAATACACACATCCATTGGTATTCACTCATACCAATGGATATTCCAAACTTTCTTAATTTGAAAATCCCAATTCCTAAAGGCACAGTTCAGTTTTTTCGAATAATCTCGTTCGATTCAATTCTAAGTTTGTTTCATCTTTTCAATTATTAAAAACATCTCAACCTAAGCAGTTCATTAACCAATAATGGGTTAGTTCCAGGTCATTCAGGTCTATCCTAATCACAACCAAATTGTTTCAAAGTTATTCTCAATTCTAGCAGTTCACGCAAATTTTCACCTAACAATGCACGAAAATACGAAAAAATGCAAGAAAAATAACGGTAAAGTAAACATGACCTACATGCTAATGTCATCCCCCCAAGCTTAGCCTGAGCATTGTCCTCAATGCTTCAAGACTATGAGATAAAAGAGATAAAAGAAGCTCGGGGAAAAGAGAGCGAACCTGATCAGTCCTCGGAGAGGTCGTACCAGCGCCAGTCGCGCAACTCGTCCTCTATCCCAGCCACCCGCTGCTGGAGATCATGGAGTGCGGCGCCCTGCTCATAGAGTGCAACACCCTGCTCCTGACGCATGTCGTACATCAGCTGGTAGACATCCCGGATGGTGGGCGCAGTGACTGGAGGGGGATACACGGGTCTACCGTAGGAAGTGGAGGGTCCGGCTGCGTAGGCGGAGGTGGATGGGCCAGTCTGGTACGTGTAAGGGCCAGCTCCATATGATGAGGTACCTGTATCAAAGGGTGAGACATGTACCTGCTCGGAGAAGGAGGGATCCTGGCCGAGGAATGGGTGCACCAGAGGAGGAGAAAGAGGATGCATCTGAAATGGAGAGGGAGGATGCATCTGCTCATCCTGAGCCTGGACTGGAGAGGTGGTGGCATCAATCATCTCCTCATCGCCCTGTGGTGGTGGTGGTGGTGGAGAAGGTGGGGCCCCAGGGGCAGGCTGCACGCGGGGCGGACGGCGGAAAAATCAAGTGCTCCGGTCATCGAAGGAGAGAGTGACCGGGAAAGGCATGACATAGCTGGTCCGCATGTCAGGCATGCGCCATGCCCAAGCACCTCGCCCGTCGCGTCCTGCTGTGGACTCGATGAACCTGTAGGCGCTGAACTGAGAGAGAGAGATGTCGGGCGCTCCGGCACTCGTTGTCGCCAATGATCTGGAGATGTAAGCGCTCGGCGATCAGAGTGACATAGGCGGAAATGGAGACAATGCCACCGACCTTGGGCTGCCTCTGGATGTCGAGCCAGTGGTGGATCATGGTGAGCATCAGGTCGGGCCGCTCGAGAGTGCTGTCGGGGCGCAGCATATGATCCACCAGCTGCATATCCTCAACATTGGCACGGGAGAACGTCTCACCACGTGCAAAGATGATGCAACCGAGGATACGCAGCAGACATCGAATGACTGGGTGAGGGACATTGAGCTGCTTGTAGTCTTTGTTGAAAGCTGACCCGGCTGGGCTGCCAGAGATCAGCTCCCAGAAACTGTCGCGCTCCAAGCCCTCAGAGAAAGAGAGGGTGTCAGTAGTCGGGGTCGGGGCAAATTCAAACCACTCCCTCAAGTCAGAGAGCAGCACGCGGTAGGTCTCCTGGTGCACGCGGGGTCAGAGCCGTGGTCAGAGCCGTGAACGGAGGCCTGCTCGAAGAGAAGAGAGAGTAGAGAGGTAGAGGGAGTGGGGAGGGAGAGAAGAGAGAGTAGAGAGGTAGAGAGAGTGGAGAGGGAGAGAAGAGAGAGTAGAGAGGTAGAGAGAGTGGAGAGGGAGAGAAGAGAGAGTAGAGCGGCAGGGGATGGGTACGGGGGTAGGGAAGGGGAAGGGGTGCGGGGGGAGGTTAAATGGAAAAAAGGCGGCAGTTAATGCAACTGTTCACGTCACCGACCTAGGTACGGCTTGGCCGTACCAAGTGGTACGGGCCGTACCGACCCTTTACGTCACCGACCTAGGTACGGCCTAGCCGTACCAAGTCAAATTTTTGCGGTTTCTCTCTCTTTGAACTTCTCAAGCCGCTCGTGATGCAATGCAGTAGAATGAATGCATGTCTATCTGTTCCTAAGATGCAAAACAGGTAAAAAAAATGGCTTGGGCTGCCTCCCAAGGAGCGCTCGTTTTGGGTCTCGAGCTCGACCTTCTCTTTCGCTAATTTTCGACTGGGGCCGGATCAGGTGGAACTGGGAGGATCACCCACTTTTGAGGTACACGTACCATGCGATCAAACTCTTGCATCAGAAGAATCCACATGATTTCTCCAAAGACCTTTATCAAACACCCGATCGCGCCTATGTGAGCTTTCCATTTCTCCAAGAGTGGGGCAATCCGATCAGGTTTGAGATCTGCGCTTATGATCACAGGAAAAGATCTATCTGGGTCCAGGAAGTCATACCTGGGGTTGGCTGGGAGAGACTCGAACTCAGGAGTCGGCTGTTCTGTCTGGGCTGTTGCACGGTCCGTGTGAGCTTTGTGCGCCCCGTGTGCTATCTCTAGCTCCTCTGGCTGTGGTGTATGTTCAATGCAGGATGTATGCGGACCGTGTATCAGTTCCCCCAGGTTGTCACCCTCTTTCTTCTTCCCTTTGTCAGCTTCCCCCACGCGGGTCGCGTCTGAGGTGGTGCGGGTCGCGTCCACAGAGTCTTCAGGTGGTGGCGCGGGTCGAGTTGGTTCGACGCGACCTGGGTCCACATGTTCCTCCGTGAGTGACGCGGGTCGCGTCTCAATGATGCGAGTCGCGTCGGATGGAGTCTGATCTGCTGGGAAGGCTGGTTCTTGGTATTTGGTCTCGGCTGGTCGTGTGGGCTCTGCACGGTCAAGGTGCTTAGTTTCTGCCACAGGCGGGGTTGGCACGGTCCGTGTAGGGTCTGAACAGCTCGCATGCTCGGCAGTTGCGTCAACGGCTATGACAGGTCCCTGGCAATGATTCTCACTTCTCAAAGTTATGGCTCTTTCCTCTGCTATGGGGTTGATCTCTGGTTGACTGAGCAGCCTTTCAGGAGATGGTTGACTTGAGATGATGATATGACTCAACTGCTCCAACAACTTGCTCCGAGCAGCCATTTGAGTAGACATGTTCTGCATCTGCTCCCACATCATCTGGTTCATCTTCCTTTGCTCGTCCATGATGTTGCTCATAGCGGGATCGATGTACGGCTCAGGTGGATCAGATTGAAATGCGCAGTTGTTCGAGTTGTAGAAGTTGCGATTGTTGATGCTGCTCGAGTAATCGTTGAAGGGTGGTCTTGAGAAGTGAGATGATTCGTAGCTGAGATAGTTGACCTGCTCAGTTTCCTCACTCCATCCTTGATTGTCATCTGCCTCCATGTTCATCCTGTCCAATTCCCTCTGCATGGCGTCCATTTTGGCATACAGCGCAGTGATTTGATCAACCTCGTATTTGCCTCCTTCTCGCGAATTGTAGTGGCTGGACCACTGTTGGTTTGTCGCCATGTTGTAAATCGGACCCATGACAGCTTGTTCCTGTAGAGAGAGAAAATAAAAATAAGAATAAAAATAAAATATACAGGTTAAAATCTAGATTAACTAAGTAAGGTAAAATCTAACTAGGCAATTGGTTGCCGTCCCCGGCAACGGCGCCAAAAACTTGTTCGCACAAAAGCGCAACTCAAGTTTCGGTACGCTTGAGGGCGTACCTTTTAAAACCGCGCTTACACTTCACGAGTAAAGGTTGCAAGTGTACAACCCCTATCGAGTAATATAAACGGGTGTCGATCCACAGGGACGGACAATTACTAGGTTAGAATTTACTAGACTTGATTAAAAACTAGAAGTGAGAAAGATTGGGTTTGGTATTTAAGTTCCTAAAGTATCAATTCAAACAGATCAAAGAATGCAAACTAATGTAATAAAGTGCTAGAAGAAATGTAAACTGTGTTTTGATTATGGATAAAAGGCGTTTCCAGGGTTTCAGACTTCATCTATGATCTGCCTCTAGTGGTACGGCCTAGTGGTACGACCCGTACCAATTTGGTACGGCTAGGCCGTACCAAGTTGGTAAGGCTAGGCCGTACCAGCCTTGGTAAGGCAAGGCCGCACCACCCTGGTAAGACCCGTACTGGCTTCCCAGAACAGAGCTTACCAGTTCGAGTTGATGCATTTCTTGCTGGTACCTTGTGCTAAACTCTTTAGAAAGGTTCAATTGACCATACCTAAGGTTCCTAAGCCTCAACTCTCGTGTGTTGGATCAAGATCTAGGTTGGAATGCAATTGATTGCCTTTTAGGGTTTCTACACCTCAATTTTCATGTATTGGTACAGATCTACCCTAGCTGACTGATTGGAGACCTAAGGTACTCTCTAATCTGTCGATTAGAGGGGAATTCAACCTCTCGGCTTCAATTCGAACAAGTCTACTCTAAGCACTTGATTTGGTTGAGAGATTGAGATGATCACATGACCTTGATAGGTTTGATCTAGACCTAGAGGTTCATCATACACAATCACAGCAAACAAAGCAAGAGATAGCAAAGAAATCACAATCAATCAATCAAAAGAGTTCATACAAAATATGAGTCAAAGAAAGTCAAGCAAATCAAGAATCCATCTCAAAACCCTAGAAACTAAAACAACTACTCACAGCACATGTTCTGATCTAAAAATACAATAAGAGAGGTAAAGAAAGCCATGGATCGAAGGGATCGAGTGGAAGAAGCTTGATCCGTCGAACTTCGCCTCTTTCCTCTTCCTTCCTTCTTGCTCCTAGCTCCTCAACTCTCTTTCTCTCTCTTACTGAGCTCTCAAATGTCTCTGGAATGAATGATTCGTCGAAATTGGAGAGCTCCCCGCCTTAAATAGCCTCTGCCAAGATTTGAATCTGTCAGGTCGCCTTTAGGTACGGCCTGGCCGTACCAAAGTGGTAAGGCCTGGCCGTACCAAAGTGATGAGCTGAAAATCGGCTAAGTCTGGTAAGACCCGTACCAAGCCTGGTAAGGGTCGTACCAGATCGTCCCAAATCGCCGTTTCTTCGTGTGTTTTGCTCCAAACCTGCAGAAAACAAACAAACACTCAGCAGTACCAAATTCTAAAGATATATCGATGAAATGCACATGATTCTGGTGAATTAGGGCACGAATCTGGTACTAAAACAGGCCTAAAATAGACTAAATATGCGAGGTATCAAATTCCCCCAAGCTGAACCTTTGCTTGTCCTCAAGCAAAAAGTTTCAAACTCGGGTAAAAGTGCTGGACAACTAAATCTAAATGCGGATACAAACCTAAATGTGAAAACCTACATGAGTCTGCTATAGTCAAGAATTTCTAGAATCGATTCGATTGTGATTCAAACGTCCCTTTATAAACTTTGATTCACTCCACCTATTGGTCAATTGAACTTCTTATTTTGAGATGCTTCTAACAATGTAAAGACTAATTACTTAGGTTTGATCGAAACAATTTCATTCTTTTTCCGAGTCAGTGCTTTTATTCAAGGTGATTTTTCTTTTTATTTTCCCTCCCCCAAGCTTGAATCAAGCTTAAGGGTAAGAAAGCTGCGAACGAAGTGTGTTGGTACGAGCAAAATTCTCTCTTTATTTCTAATTTTTTTTAGGTTGGGAGGCGAGCTCAAAGGCGCCTGATTCTCATTTTGAGTCAGACTTATTGCCAGTACTCGCTTATTGCTCCTCTTTTTCATTTCTTTTCTTTTTCTTTTTCTTTTTCTTTTTTTTTTTTTTTACTTTTTTTTTTTTTTTATTCTCTCTGGTTTGCTCATACCATGAATACACACATCCATTGGTATTCACTCATACCAATGGATATTCCAAACTTTCTTAATTTGAAAATCCCAATTCCTAAAGGCACAGTTCAGTTTTTTCGAATAATCTCGTTCGATTCAATTCTAAGTTTGTTTCATCTTTTCAATTATTAAAAACATCTCAACCTAAGCAGTTCATTAACCAATAATGGGTTAGTTCCAGGTCATTCAGGTCTATCCTAATCACAACCAAATTGTTTCAAAGTTATTCTCAATTCTAGCAGTTCACGCAAATTTTCACCTAACAATGCACGAAAATACGAAAAAATGCAAGAAAAATAACGGTAAAGTAAACATGACCTACATGCTAATGTCATCCCCCCAAGCTTAGCCTGAGCATTGTCCTCAATGCTTCAAGACTATGAGATAAAAGAGATAAAAGAAGCTCGGGGAAAAGAGAGCGAACCTGATCAGTCCTCGGAGAGGTCGTACCAGCGCCAGTCGCGCAACTCGTCCTCTATCCCAGCCACCCGCTGCTGGAGATCATGGAGTGCGGCGCCCTGCTCATAGAGTGCAACACCCTGCTCCTGACGCATGTCGTACATCAGCTGGTAGACATCCCGGATGGTGGGCGCAGTGACTGGAGGGGGATACACGGGTCTACCGTAGGAAGTGGAGGGTCCGGCTGCGTAGGCGGAGGTGGATGGGCCAGTCTGGTACGTGTAAGGGCCAGCTCCATATGATGAGGTACCTGCATCAAAGGGTGAGACATGTACCTGCTCGGAGAAGGAGGGATCCTGGCCGAGGAATGGGTGCACCAGAGGAGGAGAAAGAGGATGCATCTGAAATGGAGAGGGAGGATGCATCTGCTCATCCTGAGCCTGGACTGGAGAGGTGGTGGCATCAATCATCTCCTCATCGCCCTGTGGTGGTGGTGGTGGTGGAGAAGGTGGGGCCCCAGGGACAGGCTGCACGCGGGGCGGACGGCGGAAAAATCAAGTGCTCCGGTCATCGAAGGAGAGAGTGACCGGGAAAGGCATGACATAGCTGGTCCGCATGTCAGGCATGCGCCATGCCCAAGCACCTCGCCCGTCGCGTCCTGCTGTGGACTCGATGAACCTGTAGGCGCTGAACTGAGAGAGAGAGATGTCGGGCGCTCCGGCACTCGTTGTCGCCAATGATCTGGAGATGTAAGCGCTCGGCGATCAGAGTGACATAGGCGGAAATGGAGACAATGCCACCGACCTTGGGCTGCCTCTGGATGTCGAGCCAGTGGTGGATCATGGTGAGCATCAGGTCGGGCCGCTCGAGAGTGCTGTCGGGGCGCAGCATATGATCCACCAGCTGCATATCCTCAACATTGGCACGGGAGAACGTCTCACCACGTGCAAAGATGATGCAACCGAGGATACGCAGCAGACATCGAATGACTGGGTGAGGGACATTGAGCTGCTTGTAGTCTTTGTTGAAAGCTGACCCGGCTGGGCTGCCAGAGATCAGCTCCCAGAAACTGTCGCGCTCCAAGCCCTCAGAGAAAGAGAGGGTGTCAGTAGTCGGGGTCGGGGCAAATTCAAACCACTCCCTCAAGTCAGAGAGCAGCACGCGGTAGGTCTCCTGGTGCACGCGGGGTCAGAGCCGTGGTCAGAGCCGTGAACGGAGGCCTGCTCGAAGAGAAGAGAGAGTAGAGAGGTAGAGGGAGTGGGGAGGGAGAGAAGAGAGAGTAGAGAGGTAGAGAGAGTGGAGAGGGAGAGAAGAGAGAGTAGAGAGGTAGAGAGAGTGGAGAGGGAGAGAAGAGAGAGTAGAGCGGCAGGGGATGGGTACGGGGGTAGGGAAGGGGAAGGGGTGCGGGGGGAGGTTAAATGGAAAAAAGGCGGCAGTTAATGCAACTGTTCACGTCACCGACCTAGGTACGGCTTGGCCGTACCAAGTGGTACGGGCCGTACCGACCCTTTACGTCACCGACCTAGGTACGGCCTAGCCGTACCAAGTCAAATTTTTGCGGTTTCTCTCTCTTTGAACTTCTCAAGTCGCTCGTGATGCAATGCAGTAGAATGAATGCATGTCTATCTGTTCCTAAGATGCAAAACAGGTAAAAAAATGGCTTGGGCTGCCTCCCAAGGAGCGCTCGTTTTGGGTCTCGAGCTCGACCTTCTCTTTCGCTAATTTTCGACTGGGGCCGGATCAGGTGGAACTGGGAGGATCACCCACTTTTGAGGTACACGTACCATGCGATCAAACTCTTGCATCAGAAGAATCCACATGATTTCTCCAAAGACCTTTATCAAACACCCGATCGCGCCTATGTGAGCTTTCCATTTCTCCAAGAGTGGGGCAATCCGATCAGGTTTGAGATCTGCGCTTATGATCACAGGAAAAGATCTATCTGGGTCCAGGAAGTCATACCTGGGGTTGGCTGGGAGAGACTCGAACTCAGGAGTCGGCTGTTCTGTCTGGGCTGTTGCACGGTCCGTGTGAGCTTTGTGCGCCCCGTGTGCTATCTCTAGCTCCTCTGGCTGTGGTGTATGTTCAATGCAGGATGTATGCGGACCGTGTATCAGTTCCCCCAGGTTGTCACCCTCTTTCTTCTTCCCTTTGTCAGCTTCCCCCACGCGGGTCGCGTCTGAGGTGGTGCGGGTCGCGTCCACAGAGTCTTCAGGTGGTGGCGCGGGTCGAGTTGGTTCGACGCGACCTGGGTCCACATGTTCCTCCGTGAGTGACGCGGGTCGCGTCTCAATGATGCGAGTCGCGTCGGATGGAGTCTGATCTGCTGGGAAGGCTGGTTCTTGGTATTTGGTCTCGGCTGGTCGTGTGGGCTCTGCACGGTCAAGGTGCTTAGTTTCTGCCACAGGCGGGGTTGGCACGGTCCGTGTAGGGTCTGAACAGCTCGCATGCTCGGCAGTTGCGTCAACGGCTATGACAGGTCCCTGGCAATGATTCTCACTTCTCAAAGTTATGGCTCTTTCCTCTGCTATGGGGTTGATCTCTGGTTGACTGAGCAGCCTTCCAGGAGATGGTTGACTTGAGATGATGATATGACTCAACTGCTCCAACAACTTGCTCCGAGCAGCCATTTGAGTAGACATGTTCTGCATCTGCTCCCACATCATCTGGTTCATCTTCCTTTGCTCGTCCATGATGTTGCTCATAGCGGGATCGATGTACGGCTCAGGTGGATCAGATTGAAATGCGCAGTTGTTCGAGTTGTAGAAGTTGCGATTGTTGATGCTGCTCGAGTAATCGTTGAAGGGTGGTCTTGAGAAGTGAGATGATTCGTAGCTGAGATAGTTGACCTGCTCAGTTTCCTCACTCCATCCTTGATTGTCATCTGCCTCCATGTTCATCCTGTCCAATTCCCTCTGCATGGCGTCCATTTTGGCATACAGCGCAGTGATTTGATCAACCTCGTATTTGCCTCCTTCTCGCGAATTGTAGTGGCTGGACCACTGTTGGTTTGTCGCCATGTTGTAAATCGGACCCATGACAGCTTGTTCCTGTAGAGAGAGAAAATAAAAATAAGAATAAAAATAAAATATACAGGTTAAAATCTAGATTAACTAAGTAAGGTAAAATCTAACTAGGCAATTGGTTGCCGTCCCCGGCAACGGCGCCAAAAACTTGTTCGCACAAAAGCGCAACGCAAGTTTCGGTACGCTTGAGGGCGTACCTTTTAAAACCGCGCTTACACTTCACGAGTAAGGGTTGCAAGTGTACAACCCCTATCGAGTAATATAAACGGGTGTCGATCCACAGGGACGGACAATTACTAGGTTAGAATTTACTAGACTTGATTAAAAACTAGAAGTGAGAAAGATTGGGTTTGGTATTTAAGTTCCTAAAGTATCAATTCAAACAGATCAAAGAATGCAAACTAATGTAATAAAGTGCTAGAAGAAATGTAAACTGTGTTTTGATTATGGATAAAAGGCGTTTCCAGGGTTTCAGACTTCATCTATGATCTGCCTCTAGTGGTACGGCCTAGTGGTACGACCCGTACCAATTTGGTACGGCTAGGCCGTACCAAGTTGGTAAGGCTAGGCCGTACCAGCCTTGGTAAGGCAAGGCCGCACCACCCTGGTAAGACCCGTACTGGCTTCCCAGAACAGAGCTTACCAGTTCGAGTTGATGCATTTCTTGCTGGTACCTTGTGCTAAACTCTTTAGAAAGGTTCAATTGACCATACCTAAGGTTCCTAAGCCTCAACTCTCGTGTGTTGGATCAAGATCTAGGTTGGAATGCAATTGATTGCCTTTTAGGGTTTCTACACCTCAATTTTCATGTATTGGTACAGATCTACCCTAGCTGACTGATTGGAGACCTAAGGTACTCTCTAATCTGTCGATTAGAGGGGAATTCAACCTCTCGGCTTCAATTCGAACAAGTCTACTCTAAGCACTTGATTTGGTTGAGAGATTGAGATGATCACATGACCTTGATAGGTTTGATCTAGACCTAGAGGTTCATCATACACAATCACAGCAAACAAAGCAAGAGATAGCAAAGAAATCACAATCAATCAATCAAAAGAGTTCATACAAAATATGAGTCAAAGAAAGTCAAGCAAATCAAGAATCCATCTCAAAACCCTAGAAACTAAAACAACTACTCACAGCACATGTTCTGATCTAAAAATACAATAAGAGAGGTAAAGAAAGCCATGGATCGAAGGGATCGAGTGGAAGAAGCTTGATCCGTCGAACTTCGCCTCTTTCCTCTTCCTTCCTTCTTGCTCCTAGCTCCTCAACTCTCTTTCTCTCTCTTACTGAGCTCTCAAATGTTTCTGGAATGAATGATTCGTCGAAATTGGAGAGCTCCCCGCCTTAAATAGCCTCTGCCAAGATTTGAATCTGTCAGGTCGCCTTTAGGTACGGCCTGGCCGTACCAAAGTGGTAAGGCCTGGCCGTACCAAAGTGATGAGCTGAAAATCGGCTAAGTCTGGTAAGACCCGTACCAAGCCTGGTAAGGGTCGTACCAGATCGTCCCAAATCGCCGTTTCTTCGTGTGTTTTGCTCCAAACCTGCAGAAAACAAACAAACACTCAGCAGTACCAAATTCTAAAGATATATCGATGAAATGCACATGATTCTGGTGAATTAGGGCACGAATCTGGTACTAAAACAGGCCTAAAATAGACTAAATATGCGAGGTATCAAGACTCTTTATTAACAAGCCGAGAGATCAAATAGACCGAGTTGAGCAAGACTTTTTTTCTTCATATTTGATCTGAGTCCAAGTTGAACCTTTAATGAAGGTTGATAGAGCCAGACCGAGTTTTGGGTTTGATCTGATCCATTAGCAGGCCGAACATGCTGATTCAAATATGACAAAAATTGTTGAATTTATACACAATGTTACCTCATCTCCTCTCTGCTCCCCTCTTCTTCCTCTCAAATTAATGTGGTCCCAACATACAATTTTCATCATACATCAAATAATTAGTTCGATTTGGACATTATTTATCAGTCCATTTTTTAATAGAGACTAGCTGAAAACAATGTGAACTAGGTGCTATGATAAATCTCATTCTTCACATCTTGAAATTTGATTTATTTTGATGGCTTAAAAAGTGGTTCGGAAAGAATTGTTATATCCCATGCAGAGGCGGATTCATAATTTTCACCAGCAGAGCAAAAAAATAACGAATCAGGTTTAAATAATTAAGCGGATTCAAATTATAACTAATCAGGTACTAGATAAAAAAAATAAACAATATTAATTTTTTTTTTTTAGACATGTATATTATTTAAAAAAATTCAAAATTCAGAGAAGTAGTTGACCACCCCTATGCTCACTTGGCAATTAAGATTCTAAATCATGAACTTAAATCTAAAAATCAAATTTAACTTGACAATTTCTACGCAAAAGAAAAATGCAAAACAGTTTTAATTTACTTTAAAGGTAAAAAGAAAAATACAATTGTCTTAATCAACTAAAATAATTCTAAATCTTAAACACTACATTCTAAATTTTATATGTTGTCCAAAGTTACTTACAATAAATTAAAACACATCAATATTAATTGAAAGGTTAACAAACAATTACATTGACAGAATCAACTAAACTAATTATAGATTTTACTAATAATGTACTAACTTATTACTTATGCACTAATCACCAAAATTAAAATATTTTTTTTAAATAATAAATAAAGTAGATGACCAAATCAATCAATCCAATCTGTTGGTTGGGATTACTTTTTTTAGTGAGGCTATGGTAATATGCATATTACACAAAATTAACACTGTTGACTCATATTTTTATTTTTAAAGTCGAAACAGTTGATATGAATTGTTCAATATAGTTTTCATATGAGAATGAATTTGTGGATCAAATTTTACATTTTTAATTTTTTTAATATTTTTTAGATAGGTAGAAAAGAGTGAGTCGATGGTACTATGCATATCACGATTTGGTCCGTAATATGAATTAATATTTTCATTTTTGATATTCTAACGGTCGATCCGAACCATTTAAAATGATTTTCATATGAATATGTACTTGCAGACCAAATTTTATATTTTTTTTAATTTTTTTTACTATTTTCTAAAATAGGTAGAAAATTATTGTTTTTGAATGGTCCAGAATTTTCAGATCAAGTTATTTTCTACCTATCTTAAAAAATAGTAAAACAATTCTAAAAAATATAAAATTCGGTTTGCAAGTACATATTCATATGGGAACCATGTTGAACAGTACGGATCGACCGTTAGGATTTTGAAAACAGAAATATTGATCCATATTACAGACCAACCCATGATATGCATAGTACCATAGACTCACTCGGTAGAAAATCACTTGATTTGAAAATTTTGGGCCATCCAAAACCGGTGATTTTCTACCTATCTAAAAAATAGTAAAAAAATATTTAAAATAATATAAGATTTGCTCTCCAAGTACATTTTTCTATGGAGACCATGTTTAACAATTTGGATTGATTGTTGTAACTTTAAAATAGAGATATGAATCTATAGTACGGGTTGATCCATAGTACGGATCAATCCGTAGTATACATATCAGCACAGCCTCACTCTTACTTTTTCCAGCAAAATCGGAAGGGAGGGAACTAGAACGTTCTTAAGCTCATCATGCTTCATATTTTTTTTACTGCTTATAGACCTTATAAAATGATTAAAAAAATAAACAAATAAAATTAACTTATAATTCTTTTTACTGCTTGACTTTATACTAAATTATTTTATATTTTTTAAATTTGACATATAAAATCATCACTAGATTAATTAACGAATGCAATTGTGTTTTATATTATATATCTATATTTTAAAATTGAACGGAGGTGTACCTAGATAAAAGTATCTTTCAAAATAATTGTAATTTTGACTTGACAGTTATAATTTTAATTGCAAGAATATAGAGTAATTATTACTTTTGCAGCTCATTTAATTAGTAATATATTTAGAAGTGCCCCATTAGCTCACTATTGATTTATAAATTATAATTGATAGTTGTAGAGATGTAAAACATAAAATTGTAAGTTAATAAAATACCACTGAAATTGTAGGAATGTAAAATAATTACTATTTTTGGGAACTTGTTTAATGTAATATTTAAAATTACTATTTATACTTTAAATTCGAATTAATTATAAAAAAAATTGAAGTAACTGGTTTGCAATTCACATTAAATGTAAAATTTTAAATTTTAAATTACTAAATATAATTAAAATTCGAATTATTTATAAAAATAGAAACGATACGAAATTCAAATAAATATTTTAATGATATTATTAAACTGCAGGGGGGATTTTACCTTTAAAAAGTATATTAGCACGCAGGGATGGAATTTATTTATTTATTTAGAAATAAACAAATGAATTTAAACGAAATAAGTATTTAAGAATTCGAGCACTAAAGATGTTTCTTTCGTTTAAATCCGTTTGTTTATTTCTAAATAAATAAATAAAATCCAGGAATGGTGTCATGAGATAAAATATGGTAGAAAATTAGTTTATTATGTAGGAATCACTGCTGCATGCTAGGGTCATAAAAATAATAAAATCATATAGAAAATTAGTTTTTGATCTAGTGACAAAAAATAATATTTTTCGTGTGAGAGATCGCATATTCAAAATCTAAATAAAAAATTTATTTGTGAATATTAAATAGCTGTTGACTTGACCTAACCTATTCTAAAAAAAAAAAAAAAAAAAGGAAAGTAAAGAAGCAATTTTTTTAAATATTTTGCAAAGGCATCTAACATAAAATATTATATCTTAGAATGCTTATACTTGAAACCGAAAAGATAAAATGTATTAAATGAGAGCATGTAGGGATTCAAATTTGTAAGACTTTGAAATAAATTAGCCTATTATTTCAATTAAAAAAATTGTGCAACGAATTTAACTAAAAAAGAATCATGTGTAGGAAAACAAAAATATAAATTGATTATTTTAATGTACTAGACAGACAATTTTATTTTTTAGCAAATGTTTAAAAAATATTGATCATGTTAAAAAAAAAATTTATTGCACGGTGAAATTCATGAAATTATAATTCATGATATCAGACAAAAACATTTTTTGCAAATTGAAGAAACACAATAAACTTAACCATTAATTTTAAGAGGTAATTGAAGATGAATAAAAAAAATGGATAAATTGGGGTAAGAATATTAACAGCTCTGGTTTGATTTGATACAATGCACAAGTAATAAAATTAAAATTAAAATATATTTAACTTGTGAGCTGCATTAAGCCAAATCAATATTGTTAATATTCGTATTCCAAATTAATCGTGCCATTTCAAAATCCGGATTTTTATCCAACAAAATGGTAAATTGTTAGATATTTCCTTATGAAATATTTAAACTTTGTTAAGTTGACATTAAAATTTAATTACATGTATACTTGGTCATACCATCCTTGGTATACTTTCCCCAAACAGCTCCCATACCTCTTACTTTAAAAGGGAAATAATATAAATTAAGAAAAGCATATACCTTGAACCAATCATGGACCTCTCAATCCAAAGTTCTTGGCTAGATTCATTTGAAAGATCAGCATCAAACTTGGTCTTAGATCCACCAAAGAACTTATTTTAAAATTTACTAAATACCTTTTCAGAATAAAAAAAATCATGAAAATCCACATAGAATTTCCAAATACCTCTCATATTGTCTAGGGATTCACGTCAGTAATTCCGAGATCCATGAACAATAACCTGAAATTCTTGAAATCTGAGATCCAGCCGTCCAACTTTTTCTGTGCACACATCTTGAAATAGCTGGTTTTTTAGTGTACGCATCTCGAAACAATTCAATGGTTGGATTTAGGATTTCAGGGTTACTGTTGATGATCTCGGATTTCAGCAGATTTGGATCCATTGTCTGGACACCAATAACTACATAATTGAGGTCAGAGATGTATTTTCAGTTATTTAATGACAGAACAACTGTTTTAAAGTATTTTCAATAAAAATATATAATCATCACAAAGTTGTGCAAGGTCTGACATTAAAGTGAAAAAGGAGAGTGTATTAAAGAAAAATAACACAAAGCAATTATGTTCAATACACTTATAATGAGATTTTAATGTGACATAACTAGCTTCAAACTAATTTTGGAGAAATATTTAAATAGTAATTTTTTTAATTTTGATGGGTATATCAAATACTGATATTCTAAGGTATGTTAAAGAAATATAATCTAATAGACTATTCTTGCAATAGAAAAAAGTTAGCATATTTAATTTTTTTTATTAAAAAAATATCAAAGAGGAAAGAAAAAACAAAAGTGTAATTTACAGGTCATATGATATCTATGTTTAGTAAGGGCCTGTGTTTATACATCCATAGCAAAGTTTAATATAAGTGCTCCACAATCAACAATTCAACATACTCAGTCTCCTCTAGTCTGTGGCCGATATACACATTACATGCTGTGGCAAGTTTCTGAATTGTAGGGTATATAATATTAGGATAGGAAGGTCCTTGACCGGACGCTGATTATCTACAGGATTGAGAATCAGTATCGCCGCAGAGGATCTGACACGGATTCTGATGACATTTTTCTTCTGTCGTTGGGGATGGAGACGGATCTGTATCCTCCCAGGTACCTGACTAAAGCAAATTGAAACAGACGGGCCAGATTAATCCTATTTGGGCCAAACTCAATCCGGTGCCTACGGAGACTTAGGGGGCCTGTTTTGAGATTTGTGCCATGTTAAAAGAACCGTCCGATCATAATTTGCTTGAGTCAGGTAACTGAGGTGATGTGATTCGGATGGAGACTGCCACCACATTGCGTATCGTGTCGGATAGATTGACAACGGAACCAAAGAACCAAATATCTCTACAAGCTTCCTATAATTTCCTAGAAATTCATGTACTTAGATCCTGTATACGCTTCTTGCATTTTTTTTTAGAAATTAAGAAGAGTGAGGCTACAGTACTATGCATAGCACGGATTGGTCCATGCTACTGCTCAATATTTGAGTTTTCAAAATTCTAACGGTCGATCCGAACCGTTCAACATAATTATAAAATAAATATGTACTTGAAACCAAATTTTACATTTTTTTGATTTTTTTTTTTACTTTTTTTTAGATAGGTAGAAAATTAATTGACCGAATCAATAGACCGAATCAATAGTTCGATTCTTACTATTATAAGAAAAAAATTATCAATCTTGTTTCCTGAAAAATCAATTCTTAATTTCTAAATACAAAAAGAGTGAGGTACGGTACTATTCATAGCACGGTTTGGTTCGTGCTACGGCTCAATATTTGAGTTTTCAAAATTCTAACGGTCGATCCGAACCGTTCAACATGATTATAAAATGAATATGTACTTGCAAACCAAATTTTACATTTTTCAAATTTTTTTACTATTTTTTTAGATAGGTAAAAAATCACTTAATTTGAAAATTCTGAACCATCCAAAAACAGTGATTTTCTACCTATCTAAAAAAATAATAAAAAGTTCAAAAAAATATAAAATTTAATTTGCAAGTACACATTCATTTTATAATCATGTTGAACAGTTCGAATCGACTATTACAATTTTGAAAACTCAAATATTGAGCCGTAGCGAGGACCAATCCGTGCTATGCATAGTACCGTAGCCTCACTCATACAAAAATTGCGTTCTGTTGAGACATTTGATTATTTGTTCTGTAAATCTGAAAAAGATTGACAGTTTGACAATTGACACCACGTCGTCTTGTTGTATGATCAAATGATTGACACCGCACTTTACCAACCTCGTGCCACGCACGCATCTTCAAGTGTTCGGTGCCATGTGATACCTACGGGCCCACACCAACTGCACGTCAGAGGTAGTGGGGCCCTCCAACTTCCGTACCTTGATTTCTAAAGTACGGTAGCATGTGAAGGAGAAGATGTTTGATTTTAGCCCAGAGTAACAAAAGTATAGTTCGAATTCAATTATGCAAAGTAAAAAAATTGTGATTTGAGTATAATTCGGATATAATTCAGTAATAATTCAGTATAACAAGAAAGTAAAAAAAAAAAAAAAATCCAAACTCCCTCAAATTTTTTTTTTTTTGTGTGTTTTTCTCGCGAATAATTTGTGATTCGCGTTTTTTGCATTTTATTCAAAAACATTAAAAAAAACAAATAAACCACGAATTATTCGCGAATTATACCCGTATATTGTTACTATAGCCCATGCTCAATTTTTAATTTTACTCGTTACAAATTATTATTTATAGTTTTCAGCATATAAAATCAAGAAAGAAAAAGCATTTGAAATTCTTAAAAAAAATAGAGAGGACGGAGAAGGAACATGGACAAAGTTTCCATTATAATTAAGAGGAGATTAGCAAATATAGTCCTAAAGTCTTTTGATTAGAAATGTTGAGAATTAAAAAGAATTTAATCATTAATTTGTCGAATAAGAATATAAATAAAAAAAAGTTGTCACTATATGGGATAAAAATTTAAATTCTTACATTTAACTATATATTATATTATATTATATTATTAAGTGATTGATTTATATAGGACATTTTATAAAATTTTAATAGTAATTCTATTATCTTAAAAAGAATAGGATGAATAGTTATAATTTTTAATATTTTATTATATTATTTTAATTTTCATGATATGTTTCAAGTAATATATTACTTATTTGTTATATTTTTTATTAAATTATATAAACTTATCAATTTTATCAGTAATTTTCGTTATTGTTTTGATATCCGTTAATAACGGTAAATGATACAATACAAGTAATATTAATTCATACGAGTATGAATACAAATGCACTTCCATCCGACTCGTACTTTACTCCGATTTTATTCTGCAGTATTAAAAGAAAAATCTATACTATCAAATCTTTAAGATTTCATTTAATATCACAAACACTGCATTATTCAGCATGTTAGATTTTTTAAGTGAAAATGTTAAATTATTCAGTATTTTCGCCCTTCAAGAAAAAAATGTTGAATAATTCAGCTCTCTCCCCCCGATTTCACAACCTGCCCGGTACCGTAAAAGAGAATTTTTTAGAATTAGTGGATCCGGACCGTTCTTTTTAACTTTGTATGAATCTCAAAGCCCAATAATACTACCCCTGCGCTAGCCCGAATCTCAAAGCAACTGAGAGTAAATCTCAAACCGTAAGTGAAGGAAATCTTTTACACATTGGAGAGGATGCTTGTCCCCCCCCCCCACCGACCCCCACGAACAAGGATCCTCTCCAGTATGTGTAAAAGATTTCCTTCGCTTTACGGTTTGAGATGTACTCTCAGTTGCTTTGAGTTTCGTGTGAAGTTAAAAAGAACGGTTCGGATCCACTAATTCTAAAAGATTATCTTTTATGGTACCGAAGAGAATGTGAAGCCCCCCAACTACTGAGCATGAAATTGATGGATTTATTGATGAATAAATAGTGACATTTAGTTACAGACACTTGAACAAATTTGGAAGTTTTCAAGGACCGAATAGATGTTATCACTAGCCCATAAAAAGGTATCCCTATTTCGATTACCCACAATTAGGGCTGTAAAAGAATCAACTGAATCGAACTTAACCCAGTTCGAGTTCGAACCAATTTCGAACCAAACTGGTTTGAAATTGAAATAGGGTTTCAAACTGAAAGAAGAGTTCGAGTTTGATTCGATGCGATTCGAACCAGTTTCGAACTGAACTGGTTCGAAATTGAAGTAGGGTTTAGAACTAAAAAGAAGAGTTTCGAATCGAGTCAAACTCAGTTCGAGTTCGATTCGAATCAATTTTGAACCGAACTGGGTTTGATTCGTTTCAGAACCAAGCTGGTTTGATTTGTTTCGAACCGAATTTTTTTTGAATTGAACTCAATCGAATCACGAACTATGAGCTTTTTGTGCACTACCCACAATCACTGATGAAGCCAAAACATATAGCGAAAATCACTATTTTTTTTCCAAAAAATGACGAAAAGCGAATGCAAAGTAGCCATTTTTCCGATTTATTTATCGCAAATGTGTTTTTAAGTCTTTTTGGTAGGTTTATGAGAAAGTTGCGTATTTAGGGCAAAAACAAAGCAAAAGTGTCGTATTTAGGCGATTTCTGAATAAGGAGTCAAAATGGGACATTACATGGAGCATGCAATACCTCACACGAAGTGCACAACATGCGAAATGACAAAAATACAAGAAAATCCGCTAAGTTGCGAATCCCTGCGGCATACCCTAAGGCCACACAATCCGTGGACTGTCCTAACAATAGGTGATTCCCTGATGGGCCTTCTTGAAGAACGCAAATTCCTGATGGGCCTTTTAGAAGGAGGCGTTTTCTTAAGAGCCAAGTTATTTTTGACTTCATCTATACAATCATGGGTGGACCCCACATCCCCCACTACTTCCACTACTCCACCTCTTGTTTAGGAATGCTATAAATACCCCTCTTGTAATAGGATTTAGTGTGCGTGTGTAATTGTGTCAAGTCCAGAATAGTAGACTAGCAATCCTCATTGTTAGGTTAGGTTAGAGAGTTACTTAGAGAGAAAAGGGTAACCATTAGAAGTCAAGCAAAAGAAGAATACGTCATCTAAGGAGCCAAAGGTTCTTCCATCTTCAATTGAGTTATAATTTATGTTCTCCTTATTTTATTTCTTTTATTTTGCCATGGCCGTGAGAAGCTAAACTTCTCATCTCTAGGATGAGGGTTGTACTTGAATTCTTAATTATGTTTTAGTATATGTTTATGTTTTATTTTATGTTATGGTTTGAGTTTTCTTTTGCACTTTAAATTCCTTTTTTTTGTATCATTGCATACATAATTATGTCTACTATATGCCAATGATTTCCTCGTACAAATAGGTGTTAAGTCGTTGCATTCTTGTATGAGAAGGATAATGCATTTAAGTACTTCAAACACTTGGCTAACGAGCCTTGGCAGCAGTTCAAATACTAGAGTTAGAACACAGTGGGCTCCCTTGACATGATAACATAAATTGTATTTTAAATAACATTAGAAAGCACTTAGATTAAGTAGGGTCTTTGGGATATTTCAACTACAAGGTAGTATAAGGAAAGAATATAATTGCATACCTAAAATACTTTAGTCTTGGTAGCCCAAAAGCCGATCGCAAGATCGGAAAATCTTTCAAATCACATAAACAAACACCCAGCATGCCCTACGAGTAGTGACAGTGCCGCATGTAGGGTAGCTGTGGGGCAATCTAGGCCGCATGCGACAGTGATGGTGCCGCGTGTGACGTAGAGAGACGTCGAAATTTATACTCATGTGATTAAGAAGGACAGGAAACCTAAACCCTATAGGCTCTATTTCTACTGTTCAACCTTTACCTTGATTGCAATTATCACCATCACCTCAAACTTTCAAAAACCCGATAAACTAGACTAGTGACAATTATTTAAAATCTAATACACTATCACTGTGGATCGACACCCTAATCATACTACATAGTAGAATCATACGCTTGTGATCTAAACGTAAGTAGAAATTAAAGTTTATAATTCTTTAAAAGTAGTAGTTCACTTTGCACTCATCAAGCTCTTTGGCATCAATTGCTACCCGGTAAGCTCCTGGTTGTGTCCCATCTACTTCACATTTTTTTTTAGTTGAAAGCCTGTAGGTAATTGTATTGATCCAATGACTTACAAAGTAGCTATTACATATATTTCTTTTGTTTAAATTAAGAATTATAAAAACCTATACATTGAGCTACTTGTAAAATCATTTAATTTGCTATGTCAGAAAATAACAAATACGTGAAGCCAGATAATGCAAATTGGTCTATTCACGCCCGATTAATAAGTATGTGGATCTTTCGATTTTCTTCTTTAGAAATGTAGACACCGTAGTGATTTTCGAGTTGCATGCAGTATATAACTCTTCCTTAAGAACGAAACGTCTTCTTCTTTCCAAAATCGACATAGCCCAGATTACTTTGCATTTTATTACCATAACTTAATGTCTGTATTTGCCTCTTTCTTCGTAACGATTACATCACTAATATGAATTGCTGGGCGTTTTCATTTAGGGGTAGAAACGCCGAATGTTTCATCTCAAAATCTGAAATCCTAATTTTTTTTAGCGTCTTCACTAAAAAATAAGGAAACCCGGAATTATTCAGGAGGTTGTAGTATGAATTGAGATTTGCAAGAGTTGATAGTATAAATTTATTTATTTTTAATTTTATGAGTTAAAAAATCAATACTCTAATTATTGATTTAGTTATGTAAATTTGTGTCGTGTTGTGACTAGTCAAGTCATGATTTTAGTCATGTATTGTGTTGTGTCGTAATCAGTGGCGTAGTCAGGATTTTCACCAGGGGTAGGCAAAATAAATTATTATTAGTATTTTATTTAATTATTGAACTATAAAATATTGATAAATAATTTTCATTAGAAGCGGAATCGGTAATTGACTATGAATCCAAATCGAGAAAATAAGTAGGAACCAACCGAATCAGATCAAAAACTCATTTTTTTCGAAAAATTATTTAAATAAAAAATTAATCTAAATCATTGACATATTAAATTTTCCGAAATTTTTATATATAAGAAAATAAATTAAAAAAATATTAAAAATGAGAAACTGTTCCTGGGATTTCGAAAAATAAGAAGGCAGGTATATGCCATGGCGTCCCACTGGGACGCCATGGCATACTCCAGCCAGTCAGAAAAAAAAAGGAAAAAAAAAAAAAAAATTAAAAATACGGGACGCCATGGCATATCCCGACCCGGGAAAAAAAAAAAAAAAAAAATAGGGACGCCATGGCATATCCCGACCAGGGGAAAAAACGTAAAAAAAAAAAAAAAAAAAAAAAAAAAAAAAAAAAAAAAAAAAAAAAATTTAAAAAAACGGGACGCCATGGCATACTCCGGCCCTAAAAATAATTAAAAAAAAATCAATTTTTTTTTCTGCTGTGTTCAGTTAGAAATCCAATAATTTTGATCAGATTCAAAATTCATTTTAGAGAAAATGGCTACATAGATTTTTGTGTTCTTTATATCAAAATAAAGGTATGAAAGTCTAGTTTCCAGATAATATAATTTCTCTATACAAAAATATTACAGATTGGTACAGTTTTAGCGATTAATTGACAGAGGTCAGAATTCAGAAAAACTGAAATTCGAGTGAGCAGTCCTATAATTTTGACCAGATCAAAATTCAATTTAGAAAAAATGGCTACATGAATTTTTGTGTTCTTTATATAAAAATAAAGGTATGAAAGTGTAGTTTTAAGATAATATAATTTCTCTATACAAAAATATTACATATTGGTACAGTTTTAGCGATTAATTGACAGAGGTCAGAATTCAGAAAAGCTGAAATTCCAGTCAGAAATCCAATAATTCTGATCAGATTCAAAATTCATTTTAGAGAAATTGGCTACATGGATTTTTGTGTTCTTTATATCAAAATAAAGGTATGAAAGTCTAGTTTCCAGATAATATAATTTCTCTATACAAAAATATTACAGATTGGTACAGTTTTAGCGATTAATTGACAGAGGTCAGAATTCAGAAAAGCTGAAATTCCAGTGAGCAGTCCAATAATTTTGATCAGATTCAAAATTCAATTTAGAGAAAATGGCTCCATGGATTTTTGTGTTCTTTATATCAAAATAAAGGTATGAAAGTATAGTTGTCAGATAATATAATTTTCCTATATAAAAATATTATAGATTGATACAGTTTTAGCGATTAATTGACAGAGGTCAGAATTATTGGATTTCTGACTGGAATTTCAGCTTTTCTGAATTCTGACATCTGTCAATTAATCGCTAAAACTGTACCAATCTGTAATATTGTTGTATAGAGAAATTATATTATCTGAAAACTACACTTTCATACCTTTATTTTGATATAAAGAACACAAAAATTCATGTAGCCATTTTTTCTAAATTGAATTTTGAATCTGGTCAAAATTATAGGACTGCTCACTGGAATTTCAGCTTTTCTGAATTCTGACCTCTGTCAATTAATCGCTAAAACTGTACCAATCTGTAATATTTTTGTACAGAGAAATTATATTATCTGGAAACTAGACTTTCATACCTTTATTTTGATATAAAGAACACAAAAATCCATGTAGCCATTTTCTCTAAAATGAATTTTGAATCTGATCAAAATTATTAGATTTCTAACTGAACACAGCAGAAAAAAAAATTGATTTTTTTTTAATTTTTTTTAGGGCCGGAGTATGCCATGGCGTCCCGTTTTTTAATTTTTTTTTTTTTTTTTTTTTTTTTTTTTTTTTTTTTACGTTTTTTCCCCTGGTCGGGATATGCCATGGCGTCCCTATTTTTTTTTTTTTTTTTTTCCTGGGTCGGGATATGCCATGGCGTCCCGTATTTTTAAATTTTTTTTTTTTTTTTTTCCTTTTTTTTCTGACTGGCTGGAGTATGCCATGGCGTCCCACTGGGACGCCATGGCATATACCTGCCTTCTTATTTTTCGAAATCCCAGGAACAGTTTCTCATTTTTAATATTTTTTTAATTTATTTTCTTATATATAAAAATTTCGGTTAAATTTTACTTTGAAGCAGAGGTCACAAGTTTCTTCTATTAAAATTCAGCTTTTGAATAGTTAAGCCTAATAAAATAATTTAATGCATTACATTAAATTTTTCAGCATATTACTTTGTGAAACATTTTAGTCTATTCTTTTGAAAAAAAAGTAACATGTTTAATGTGGTCTCACTATCAAACCATTCTTAATCACCCTCTCTTGTCATTATATATCGAAATAGATTGATGAAAGACTACCAAATTTGCAGTGACTCGGCGTAGGCAAAACCCAGATCCAAGCCAAATATATATGAACTAGGTACCGTTCAGAGGGACGGTTACAGTACGTGAATGATCACAACATGTTAGTCACGTGTGTCACTCATTATGTTTGTCACTTTTGATCACATTTGTCATTTTTTGTCATGTTTAACTATTTCTTTTTTGTAATTTAGTTTAAATAAAATTTATCATTTGATTAATATCTAAACGACTCTGATCACACATGATTCACATGACCATGTGTTGTAATTAGACCAGTTCGTATGTCGTGATGTACTAATATTTCGATAGATAATTACGTCACACGGATAATCACAGCAGGTAACACGAGAGTCACTGCGTGATTTTTTTACCTTTCCTATATTGACCCCTAGACATGCTTTGCAAAATAAGAACCCATATTAGGTTTCAAATTTTAATATTTTTTTGATAAAAAATAAGGCCAAGTCCATATCAATTACATAAGATTTGTAACAAATAAAAATCTAGAAAGCAATTTTAACATCATGATAATGAGCTTCCAAAATAACCAAAGAAAATGAAAAACAGTAAAACCCTAAAAAGAAAACAAAAGCCACACAAATTTTTATTATTTTAAAAAGATGCAAAAGATAAGCTACAATGTTTACATGTTGATAAGGGAATGGACTATGCTGTTTTTCTTTGAGAAAAGCCGGATTTTGTTTTTCAATTCCAACTATTCAAATTTGTTGAGATTTGTGCATGAAAAAATCTCTTTATAAAAATACGCGAATGAAAAATTTTAAATAGGTAGGATCGGAAAAGCAGGACTCTGCTATTCTTAGAGAAAAACAGCAAAGTCGGATCCGTTGCTAAGAAGGTCAACAGCTGAACATTTTAACTCTCCATGTTTTTTTTTCACTCTGCATTTTTTAAATAATATACACAGCATGCAAAACGAAAATACTTGGAATAAACGAACAATTGAATGTATACATTTCTCGGATATTTTTGTTTGTGTGTGTGATTTGACTGGTATCTTTTCTAGTGATTGTCCTTTTCTCGGTTGACCTGATCACCCGACGTCAATCGGATCAAGCGCATTACGTGTCTTTCCATTTCGACCACTTCTGATGGACAAAATGGACTTTGATGTAGTCTCTGTCTTTACAATTTTGCAGTATATTCATAAAAAATAACAATTTTACATTATTAAATACGTTACGTCATCCGATGAGGTACACATAACAAAATATGAGAATTTAGAATTTAAAAAATAACTAAAATATTTCTGAAACGATTATTATTATTGTTGTTGTTGTTTCTATTATATTAATTATTTTTTGGCATTTTTAGCTGTCGAATTCGTATCCTCTGCATTAACTCAAAAGGGAATCTTTTGAGTTAATGAATCTCAACCGTCTGATCTATTTTAAGATTCGTACAGATTAGATTTGCACTAATATTGAAAGACCCACTATGTTATAGGCAAGAGCTGGATTATCTCTGTTTAAAATTAGACGGTTGAGATTCATTACCTCAAAAGATTCCTTTTTTGAGTTAATGCAGAGGATACACGTTCATGAGCTGTCAAGGTCTTGTGTTCGAGAAAGGATTCAATGAGCTTCAAAACCATCCAATTTGCTTTACAATCCGTGTACACAAAAATTGAAGTGGTTATGTACGAATATTAAAGTATAGTGTACGGATCTTAAAGCGAATTAAACAGTTTTAGAGTCCATCAGACCTACTCCGCTCTGCTTGTGTTCTAACAAGTATATAGGCTGCTTCAGGGCTTCAACCTCAAAAAAAAAAAAAAAAAAAAAGTATAATAGTATATAGGCCAGAGACTTGATCATAATTCCAGGCCTGTATTAGGCAGTTCGTATCCTCTCCCGCCAGGTCAACTTCCAGCACAAATTGGACAGCAACAGGCGGTGCGGGGTATTAATTAAGGAAAAAATATCGGATACAGACTCTACCAATGTCAATAGTGGATCGGATCCGACGATAGCATAGATCATCCGATACGGCCATACGGATTACGGGTTCTCTAACTCGAGCTACATCAGGTCATGACTGTCAAATCTGACTCAAACTCGATGTCTGATCGGATCAGATCATATCCATTTTAAAATACAAAAATATTTATAACCCGATCCGAGTTTTTGTTATTACTAATTAATATAGACCTTCTTGGAGTGCTGTGGTCGATAAATAAGGTTTAGAAAACAAGGTCCATATACGACATTTCATTCACTCAGCCCGGCCCATTTCATTACAGGCCTCCATGAGACCATGAGCATCCAAACAAATTATCTGTTAAATAAATCCTTAGAACGGTTTCTTTTCTTGTCATCTCATTTCCCAATAAATTCTAGACTTCTCTAAACCCAGAACAATGGCATTCGCCATTAGCCACTCTCGCTGTGTTTTCCCTATCTTTTCCTCGCCTCCACAGCAGCAGCATATTTATCCTAAGACAAGGCCGTGGAGCCTGCTCCGCCTCTCGCCAGCATCACCTCTCTTTCCTCCAAGTCGAGCGTGTACTTTCTCATGCCGAGCGCAAAGCGTAGCCCAGCAATCCACTCGGACTCGCACTCTTAGGGAGCTTTGCCATGGCCGTGTGCCAGAGAGCATACTAGTGAGGTGGTCTACTGCTCTCTCTTTCTCTCTCGCTTGCTTTTTGTGCAGTACCTTTCTCTTATATATCTTAGGCATTTCCGCAAACACCTTTCCCTCTCTTCTCAACTATGCCTTCAAGTTTCTTTAGTTACCCCCTTTTCCTCATGTAGCTCATTTCCCTCTGAGCAATTTCATCAAGTACCGTCTCTCTCGCCGTCATATTTTAGGAAGCATCATTTCCTCTCTCATCAACAATCTCTCTCTATTTGACGCAAACAAATAGCATTTCTATATATTGGTATTTTATTTGATCCCGAGCTTTCCCGTCTTGCATATTCTACTCATCCCTCTCACCTGACCTGAGCCTTTTGCGAGTCGCTCAAACTTGGTCCTATGCAGCAAATTGTGTATTCTTATGCAACGGCTCATTTGGCATGAGAGAGGTCTTAAACCTGCTCTAGCATTTCATCAAGCACCTTTTGGATTACCCTTCTCATATTTATGGTTATCTTGGAGAGGTATCACTATGATAAACTATGTCCACTGTCACTGAACTGTGGTCTCCAAACACTGAATTAAGGGCTTGATGTCCAAACCAGAAGTTAACGATTATAATGGGTAATTAGGAATACTGAAGGGACTTCTTTTGGCTAATCACGGTCTAATTGAAGCCAAATTGGAAAATATTTAATTAAGAAACAGAAATTATACTCCGGAAACCAGTACTGGTATTTAACACCTCCTCCTGTTGATGGTAGCAAAGTCCTTGGTTTATGCTATAGTGCTGAATTAATTATATATGCCCCCATTTATTTCAAACTCACCTACATCCTTCGGAGTTCTATTTTTTTTTTCTTATATTGTCTTATGCTATTTTTTTAGGTCAGAAGAAGTAGGATATGTTACACCGACTGATGTACAAGAGCAGTCTTTGCCAGTTCTACTCTCTAGACAAGACTGCGTGCTTCATGCACAGGTCATGCTCATGTAATTGATCACATCTAGCATTTAGTCACTGTATTATCCATCTCATTTATGAGTTATCATACTGTACTGGCCCAAAATCTCATGTTTGATGGTCCCTTCATGATTGGTTGCTATTTTCTTTCCTTCTTACCTTAAGATGTACAAAATCCAGGCTCTGTTACTGACATGAATTAAATGATACGGTAATGAGCTCTAAATGGAAAATTTTGAATGATATGGTTAATTCTAATTGCTAACTTTTCTTTCAAAAATTGTTTAAATTCTAGACAGGCTCAGGCAAAACGTTGGCATACCTATTAGCAGTATTTTCGGCCATAGACTCTTCAAGGTCAACCGTACAAGCAGTCATTGTCGTACCGACAAGAGAACTTGGGATGCAAGTAGGTATCTTTTTAAAAATTGGTGCTACTTAGTAAAGGAATTTTATCTATATCTGGTACTAATGCCAGCTTGTATATACTGTACTATTTGCCTTTACTGCCATATCTGTTCAATTGAGAAAAGAGTATTTTGCAAATTACACTCTCTATTTATTCCTGGATATTTGCAAATGATACTCAAGTGCTAAATAAGGGTAAATCAATGACTTTGCACAAGCTGAACCTAATTGTTTCATAGTTATTATCTGATCATGAAATTTAGCAGTTGAGTGATTTTATTTTCGTTGAATTGGGCTTTTAGGAAAAGAAACCGGTCATGGTAACAGTTGGGACTTGGGAGTTTTTTGCATCATTATCATGTGTAATGAACCAAAGATGATTATGGCATGTCTAAATAGACCCTGAAAAACAAATAGGAATTGATAACTCTTGCTAGGTTACTGGCTTCATTACAAACAGACAGGCTTTGTAGAGCTTAAAATTACCTTTAGTATATATTTTCTCTTTATATTTTACAACTGGTAAATTATCTGTGTAAATATTAGGTTACAAAGGTAGCTCGAATGTTAGCAGCAACACCAAAAGGGGCAGCTGAGAAGTCACAAAAGGAATGCAGTATTATGGCTCTGTTAGATGGTGGTATGCTGACAAGGCAGAAAAGCTGGTTAAAGGTATTGATTAAGTGAGCAATTTGCTGCCTTGTGGAAAGACGGTGATTTCTACATAAGGTGTTTCTGTTGTGTGTTCATTTTTTTCGCGGGCTAACAATGTTATATAATGTCAGGCAGAGCCTCCACAGATTATAATAGCCACCATAGAGAGCTTATGCCGAATGATTGACCGACACCTTTTGAAGCTTCAATCCATATCCATTTTAGTTATAGATGAGGTTAGTATTATTAGAATACCAGCTTCTATTTGTATGGAATCTTCTTCTTGATATCTCTTAGTGGTTACAGTGGGTTGGTCATGTAGAATTCAGTCCTAGTCATTTCGAATTAGTGACAATTCTTTTTTAATTTGGATCTGTTTGCATCTCATTTTTGTTTGTTGATCTATCCGTCATTTTCTTTGAGTTTGGCGCTTATAGGATTAGTGTCTCGGTCATTTGAGGTAAATAACTGAACAAAAGTTCATTTGTAAGTGTGATTGATGTTTTCTTGTTATTGTGCTGACTCAGTTATCTTAAAATCTAGTTGGGGCGCAGTCATGTTAAAGATTGATATGTATATCATAATTGGATTTTGGGTTATGGGTTGGATCAGATTTTTCTGAACTCTTAAGTACTTAGAGCACCTGAATCGAGAATTTTTTTTATATAAATATTTTGTTGGATAAAACAATGAAAATTGAAACAGAAGGTTAGTTGTAACTTTTCATATAAGATATTTTTGTACCTGAAACAGTTTGATTATATATTTGGATCAACGAAACAAGTAGCACTTCTTCGAAAGCTTCTCGGCTCGTATTCTTCGTCTGCAGCACGACAAACGGTTTTTGCAAGTGCTTCCATCCCTCAACACAACAGGTTCCTCTACGACTGTGTCCAGCATAAGTGGACTAAGGTCTCTGTTTACAACTTTACTTGTGCGTGCAAGTGTGTTTGTGCCTGTGTGGCTGTGTGTGTAGGGGTGTTCATTGGGTCCAGTTTAATCGGTTTTAAACAGAACCGAGAGAGTTTGGATTAAACGGTTCGGTTTTTCTGGTTAAATGGATCGGTTCGGTTCATTTTTTTAAAACCAATTTAATTGTTCAGTTCGGTTTAGACTTTTTAAAACCGGTTAGACCGAACTGACCGAAATTTTGAAACCCGTCCCCCATCCGCACATTAAAAAAAATTTGTATGTATATTGCTTGGTTCGGTTTAAACCGGTGAGAACAAACCAAACAAATTTTTAAATCCATCTTAAAATAAATTCGAAAAATTAACAAAAAATGTTTACTTTTATGAGTAATCTTCTTATTTCGTTTCAACCAATCAAACCGAAATTTAGTTCGGTTTGTTCGGTTCGGTTTTAATTCAGTTGATAAGCTTATTTTGGTCGGTTTGGTTGTATTTTTGAAAACCGAATAATTTTGGTTTGCCTAATTTATTTTGGTTTTAACCGAACTGAATCAATGAACAACCCTACCTGTGTGTGCACTTGTGTTTATCACAGTATGGTTGAGTTCACTTGTGCAAGTGAACCAAATAAAAAAAGAAAAAGTGAAAATGAATCAGGATCCTACCAGTTTGGTCCAGTAACTCCTGGTACATGGCTTAACTGAAGTGGATTTGTATTGACATGCAGTGTGGTATTCATTAGTATGTGTTTGTTCCTATGAGGTTTAATTTATAATGATTCCTTCCTATGTTAGTGCCGTTTGTTCTAATTTATCTATCTATTTATTTGTCTTTAATTGGGTATGTGTTTCAATTTTGGCACAGAAAGATGTTGTACATGTACATGTTAATCCTGTGGAGCCAATGCCCTCACACCTCCGCCATAAGTTTCTGGTAGGTTTGATAAACTCTCTCACACCAATACTGCTTTTTGACAGCAGTTTTTCAGTAGTGCCCCCTTTTACCTATATATTTTGATTTGATAGTACAATCTTTTGTTGTTTGTGACTTTGTGGTGCTTGTTGGTTTTTTCATCAATTATTTCTTTTGTTGATTTCCTAGTCGTGTCTTTGTGGCTTTATATGCAAGATCTCCTGGATTTATTGATTTGGTACTTCAGTTGTAAAGTATTATGAACTATTTAATATCCGTGGGTTTTTGTTTGCTTATTTATCTATTTCTTCTTTTTATTTTCTATTTTTGGGGCCAGATGTGCACCAAGAAGGAGAGATTGCAGGTTTTGCTCCAATTGCTTGATAGAGACAAACCTAAATCTGGCATCATATTTGTTTTGGAACAGGTTAGTATTTCTTCTACATGTTGAAATCTGACTAGTTATAAATGCTAAGTCGAGTCATAGTTTGTGAATACATGGTCATTTTCTATCAAGGAAAAAAGGTGGTACCCTTTGTGCAACTTTTCTCATTAATAAATGAATAAATAATGTGCTACATGTCAATACACCATCATACCTGAATGCTACTTAAGGATAATTAAGCTTACTATAAATTTATATTTGCTATTATCCAAAATTAGGTCAAGATTTCCTTGCCAACCCAAGTTTTCTAACAAGTATAGTTCTAGTAACATTCCCATTTAAATACAATGCAGGCATGTCTGCTATTGTAAAATCATTGCTTGGAATGATATAAAAACGTCGCTTTGCTCCTTTTATTCTTTTTCCATGTAAAATTTTCTGCCTTTACTGACTTCCAACATTTCTCTCCATTTCTTTTTCTCTTTTGTTTAGTCAGAAAAATCAAGAAAGGCAGGTCATAGTCCATCAACAACTGTAGTTTATGAGTTCCTTAAAGATTCATATGATGGAGATCTGGAGATACTAGTGCTTGAGCAAGATATGCATTTCAATGCACGTTCCACCTCTTTTTTGGTATGTTTCCTTCAAGGCTTTACACTTTAGTGGACTGGGATCAAAGTACAGATAAGGGCATCAAGAAATAAGGGGATGATAAAAAAAGCTTGTTGGGAGTATGTTGGTGAGGGTAGTGAAGAAAAGGTGAAGGGTGAATTTTGATTGACCATTTTACCCTTCTTGATGAAAAACAAGGAGTTTTAGGGATCCATTAGGCAAGTTCTCTTGAAGTGCTGTCAATGGAAAATGAATTGGTTGGGTACTTTCTCAGAAAAAATCACCAAAATCATTACTCCTGGACTTTTCTCAAAAAATAAAATAAATAAAATAAAATAAAATAACTAAACAGAGATTTGTCCACAGGGGCACATGGTCAACAAGAGGAATCATATAGTGACATGATTAGATTGAAACAATCATGTGGTTATGAAATGACGAAGAATATTCCCCTTTGAAAGGTTTTCTTTGTCATTTCTTGTTACATTGTAATTGAAAAGGCAAAGCTATTAACAGTGTAACTTGCAGTCAATACTTTACTTTTAGCTTCCAGGTAAACCATGTTATTGGGTATGATGAGAAGAGTAGGGCTATTGTGAGGTTTTCATTATATATTAAGACAGTACCTATAAACTGCCATTGTGTGTTTACAGGAATCAAGGCAGAAAGGGTTCTTGCTAGTGTCAACTGACATAGCAAGCAGAGGGTTTGATTTGCCACAAACAACACATATCTACAACTTTGACCTTCCCAAAACTGCTATAAATTATCTCCACCGGGCTGGGCGTACTGGTCGAAATCCGCTTTTAAAAGAAGTGTGTACCGTTACGACCTTAATTACACAGGAAGAGAGATTTGCTCTCAGAAAATTTGAGGGTGAGCTGATGTTTCAGTGCGAGGAGCTATCTTCTCTTATACTAGATACATGTTGATTTGTGTAATTATTTTCTTCTGTGCCTAGGTTTTCTATATTTTACCAGTGTACTTGTGACCCGTGACTGTTTATGTAACTTGGTGACATTTTTCAAGATTCTTTTGGGTAGAACGTGCAATTTTTAGTTATCTGAAACTTGTTTCATTGTACCCTTTGTGGACTACTTTGGTGTGACTACGAAGGTGCTTGGAACATCCATATTGCATTTTCTTTATTCTATATTCTCACATTTCAGCTTTAATCTTGAGTAACCATGTTATACGTCCAATCTGGTTCCACACCTGTACCAGTTTGAGCTCCCTTTTACTGGTAAAAGATTAAGCTCACATCATTCTGCAGTGAATCAAGTTTCTTTCAAAAGGTCATTAAAACAGCACATGCTTTGTAAATATTAGTTTACTACCATAAAAATTTCACAATAAAATATACGAGCTAAAAGACAAAAAAAAAGATATGATGGAGATATGGGTATGAGATGGGGATGCATAAATGAGATATTAAAGCAGATCTCAACATATATCAAACCACTGCAACACAACATAAATCCTAAAGAGCCAAGGTTAAAAAAAAGGGGTCTACATCGTCCATAGATGAATCCTCACAAGAGAGGTTTCAAAAAAACAAAAAAGGTGAAGATTGGCAGTTCATTGGGATAGAAGCTTGGAATCACATGCCACAATCTTAACGCGGTTAACAGGTTCATTAATTTCATCATTCTTGAAGGTTGCGTCTTGTAAAATGAAGGTCCATACATTGTCACAGAACCGGTACGTGTGCAGATGCCCCTATATCGTAGAGAGACAAGACCATAGTAAGTTAATTAGTTCAAATCTCTAGATACACAACAGTTCAATAAACACAACATAATATTTAAAAACGCACACCAAATTTTTCGTTCTTTTCCTTTCTTAAATTTCAAAAGCACCCTTTGACATTATGTTAAAACAAAGACTACAACGTCTATCCCACAGTAACTTGCGCACCTACTAAAAAGGCCAAGTTCACTAGTTTGTACAAAAATTCTAACTCATGTATTGTCTACTATTCAAAATTTCTTGTTACCATATTTTACATCACCACTTGGGAAAATACTACACCAAGAAAGCTATACAACAACAAAGGTCATATTGGTTCTTAGGACCAGTTCAGTGAATTTGCACTTCTCATAAAAAAGAAAGAAAAAAAATATTTGAAGTACTTTCCACAAGGGAAAGTAAGCTCCATGATGCCTACATCGAGAATCAAAATATTGAGGATGTGCCAGAAGTAAAAATTAAGTAATAGATATTTACACTGAAGCAACTTCTTATTTGCTTCTATTTTTTTTTTAAAAAAAAGCAGCAAATACATATAAAAATCACAGCCTTTTAGGATGTGGGGGGGGGGGGGGGGGGCAGTCTGTCATAAATTATCTGAAAAACTCAAACTACTAAATTGTTTTTAGAAATAGAATGTGCTACTTTGGTCATTTTAAGAAAATTAGGATGTGATGGGTTATCAATAAATTCTTTTGTATGAATTTTGCACTATTTTATGTATTTCATGGGGATCATTCAAGATTGAGGATTGAGGTGCTTATGGGGAAACTATGTGATGGTCTCCTCCCCTTCCAGACAAACTATCCATGAAAACCCAAATTTCTAATGATATTATACAAATTAGTGGTATATCAATCTTTAAAAAAGAATAAAGTTTAAGGACCTACATGCACGTGTGCGCAAAGAGAAGGAATATCACACAAGAGATCAGAAATTAAAGTATCTCTTCAGTTCCTGTGAATACTATAGAGATGGACTAGAGATGTAGATAGATAGTCAGGTGGGCTTTGGTCAACTAAGGATTAAATAAGAGTATTAGGGTTTTAGCTCTCTTTAGTTTCATTTCACTAAATTCATGCAGCCATTAGTTTCAAGTCAAAAATATAGGGCTTTTAGGTTTTGTTGAAATTACTACCATCTCTATTTGAAAACCAATTATATTTCTATTTGGTTCAAGTAAATGTCAGATCCTTTCGTGAGTTAGTAGGGCTATCCTTAAGATTCAGGTCAGCGACTTCTTCACCTAATTTTGGCCAGGTTTAGCTTTGTCCATGTAATACCAATCATACGAAGTCAGAACAAAGAAAAAAGATGCTAAATCAATGAACAAAGAGGTCCAGTTACTTATTGGATGTTTCCAAATTGTCGAGTAATTATTGGTTTCTGAAGTTGATGACAGTTCAAATATAAAATGTTATCCTTTTTACACCTTAAATATATTTTATTTTCATATGGTATTTAAAATAAATTCCAAATGTAAGTAAATCAGGCATGGATTAACTAAGCAAGGTGGAATCAAAAGATTGGATACCTAATAATTAGCAATGATGATGAAACCAAGGTAACACAAAAATATTTTCTATTTAGAACCATGGGCATAGTGCAGTGGCACAAACCCTCATCTCTCCAAAGAGAGATGCAGGTTCAATTCTCGAGAATAGCATCTAAAAGATGCTGGGGTGTCCCGGGGCCCTTTAATAATAAAAAAAAAGATATCCAAAAAAGAACTTGCTATCTGGCATGGTATTTTATTCCTTAATGTTGACAACCACATGTGCAATTTTTGACATTGCATTTAAAGAAGTACACTTTTCATAAAAAGACATATATAGAAAGAATTAACAAGTCAACATATAATTCAAGACAAAGCCTTCAATATGCAACTAAGAATATACCAAAGACTGCCAAAAACTTCCATCAAAAACATGAAAATAATATATATAACAAGTCAAGGATTGTAAGGTCAACAAGTCCAATAGATCTTAAACTCGATATAAGATAAATGCAACAGTTAGGCATCCACTTATAGCAATGCTTAGATGCAACTTATTAGGAAATCCATTTATCTTCTACAAAAAAGTAGAAGCATTAATTCTAAGATAGAAGAAAGTACCTTGATTGTAACCTTGCTCTTTACTTGGTTTTCCAAGGCTTCTGTCATTGACTGTAACAAAAGTTTCATACCAAGTTCATAAAAATAAAAAAATAAAAACAATTTGATGCATATTTAAATTACAGCTAGCTCTTCATTTATCAATCCGGAATCAACCCCTAAATGAAACTTCATTGCGAAATCAAGCCTCAATAGGTTCCTCAATAAACCTACAGTTTAGACGTCCCCAATAATTATTGTTCAAATTAACCTAGTACACCCCTCAACTTACCTTAAATATTGTCCAATGAACCAAATCCATATGGGAAAATCAGATAATAAATAGAAAAAGAAAGGATATTATATAGACAAGTTGGAGTTAATATGGGAAGTATTGCACAGGTTTGCAATTGGGCCCAAACTGAACCCTAATAAATTCGAAACCAACATTAATTATAAAATTAAAGCCATGCCGAAAGTCTGCCACATCTCGCTTAATATTAGCCACCTTCAATTGAGCAACTAAACATAAAATAGCCATAAAACGGCCAAATCTGGTCAAACTGGTGCCATTGCATACTATGCAAACAGCTCATACCAGTTCTGCACAGGACACTAAGTACTCAATGGTAGAAATTTTTACCCCAAACAAAGCCAAATCAAGCATTGAAACCAGAGCCAACACTCAATAGTTGAATCAGTTTTCATATTTTTATCAATTAAACAAGTCAACCCCTTTTTCCCACAAGAAGCTCAAAGTTTTTACAGTTCTGTGCAAAATTAAGCACCCAATTGAAGCAATTTGCCTCAATTTACCTTCTCTAAACAGAAATATGTGCGAGCTTAGAAGATAAAATCTAGAAAAAAGAGGAATAATGATATAAGAAACCTTATCAAACTGGACAAGCACTTGAATGGCTAGCTCGGGGCTTAGTGTGCCATTTGATACCATCTCATCTAAAGTCTCTGTCAAGCACATGCCAATTGTTGACCGACGATAAAGCTCAAAAGTCGCCATAAGTAAATCACTGTTTTACCAAAACATGATAAAGACTATTACTCCACAAAAATATACTTTACAGGTTTTAAAAAAATCTGGGTTCAATTGTGCAAACTTATCTCTCAATTAACTTCAATTAACCCTAAATTTCACAATCCAGAGGTGCAATCAAGAACCAATTTAGTGTAGAAAACAAGGTCCAGTACAGGAATGTTGCTACAAAGCACAATTTGGCTAAAGAATTTTTTTTTATGATGTTTTCCATGGTTTTTTGTTAATGCAATTTGTTAGATCTAAGTCTATCCAAAATAATTTTATCGAATTCTTCCTGCTACTTCAATAGAGATTAGAGAGTATATTTTTCGCACAGTCAGCGAATCACAGATACTTGAGGAAATACAAACTTGGTCAGAGACAGAGCGAAGGGGTGACGAGATCACCCCCCCTCAAAATTGTTTGTGAAGTATATATATCAAGCCATGGTCCGTTGTAGCTACCATGGGTTGGAAAATCTAATGCCAGCCTAATTAAGATACAATTGTTGAGTGATTTTCCAAACTGACTGGCTGCGTTTTGTGCATAATAACACTTGAATAGGAAGAAACTCACAGTGAAAAATTACACCCATTCTTCTTTGACAGACTGATTCCTCAGATTCGGTTTTTACTGATTTCTTAGTAGGAAAGGAAATGGTAGAAGAGATTAATTGATGATCGGAAGAGAAATTTGGGGATAGCGTGAAGTATGTTTCGTGAATTAAAAGAGAGAGAAGAAGATGGGTCTGTCCGCCAGGTGGGAGGAGATTTTCTAAACCACTTAATTTCAACTTAAGAGAGAAATTCTAAGAAAAATAATATAATTTCTGGCAAAAACTTACCGCCTCTAACCCCCGAAGCAACCAAGCTCTTCAGATCGACGACCTGATGAAATCAGCAAATTAGGGTTTCTCCAAAGCAAGTAGAATTGAACAAAGAAACAAAATTGTGACAAAATTGGATGTATAGTGGAAATTTGAGAGATTACCTTTTCGGGGGAGAGCAGAAAGAAAGAGAGGAAAAAGAGAGAGGGAGAGAATTCAAGATCGAAGCTTTTATATAGCAGAGCGTCTTTTATATAGAGAGAGATTGGAGAAAGAGATTTTATAGCTTGTTGGGCTTGTTGGATACGTCGGAGAGTTTATTGTATAGACCCGGTGTTTCGGGACCTTGATATTCTCTAACTTTGACTGGAAAGTCTGAACGCTGGGTAAAGATATTTACAGCGCAATTTTATCTTCCCGCAGCGCACAAACAGTAGAGTCAAAACAGCGTTGCATATGACTTGCGCTTCATGAAAACAAAACTACTCTGTCAATTATTTATCCAGAACACTGTCATTAATATGTTCAATAAATATATTTTGCCATCTCTGGTAACTGGAGCTCTCCAGTTAGATTAGAGATCTCTTCTGTCAGTTGTGATTTCAGCAGATCTCAATTCGCAAATCCTACTCAACTGGAGAGAATCATACGCCACTTTATTCTAAATGTCATTATGAAAGGATTCTCTTTAATATCCAGCAAATACAATTAACAGTTAAATTTATTAACTATTAGTGAATATTAATCGTATATTAATGTTCAAGAAAAGTTTTTTATTTTATACAGGATGTGTTTGTTCTGTTTCATTGTTGTTGGTTGTATGTTTTTAAGAATTCTGAATCAAAAACCTTCTCATTCTGTTTTCAAATGACCTACCCCTTTTTCAAATCAAATTAAAAAATTTAATGTCAAAAATCTATTCGGTATGCATAACTAAACCAACTTAAAAATCCAATCAACCAAAATTATAAACCGAACTTAATTTAGTTGGTTTATTTGGTTGAACGGAATTTGTATAAAAAAAATTAATTTACAACCAATAATATTAAGTGCTAGCTTGATATTTTATGTATTAATTAATGAAATATTTAGTAAATGGACTGTAACCGAAGATTAAATTATCATAATTTGTAAATCGAATTGAAGTGAACCAAAATCAAACACACGGACTATTTTATCTAATATAATTTGATTTGGTTAAAATCAAATAAATCAAACTATTTTAAAAACCCCACCTAGTGGTGCAAATGGATCGGATACGGATCGGATAGTGGTAAAACCATATTCATATCCGTTTTTATTTTCCGGATACAAATACAGATAGAATATTAAACGGATACGAATTCAGATCGGATATTAAATGGATACATCGGATATCCATTTTTCAATACTATTATTTATTAAAAATATAAATATTATTAAAAAAATATCAAATTTCATAATATTTATCTAATTATAACGGTGAATAACATAAAAAATTTCATAATATATATTAAACTATAGTATATATCTACTATTTTAATACATATGAGTTTGATTTGCGGGAATAGTTTAGGTAAGGTTATGACTTGTAATTAAGTAAATGTTTGTTTTTTTAAGAAAAATTTGGATATATACCAATCACAACTTCTTTAATTAGATATTTACCCATCCAAAATTAAAAATTAGATATTTCCCCATCTAAACATAACATATTTATTAATATACCCATTTTCATTTTTTCTCACTAAAATTTATTAATTAATATTAATTAAATATTTAAATGACTATTTTGCCCTTAATTACGACATTATAATATACGACAATTTCCCTTCCGTTTAATACTTACAATTTGCTGGAGTCGGTGCGAATCAAGCATCTAAATATGCTTGAGAAAATGCTCCAGAGAAAGAACAAACTCGATAATAAGCTGAAGTCAATCAATTCTTGGAGAAAGATTTCGAGCATAATCTTTGTAGCAGCTTTTGTGGCTGTAGTCTTGTGTTCAATTATTGCAGCCTCTGTATCAGCCCCTCCTCTTCTTACTGCTCTTGCAACTGCAGCAGTGGCAGTCCCAGTTTGGGTCAGTCGGGAAATGGATTGATTCATTATTTAAGGGATATCAGAATGCAACTAAAGGGGAGATAGGTGTTATAAGCACAATGCAAGTTGGTACTTTTATGGCTATATCCGACTTGGATTCGATCAAGGCTCTCACTGAGAATTTAGAGATTCAGATCAGGTCAATGTTGGATTATACTGATTTTGTTCTGAGGGATAATGAGGCGGTGCGGCTTGGAATGGAGGAGATTAAGAGAAAGATGGGGGCTTTCACGAATAGTGTCGAGCAATTAGGAGAACAAAATGATCAGTATAGACGGGATATTAGGATGGCTAGAACTGTCGTGTTAAGAAAGATTATTAACTATCCGAGTTAAGCAGATTAATGTATAGGTATGCTCATTATATATTTTTGCTTTGTTCTAATCCTATTATCCCCTGATTTAGCATGGGTAATTGGTCTGATGTGGCTTTATTGAAAATAAACAAATAATGCCACTTCCTGCATTTCTGGTAATTCAATTTATGCTTTTCTTTTGCTAAGAAATGTTGCATTAAATATTGTGTCGTTGCTTCTTTTGTGTTAATATATATTACCTTTGCATTAAAATTGTATCATTTCCCTTTTGACCTCAGTTGTGTCTCACTTCTTACCTAAGAGCATCTACATCCCTGAAACTATTAGAGTTTCTAAATACCAATTAACAATCTAAAAGAAGTTCAATTAAAGTAGTATGTGATTGACATTCATAGCGGTATTTAGGTTACTTCAATGATAGTGAGATCTGGTAATTTAATGCCAGACAAATTAAATTGTGCTCCCGATCAGTGAAAATTGAACTGAAAATTGGAAAACCAGAATCCATTTGTTCTACAAAAGATGAACTCAAGGGAGCAAATTGTAAGTATTGATAAGGGCAAAGTTTGCCAAAGCAACCCTATAACTTTAGTTAAGGGAAATGATTGATAAGGGCAAAATAGTCATTGAAATATTTAATTAATATTAATTAATAATTTTTAGTGAGAAAAAATGAAAATGGGTATATTAATAAATATGTTATGTTTAGATGGGGAAATATCTAATTTTTAATTTTGGATGGGTAAATATCTAATTAAAGAAGTTGTGATGGGTATATATCCAAATTTCTCTTTTTTTTATGCTTGGCATGAGTTGAGCTCGCGAGCTATGAGCCGAGCTGAAGACTTAAACTCATTAAATTGAGCCGAGTTTTTTTCTTCAAGACCGAGCTGAACCCGAGCTGAGCCTGTTTAGTTATATAACAAGCTGAGCTGAGTTTTGAGTCGAGCTTGGCTCATTAGCAGCCCTAGAAAAATCGGGCCAATATACGCCTTTTTAATCATGATGTATTATATCTCTCCAGTATACATTTATTAGGAAACTCAGTCCGTTGGATGCCTTCCCAATAGATTTGATAAGAAAGTATTATTAAGACATCCTTCAGCGCCTGTATGGAATCTTAGGCTGTGCTCCATATAGGGTTAGCTGAGGGGAGGGTGAGGAGATTTTTAAATTTCACCTGCTTCACAATTCAATTTTGGAAGGAAGGAGAGACAGAGCAGGTGAATAGTTCACCCTACGGAACCCAAAATCATCACTCCCGATTTGGGGTGTAGCCCTTTCCCTCCCCTCCCCTCCCTCTCTAATACAATTATTGGAGCACAGCCTTACTGTCTGGAACCGTGCCAATAACAGAGTAGTTTTAGCTTCCTGCAGCGCACAAACCATATGTAGCACTGTTTTGATTCTATAATCCGTGTTCTGCTTGAAGCAAAAAACTGATCTGTTATATCCTTTGCCCTGAAAAAGTGGTTTGGTTGATGCATGCCTTTGAATGTGATTAGTGAATATTAGGGCTGTCAACGAGTTGGGTCCTAGCTCAGCTTGTTAATTCTGAACCGAGCTCTTACCGAGCGAGCTGGATCGAGGGCATCCGAGCTAAAATCTTAGTTTGAAATCATGACGAGCCAGCCCGAGCTAGCTCGCGAGCTGGCTCGCTGGGTCTGGCTGGATCTTGTTTTAACCGAGCTGAACCAAGCTAGATAGTATAAAATGCACACAAATTCATACAAATTCACAAATTGATGCCTAGCTGAGCTAGCTCGCGAGCTGGCGAGCAAGCTAGGCCCCATCTTGAACTCGTTAATTCTGGACCGAGCTAGTGGCGAGCTGGCTCGTTAACAGCTCTATCCAGTAACGAGCGAGCAAGTCACGATCGAGCCACGAGCTACAAGCTTTTTTGCCACCCCTATTAATAATGATGTAGTAGCTCTTTGTCTGTAATCTGTAAAGCTGTGGATAGCAATTAAAAATTTGGGAGCTTACAAAAAAGGGGTTGGTCATGAAGGTGTTAATGGCACTTTTGTCTCTAATTGATACCGTAATTAATGTAAATCATGCAATTAATTGAAGGAAAATAAAAGTATATATTAAACAAGTATAGATCATATCATCATCGGTGAAGTTTTAAATTTTAAAATATTAAAATTGTCTCTCGGTTCGTTTCAACAAAATAATATCGATTTTAAAATAAATTGAACTTGTATAACAGTAATAATTTCTAAATAATATATTAGAATATTGTTATATAGTCAAGGAAAAAGTTACCAAGAATTTTTATTGCTCAAACAGTCAATATTAAACTGCAAGCATCATACTATGGGGTACAAATCTATACAGTATTTTGTTTTATTTTGAATATATGTTTTTTGTCTTAGAATCGACCGATTTACAAAACAAAAAATGTGTATAAAGCATTTTTTTTTGTCGTGATTAGATCAACTTATAAATATTTGAAAAAAAAAATCAGGGCAGGATATATAGTTTTGTACTAGTATTTTATTTTAATATTGAGTTACATTCTTTTTTCTTAGCATAGCATTTATCTTTTATAGTGAAAGCATTGTTTCTCGAAAAAAATATTAAATCCTACAAAGAAAAATCATAAGAATAAAACCAAAAAGGGGAACAACTCTCAAAAGTATCCTTTAGTAATAAGTTCCTGTAATTCCTCAAAATTAAATGCATCATCAACAGAGTACTCTCCTGAAAAACGCACGAAACATAAAAGTAAAATGTTAGTCAATTTTTTCTTTAGAAGTACAAAAGATAAATAAAAATCCTAGTAGTAGATTGGTGCTAAATACTAATTGTTGCTAGAGCACAAATAAAACATTGCAACATTTTACTTTGTTATTTTTTCGTTAGGCTACTATTTTGATTTCTAAACCAATAAAAAAAAGGAATTTCTAGTAGTGGTTTGGTAAGGTCTGTACTGTACAGTTCAGTATCAGACACGACAAAAAGGCAACACAAATAGAAATTCTTGATGCAGTTAGAAATGGTGAACAGACAATGAATAATTTTATATTTCAAGAATAGCAACATTTATTGCTTGACTAAAATTTTGGTGACTTGCAAACATAAAATATATGAATACATATATGCTGGAAAATTTACCTATTGAATCCCGACGTAGGGCAGTTAAGTGAGCACAGCTGGAAATATTTATAAAGTAAAAAAAATATGGTTATTTCCTGTGATGTTATCTTATAACAAAATTCTACCTCCTGGCGAATAATGTTTGACCCTTTTAAAAGAACTTTTGTTCTGTTGGGATTTCCATGGCAGGATAGTGCTAATTTAAGGGGGGATATCATAAAAAACCAATTGGTACTGCAACAGTAAGGACTGGTCCTATAATTGAACTTCTAGAAATTTATATACATACCTGCCGAGAGCTTTTCCAAGATCAGCACATAGAGACCGAATGTATGTTCCTTTTGAGCATGTAACTCGAAATATCAAATTTTGCCTAAAGATTTTCACCAAAAATAATTTAAACAAACAAAAGAAAGAACAAATTCAAATAATATATTGTCCTCTGAGAGGCATTTGGACATTAGTGAAGCTTAACTACCAATATTATAACAAAAAAGAACAAAAGCCAATTGATGAAAATAGAGACAACACATGAAATGAGAACTTTAATTTAACATTGTCTGATTATAATAATTGCCTTTGCACTTCCATAACAGCTAGAGGTAAAAACACATCTACTATATTAAGCAAGACTTCACAACTACCCATAATATAACTATAATTAACCTTCAACATTTAAAAAAAAAAAAAAAAAACTTCAACTACCTGGACCATAACTCAATAATTAACCTTTACTATAGCTACAGATACAACTTTAACAAACAGTACCAAGTAGCTACATGGTCCATAATTTAATGTTGTATTTGGCAATGTTACAATACTGAGACATCATCAATTCATCATTAGTATAATATTTGTACAGGTTTTTGGTGTTATATGGCCATTAGTAGTTGAGCATGACTTGAGCCTAGATCAAGAGCAAAGCAATGATTAGGCAAACACTGAAGAAAACAAAGTAAATATAAACAAACCTTATATTAATTAAAGTTCAATGGAAAAGATAAGAAAAATAGAAAATAAAACCTGTCTTCCAAACTTCGCTCAATTTCGAATTCGTCGATAGAAATTCGTCTGGGTGCCAGCTCTATTGTCTCTCCTCTTCTGGCTTTATCATACATTTTCTCTCCTCCAACCTTTGCAATTTATTATTAGCAAAATGTACTTTATTAGATTCAAGGATTGCCATATCAGCATTCCAATTATTGGTACCATGAACTGTTTTAACCAAAAGAGGGTCATATTTTATTTTTTCTTCACTCATTTGGTGCTTAACTACATAATTGAGGGTAAACAGATTCTAATTTAGGCCAAATTGAGGGCAACTGAGATTAAATAGAGTCTAATTGAGCCATACCTGGTCAAATTGGGAGGGGTAAAGTACGATGTCCAAATTGGAGAAGTACATGGTATGAAATTTCTTTGAAGCAACATGCTTTGCTAAAGGAATGTTCTAAACTTAAAAGAAAAACTTCTAAGCTAGAAATAGAACTATTAAATTAATAATTTTCCATACCTTAATAGCAGAGAACATTGGAGGGACTTGCCATATCTCTCCCAAAAAAGAAGCAGCTGCCTTTCTTATGTCTTCATCTCTTATGTGCTCCCAAGACTCTCTTTGTATTACCTTATGATGAACAGGAAGCACACATAATTTAAAACCAGACAAACAAAAATGATGAAAAAAAATAAGAATAATCAACTACAGTAATAAAAGTTGAAAATATTTCCTGAAAGTACTAGCTTCAAAAGGTAATCTACAAATAATTCGCACTAATAAAATATTACCATATGAGATGATACAGTAATTATCTGTCCATCTCCAATCATAAGAGCTTACACGGAAAAAATAAAGCTACTTCAACAAATATCAGCTCTCATCTAAGATACTTAAGAGTAAATGTCAGGGCATGTATAAGGAGTTATGTACAAGGATCTTCAAAACTCAAAACCCTGAATGATGTTGCGAAACAAAAGAAAATATAAAATTTTAATGAGAAAAGATAGAATAACTCACTGGTGAATCAGCATCCCAAGTAGATGTGGCCTCCCCTAACCTAAAAACGCCACTATAACCTTTCGTCATTCCTTGATATCTATCAATTTCAAAAGCACAGAAATATGATAAGGAGGTTTATTAATATGCACTATCCAAAAGGTGGTATTGGTAAATTTAAGACGCTTAACGATAGCAACTATATAATGCCAACAGCTTGATTTTGAATAAGATAAAAGTAAATTGTTCTGCTATGGGTCATTTAAGCTTAAACACTTAACCTGTTTAGTCATGTGCATAAAAAACTCGGGACATGAAAAAACAAATGAAACAACTAATAAGGGGCTTAAAGTATGAAATACTGATATTTAAAACAGAAAAGTACCGAATATCTGAGTGTTTTACAGGGATAGGTATACAAAAAGCAAACTTCTAATATGCATTTAAGAAATTCAATTAGCAATTAGCAACAAGACAATATAATACCTATCGGCCACCTTAGTAGCTTTACCCACACAAACAATTAATAGACCAGTCGCCATTGGATCCAGCGTACCACAATGACCGACCTACAAATTTAATAAACTAAGTTGTTAAAATCATATTCTGGTATAACAAACCTACAGGAATTTGTAGAAGCACTCCCAAATTGCTCAACTGACGGTCATGTTTTCCAGCTAAACCTCAATTAATAAAGCAGCTTTAGCTCAATTATCCTCATTGTGCAAGAGAAGAATCAACAAGCCAAGCAAAGCTAAAAAGAATTTTAAATGGGCTCCAAAAAATTGACAACTACTTGAGAATAAATCGACACAAGATGTGGAGACACTTAACTGCATGAGTTAGGACTAATTAAATTGGGGATTGGTCAAACTTTTGGAAACTGGTACCACACCAGTAGAGTATTAATATAAAATCAACTAGACAAGGTAAAAAATGTACTCTGCAGATCTGTACAGGTCAAAAAAGCACCTTTTGTACTTTTACCAGCCGCCGCAATTTCCCACAGACAGTAAATGAAGTCCATCCTATCTTAGAAAAAAATATATCAAATTAAAAAGGACACAAAATACAAAACAAATAGGACTAGATGCCAAATATTCAGTAGATAGTCAGCACCACATCAATTTACTTCCCTGCATTTTCCGAAATGGTAGCCTGTACAGAATGCAGAAACTGCACTTAACAGGTGAGGTACAGGTAAGCTACCAGCCTACCAGCAAGATGCTGCACAAGCATGGTCCTATACCAGCAACTATAATTTGAATGGCATTAGCCAGTACTGCACCTTTTAAATAACTCCAGGTCATGTAGGGTTCAATGCAAAGATACAAAAGGTTGAGCACTATTTGCAATACAATGAAAAAAGAAAAAAAATCTTCTGAGCTTGAAAGAGATAAATAAGACAATTACAAAAAGAGAATCAGATAATCATAACTTCACCTTTAGGCTTATCAACAAGCACAACTGTTCCATGAGGCCCATCCCAGCGAGGAGGGAGCTCTGTTCTCCTACTTGCCAAAAACGGGACTGTCCCATGGGGCCCATCTCTCTCCTCTCTGTTCCCCATCCCCTCTCTGTCATCCCTTGACACTTTATTCTCCCTCCTCCCTTCACCCTTTATTGGCTTTTTCAATGCCTTGAAGAACTCTGCTACCTTTCTCTCTCTTACATCACCCCCTTTTGTTGTTCCGCTCTCCTGCTCAAAGAAAACCAAGTCCCTCTCCTTTTCATTTCCATTGTTAAAATCTTTTTGCTCACATTTGACGAAGGCATTGTCAAGTGATTGGTCAGGAAAGTACTTCTTCTCTAGCTGATATACCTATTATTAGTTTAGGGTATGCCTTGCCTGAGTCAGTTAAGGGCACTTTGGGTTCAGCTGAGACTTAATTATACTTAACTGAGTGCTCATTGGTGTGCATAATTTGGAATTCAATATATCTGAGCACTTCAGTACCCTGTTCTCTGCATATCAGTTTCATGTATGTATTTTGTGTGCATGCACATGAGACAAGTGTGTGCATCAGGCATTCAAAGTTAATTTCTTATAGAGCAATTGATTATCAAAATGTCTTAACAAAGAAGTTTCCATAAACATAACAAGAAAGATATGCATGATTCAGGGTAAATTAGGGACTGACTTGAGAATTGAACCTTTTGAGGTGAAATTGGGTTAGGATGACATGGCTGATGCCTAATATACTCTACGAAGGCTCATTGGTGGTCTGAATGGGGTATTCAATTAAACATTAAGGTGATTCAGCACCACCATATTCTTGAATCTGTGTGTTTATGCACATGAGCACCTTATTTGCAATCATGGTCTCAATGGGTGTTCAATTGAACGTTAAGGTAATTCAACACCACCATGATACATGGGTCAATGTGTGTGCTTATGCACATGTGTATTTCTTTTTTGCAAATGTGGATGCATTGTGTGTGCGCGTGTGTGCATGTGCACGAGTGGATGCATATGCACGTGCTTATGCTTGTGTGTGTGTGTACTATTTGGTTGGGGTTTTTATGGCCGAATAAGGAACTTTTGTGTGTCAGTGTGTGTACTGGTTTGGTCGAAAATCATATGGCAGAATTGGTTATCTTAAAACATAAGTGTAAATATTCATGCACACCTACTGTTTGTCATAAAGTCACAAAGAAGAATGGTACCATAACCATGACTAACCATGCGGTAGTGCTTGTTTTTCTCCCACGGGAAGGTAAAAGCGTCATGAAAGTAGAGCTCTTCTTCACGCGCATGCAACCGAGGGAAATCGACGATCTCCGGCTTCAGCTCCACGGACTCCGTGGAGCCCTTGGATCGGGTAGTGGGCTCATCCGAACCATACATTCTCTTGTCACGCTTGGCATAGTATCGGCGTTTGGTGCGATCCATGACGGGTGCTTCCTCGACATCCTCCTCTCCACTGGAAGAGGAAACATAGGGCTCCTTTTGGTGGTCTGGTTGGTGTTGCGCTGAGCTTCTGGCATCTTTGTGGGACTGAACGGGACGGTAGTTGACGAGTTCGTAGTAGAGAGGGTAAGGCGTGGCGGTAGTGGAGAAGGGGAGGCGGGAGAAGAGAGGCGAGGGCTTAAAAGGGAGGAAGAAGGAAGAGAGAGGGGGTTTCAGCCGGAGAAGAAGCATCTTTTCCAAATTCCAACGATTGCTGTGAGATAAGACGCAGCTTTTGTTACATGGTTTCAGAAACTTCTAATATTTAAATTGCTAACAGTACTATTTCAATCTTAAGTGTCAACTGTTCCGAAAATCTTTCGAATAGATTTCAAAGGACAAATTTAGATCTTTCAAACTAATTTATATATAAAATTCATTAAATTCGATCAAATGTTCTCCATACTGAATTTCTGGTATTCTACCTCTTGAACTTAATTTTACAAAAAAAAAATCTCTTGCATTTGCTATAGAATGTAAAAAAATGCAGGTTTATAAAAAGGCACAGCGACACAAATACAAGAAATAAATTCTATATTGATTAGAGTGTTCAAAATTTCCTTATCCAATAAGTGCTGTATTTCAGTGCAATCAGAGCCAAACGAAAAGTTCATTATACAATACTAGCTATAAGCAGAAAAATGAAAATAACCCAATATTAAAAAAAATATATTCTTATTACGCTCTACATGGAAGTTATCGTCTCTATCTCTACTAAGTAAACTAAAAGGGTGATCAATACAAATGTGAAAATAAACACTACGGGAAGAACAGAACAAAAAATACAAAATTAAATAATAAAATGAAGATAAAATAAATAAATTAAACAACAGTATTGTTAGGGAGAACAATCCCCATCATCTTGTAATATGATCTCTCAGCCTCAGACCACCGTGCTTTGAAAGTTGCCCATTCTTTCCTACATCTCTCTCTCACCTAAATATTCACACCATGTAATAATAATATTAATTTAAAAATATCTTGAAATAACAGTAACTATTTTAAAATGAAAAATCTACACTCATATAAAACATCTCTCCAAGTTAAACAATTGTACATTTCTAATGTTACATAGGATATAAATGGTATTTTTCATTTTGCAGGACTGCGAAGGGTAATTTGCAGCCATACTTGGCTAGCTGGGATGGGAGGAATTGGAAATTGTTCTAGGTTTTTGGATGGATATCTAAGATATTACTTTATTATAAATGAATGACCCGATCTTTGAGATAGAAAACCTTGGGTGCACGTTTCTATTTTTACCAAAGTTAAAACAGAACCAAACTCAGAAAATATGGTTTGCATACAGTTTAATAAACCAAACTGGGAAAAAACAGAAAGTTAGCAGAGATTTGTATTTACTTACCCCTTCCCAAGGAGCTTTTCCATTTTCAGATTTACCCTGCATTATAAAAGTTATAAAAATATGTGATGTGATTTCTGTGCATACTTGAAAGAGAAAGAAATCATATATTTACATAGGATAATTTTTACACATTTTTAAAAAGTAAATATTACCACATATACAGCAAAAGTATTAAAATATAAAAATGAAATATGAAAAATAATCACCTGGTTTCCAAGTGAAGGGACTGATTGATGTATAATCCATTGGGAATCTACAACTCCAATTTTCTCATGAGCAGGCTACCACATAGAAGATAACACAATTAATAACTGGATACAGTAATAATGGAACTTTCAATTTCAGAATTGTGATTGTAGATCAAGTATTACCTCAACACATTTTCTCAAAGCAAAATCAAGGCCCCATCCATGAATCAAATCATTCTACAAACATGATGGTAATGATAAATAATAAGTTTATTGAGTAAAAAAAAAAAGCTTGCTTCTCATGTCCTAACATTAGTTCCTCACTGTCTCACATTAAAAGTGGAAAAGATGCACCACAACCAATAGATTAAGGTCATGCTTAACACATTATGGTTAGGTACAGGCAAGAAATGAATGCGAGCTAATATAGTGTTCTCGCTTCTTTGAATCTATTTGTCATGTAGGTAAGAGTCCTGTTCAGGTATAATTTAATTTTGTACCCGCCTTAACTGCTACCATTAAGTCGCAAAATGATAATACCTGAATCATATGCCATACACATCTCCATGAATTTTTGGAGAATACAGGTGCCATTATCTCTACAAATCTGATAAAGGTACATTTCATTAACCACCAGTGTAAGATATAGTTGTGGTGAGAATTAAATAAAGCAAACTAAACAAATGAAAATCAAGGGAACATACGCAGCACAAGGTGGGAGGAGAGGACCATCGCTACACCAGCCAGGTCTCTCTATTGTGTCTCTGTTAAATTCAATAAAAAAAGTTAATAAAGGGTTAACCTGAAAACAAAAGCAGATATCTGCTTAAGGGTTTTATTTCATTGGCATATGAATTGTGCTTGTTGCTTCATGAACTTTAAGAGGTCTAATAAGAGTTCAAACATTAATTGCAGAACCCAAGGATTTCTGACCAACCAGTGTGAAATGGGTAAAGTAAAAAAGGAAAAGAAATTACTTGTGGACTTCCGAATCGCCTCTTCGTTTTGTCATTTGCCATGTAAGCCCTTGGTTTGGCTCCAAGCCGGGTTGTGATATTTCCAAACCATGTTTCTTTACCAATTTTATGTACCTGCCCATTTATTAATATTCAAAATGTAATGATAGATTAGTTATCTACTGGCTATTTGTACTAAATTCAACTTTCAGTGCACCTATTGGCAATTCTTTTATGCTTACTGTCAGAAACTCAGAAGTTATGATTGGATATAGGGGTGTACAATGATTGGGGTAATGGGTTTTGTCAAAAAACTTATAATCCAACCCAATTATAGTCTTGGCACAACAGTTAACCCACCCTACCCATCTAATTTTTAATGTACAGGTTTTGCAGGCTAAGTTCACTATACAATATATATCAAATGGAACAAAGAGTAGATACTGATATCTCCAGCTGCACAAATGTGAAATGTGAAGAGAAACTAATACTGCCATTAAAATCTGATATGACACACTTAAAAACAAGAAAGAAAAAGAATCGTACTTTTCGGCATTGAAGTGTTCTACCCCAAGATCTTCATCCCATATAAAAATGTACTCAAACGGGGCCACTATATCCGGGTGCAAGAATCTTTTCGCAAACCACCTGACAAATATGGAAAGTAAAGTAATTAACAAATCCTCAAATTTTGTTGTAAAGAGTAATAGAATACCTTGCAGCCCTTCTAGAAAATCATCAGTTATCCTACCCTCCCCTTCCCCCTCCCCCCACCCACCCACACAGAAACACACAAACTTCCCCGACCGTCCTATCACCGGTACGTGGGATAATTTCTTTCCATAGTTCTCTCAGAGAATACAGTGATGCTTGACGCATTTTATAATGCCATCTTGAAAATTGTAATTTATTTAAGAACTTGACAAGGGTATGAAGTTAAGAAAAATGACCATTTAGTTTGTTTCCTGCCACTAATGTGTATGGCTTTCTTTGACCACTCAAACTCATCCCATTCACTTGTCCGTCCATCATAGTGGAATAGCATTATCAGAAAATCATCCGAAAACTGCAACAAAAAATAAAATGACAAATAGTTTTCAGCAGTCGTGACAATCAAGGGTCATGTGTCTAATGACAAAAAAAAAAAAAAGTACTGAGACTTAAGCAAAAGCTTAAATATTAAGCTGAAGCCTTAATTAGAACAAAAAGAAAAGAAAAAAAAAAGAACTGAGAGTGTCAAGAAACAAAATTCTATTCCTGCTCCATGTTGACCTATAATCCAATGTGGACCAGTTGATACAAGAAGACCATGGCTATCTAACTAACAGTCAGGTATGATTTTAGTAGGCATACTGTAGCCTGCCAACATAATTTTGAGTGGGTGATCTACCAGAACAGTACGGTGGGAACTTCTACCTTTTTTACAGCCTTATCTATATTGTGCCTCTGATCATACCCAACTGTGAATGTTACAAGGTACTTCTGCTTAGTTCGCAAATCCTGCACATTAAAAAACAATAATAATAACTTTTACTATGAATTTAATTAATAAAGCAAGCACTAGATATTCACAAGAGCTAAAAGCTGTTAGCAAATTGGAAAACCTCTGGAATGACAAACTAAGAAAGACAAAAAAAAACATGCCCACTTCACTTCTCATAGTAAAAGAAGAAGAAAACCAAAACCAAAGTTTTGATAAAAATAATGCAAACACCTTGTTGAAAAGGAACCACACAAATAGCTTCTTTTTATTTCTCGTTTTTGTAAAAACTGTAGTACTAACACTACTGAAAATGATATTATGACAATTTGTTATATGCGAGAAAGGGAGGTAGCACAGTTGGCTAGGGAAAAAGTTCTAGGACTGTTGGCTACCCAAAGGTCGAGAGTTCGATTCCCACTCACGACTTCGCAACTTCTGCGAAGATTTTCAAAAAGAAAATTTGTTATATGCAATACCTCACTAGGGTCACCCCACAACCTGCGTAGATATAAATCTGACTCCTGTTCCACTATACCAGGTGCAAGTTTCTCTGCCCCCCTTGGATTTGTTGGAACGTATATCTGCATAGCAAACCCATCAAAATTTAGTTTCAAAAATGATGTAACTCAAAAAATATCGCTACGACAAATAAAAGAACTTTTATTATAAGGGTAATTTCAGAAGTCGTGTACGAGTATGCAAAGGTCGCACAACTTGTCTTGGTAGTTGGTACCACTAATAGGAGGTTGAACACAAGTAAGTGCTCAGTTGTACAGAGTTTAGGTCAAGGGTGTATCAAGGACTTAGGCAAAGCTTAGTAGTACAGAGCCAAGCAAAAATCAGCATGATATTATAACTGTTGCTTCATTTGTTTTATTTGGGAGTTGTGTTACTCATTTAAGAAACCACCAGCTCCAGAATACTGCCCCATCAAGAAAAGGTCCAATTTTGGGGCATTAGGAATACCATAAGATCCTACACCTACCTATTGTCGGAAAGTTGAAGCAATCTAAGAGGGATTAGGATACATATATTAGGCATGGCAATGTTCATTGTAACCTGTCAGGTGACTCAAGTCAACCCACTAACCTGCAGGATTTAACAGGTTGGATTAAGGTCCAGATTTATGGACCTAACCAAGTTCAGAACTTTAGATTAAATGTTCTCCATAAAAGGTACAAGATCAAATTCAATAATCTCCTATTGAAAGGGTAATATCTGATAATCACAATACGGTCAAGATTTTCATGGAAATTGGACTTCTTTCTAACCAGAAAAAATAATAGTCATACTCTAGTATTGTTTGAATTTAAATGAGTGTCGTTGTCTCTAATATTCCTGGCAGAAGCCCAGGCGTGGTTGAGGAGGGCTTGAGTCGAGATGCCCGAGCTCTTATCCTCCACATATGATATTATGCTCGTGGGGAAGTGCAGCTGCAAGTAATTCATCTTTTAATATTCAAAATAAAAACTACTCTCCTGGTTTAGCACTAATGCAATGACTTTTGTGCAAATAGTAACAACATTTCTGATATTTCCCAACTAACCCTAAGCATTTCAACTATTCACTAGTAAGACCCACTCAATAGCTTACTGATGTTGCAGGTATGTTCTGCTATGTATTGACAATGTAACCAAAATAAAGAATAATTGAACTAAAAAAACAAAAAACCAAATTAATTATAGGCTTCTACATTTAAATAAACTTGTTTTCAGAACTTGGTCATTATTTTTGCATAACCATGGTTTAAATGTCAAGTCTTACTAGCAAATATGAAAAATGTTGGGTGATTTCTACAATACTATCATTACTAGGCATAACTTGTGAAGTAAAAGAGAAAACCAAAACACCCAAAGTCCCCAATTAAATGTTTAATCCTTCACAGGCCTTGATCAATTAAAACCAAGAGAAAATAAGACAAAGATTAGTCTCTTGGTTTTGCATGATCAAAGAAATAGCCATTCTAAATAGAAGGTTTGGACTACACATACTTTCTTTTCCTCTTTACGTGGAAAGAAAGTTGGATGTCTAAACATTGGTTTAGCTACTGAACTTTACAAATTTTCAACTAGAGAACCAAAAATTGATGTATCTTTGCAATGAACTAGAACTAGGTGGATTGTTGTAGAAAGCTTTCTAAAAGGCATTGAGTAATGTCCATACTTCAGACAAATCTTTTCTCATGCAGTCAACACATATATTGCACAAGTGGTTTTAGGTTATTGCAAAATTTCAATTTTACAGGACAGAAGTATCCAATCTTCTAGGATAAATTGGGTGGCTTTACTAGGTTATCACAATAATTGATAATAAAAAAAGTATACCTTTGTGATACTAACTGAAGGAAAGGAGATGCCAATGCAAAACCCAATTACTGCTCCTATAACAGTAGTTATAACCAATCTCATGTTCTCATTTGATCTCCTATAAACACCACTGCAATTTGATATATGCATAATTAAATTAAGTTTAAATTACTAGAAGCAGAGCTCCCCACACAAGAATTGATTATCCAGAACTGTGTATATCCATATTATACGGTCATGGTTGAGCATGCAGCTTTTGAATAAGCCTGCCCTTCAAGCATCAAGACCGAATTTAAATAAAAAGTGGATAGCAAATTTGGTACCTAGTATCCAAATTGTGACACTTGGTACGACGCTGGTACCTAATTATCCATACCTAGTAAATTGGTATGGATAATTAGGTGAAACACTCAGTATGAACCAGTATCACTCGACAAGTTGTGTCTTAGAAGTTTGTCGTACGGTTCCAGGACTGAATATTTTGTTTGATGATGTTCATTCCAAATTTTGCTTGGTTCATATGCTGGTGGTTTATACTGATATAGACATGAACAAAAGAAAAAAAAAAAAAAAACCTGTGTCTAGGTGTCTTGGCCATGATACAAAATTTGGAGGCTGGCGATAAATGGGTATTTGTGTAATAAGCTGGAGCAATTATACATGTCTCATACAGCTCATTATTAGATAAATACCCTTACAACCACTTCAAACCCTGCAACTGATAAGAAATTACAGGAGTCAAAGAAACATTATTGTGCATATATTTAACAAAAAGATGCACAGAGATAAGGCACTCTGAGTACATGTGCTAGTTCCCATACCAACATAGATATTCTGGATGTAATTATAACTTATAAGGTTACCAGAAGAAACCTAGTCTCAAGCATAGAGACAAATTAGAAGTACCAACCAAAGATGCAACTAAAAGTCAGATGTAACAGGATTTTAGGCCCAATGCACTGACGTCAGAATGGTACCAGTATGGCATCACACCTGTTGAAGGCACTCTTCTGTTTTATCTAGCTTTTTTTTTTTTTCCAACTTATAGCTTTCTACAGATTACATGCAATAAGGACTGGTTAAAGCCTAGTATCCAACATCTAATATTATGGGGTTGTGCTCGGATCTAAATCTCCATTATATTTAACTCTGTTGAATCAGCTTAAATCATCGGATTGACATCAAAATATAATTCAAGGGAAAACGCTCCAGAATTCCCCTCTTTCCAGATGCGAAACAAAAAACAAAAATCCAAAATAAATTTAAAATTTAAAATAAATTAAACTTAACACATTTTTGCGTACCTGAACAGATCCAAGGTCGAAACCCTAGATTCACCAAAGTACTGTCTCCGTGCCGATCTCTTTTTCTAAAAATGTCCAGAAATCAGATGAGATCAATTCGAGCGTGATTCTGTACGAAACGAAAATCTAAGCCTTTGGTTTATATTTAGAAAACCAAAATAAGCGCAAAAGTGAGAAACAGATACAATGGAAGCCAAGTCTAGAACGAAACAGTAGAAAATGAGAAGAGAGAGAATTGGAGGGAAGTGTATCGTGGGAATATATCAGGGATGTGAGAAAACGGATTTGGAAGAAGGGATGAAATTTCCTTTCCTTTGTTCTTCCTGTCTCTGTTGTAGCCTGTGGATCTTAATTTGGTTGGTAAATGTGGATTACGAAAGTGTGTAAATGATCCGAACCCGATAACAGGATAACCGGATCCGAATGTAAATTTAATAATTATCCAATGATGCTGCTATAATTGCTAGTGCTAGCGGGTTATGGAACTATTTTTAGGTAAGATCCATCGGGCGTATTGCTCAGCGGCTTCTGATTTCTGAATCCATAAGTGGTCTTAATTTTATCAATTTTTTAACATGATTTTATAAGGCATTTTTTACGTTGTCAAGATAAAAAGTTGTTAAATTTTTTTAACCCATTGTATTAAGGAATTCGTATCCTTTGAGTTAACTCAAATTTTTAGTTAAGATTAGGACCGTTTGATTTAAATCCGCACAAATATTAAAAGGTCCTGTGTGCTACAGGTGTGGACCAGATTGATCTGAAAAATTTAATCATACAGTCTTCTGAATTAACTCAAACAGTGCATTAATTATATTTTATTTGAAAAAAAATTGAATGGACCAATCTACCTTTATTCTAAATTAGAAACTAACGGCTATTTGTACTTAGAATTATTTTTGGATTGGAGTATTTCTTATTTTTGAGTTAATGTTAAAGGGCACTGCTACTAATAGGGGCAGAGGTAAGAAAGAGCAATGGGGTCAACTAACCCCATTTTTTTTAAATTTTTTATTTATGTGTGATTTTTTATATAATTTAGTGTAAAATGTCATGTTATTGTTAAATTGACTCTCATTCTCTGTAAGAAAAATTTATATAATTGACCTCCATTTATATTTGACTCACATAGTTCGAAAGTCTGCCTCTGCCTCTGGCTACTAATATATACAGGGTTGTTAAGGATAAAAGTTCTACGAGGGTCAATGGATCCATTCAACTTAAAATTAAAGACTTGCAATGGATTAGATGAAGAAATGAGATATAAGAAGGTAATATTTAGTTTAAATTGCAAAATAATATAGTTTGATGCTTTGATGGAAAAATTAGAAATAAAACTTTTCATACGCATACCAACAATTATCCCCTTTAAAAATTAAGATATGTCTTGAATTGTAGAAATTGAATGCTTATAAATGGATTGTAGTGATGATTAAGTATTGATTTTTATATTATGACCCAATCTAATTTTTTTTTCTAACTCCGCTCCTTTTCAAATCTTGTCAAAATAAAATTAAAAAAAAAGAAAAAAAATTATAGACATAAATTTTCATCATTTTTCATATATATAATGTGTATAAATTACACTTTACTTGTATGATTTCCAAAAAAAAAAAAAATAGTTTTTGTTTTTTGTGATTATCAAAGTTGTTAACTAAGAAATTGTCAAAGGATCCCGTCCGAAATAAATATAGCACTGTTTGTAATGACCTGTGCTATTGCATGTTGAATGTTAAACGGGTGGACCCGTTTAGGGAACATATACCCGATTGCAAAACACAGCAAGTTCGGAACGGGTTAACCCAGTAGGCCAGTATCGGATCTCCGATCCAATCGTCAATTCTGATTCCAGGGACCTCCCTCCGAGTTCGTATCCTCTGCATTAACTCAAAAAAGAATCTTTTGAGTTAATGCATATGAACCGTCCGATTCACTTTAAGATTCGTGCCAACTAGGTCTACACTAATATTAAAGGCCCCCTGAATTATTGGCTGTGGCTGGATTGACTCCGTTTAAAATCAGACGGCCGAAGTGCGTTAACTCAAAAGATGCTCGTTTGAGTTAATGCAGACGATGCGGACTCCCTCCATAAATGATTAAGTCAATTAATCTAATGCTGACAGCTTGACTCACCTTGCAGCTTGCTAGCGTAATTGCCATATGCCCCCTGTAAAAATCTTAAAATTATATTTTGTCACCGTCTGACTGTCTGAGATAAAAAAAACATTACACGTTTTGGTCCTTACAACTATCAAAATTACAATGGCACCGAAATCCTCCTCTCAAGGGGCCTATTGACGCACAGTTAGAATAGTCCAAATGGGTATGCGTGGAATTAAATTGGAGACTTTGACAAACACGAAAAGTTTGACGTTTGGAAAAATATTTCAAATGGAACACGCTTCAGATTGAATTTAACAAATTTGATCTTGACAGCTGCTGTCTAGGGTGTCAATGGGTATGATACAGGTAGGGTGACAGTATTTTCATACCCATATTCATTAAGAATTGATCTTACCCATAACCTATCCATACCCATTAAGAATTAACTTTACCCTATCCTACCTTTACTCGTTAAAATTATCGGGTGACGACGGTAGCGGGTGAATAACGAATAATACTAATATAATAATTAATGTTATTATATTTTACAAATAGAACATAAAAAATCATTAATTTCACACATATATAATCACATTACTAATAAAAAAAATGTCCAATCAATTCCGACAAAACTTTTTTTATAAATCAAGATAATTCAAAAACACAATCACTTTGAATAAATTTTATTATTTAACTAAGTAACAAAACGTATAAAAGTAATATGTTTAATATTTTTTTAGTAAAACACTAAATAACAAAAGTCCATAACTAATTATTACTCAAACTATAATATATGAAACATTTCGCAAATAAATTTCACCATCCTAATTATTACTCAAACATTATTAAAAAAAAATATTTTATACAATTACCCTATAGGGTAATAGGTACGAAATAATCTTTACCCGTACTCTTATCCGTTTATCTAACAAAAAAAAATTCTTACCCATACCTATACCCGATAAGCTAACAAAAAAAAAATCTTACCCGTACCCGCCTTATCGAATACGGTACGGATAAACGGTTAAAAGGGTATCATTGACACCCGTACTGCTGTGAATAGTTGAACTAATTTGGAATGAAAGACCATAATTTCAAAATACGGCCTATGAAAAATAAGTATTTTCTTAAAAAATAAAAATTTAATTCTTCAAGAAAGGAAATGATTGTTTTTAAGAAAAAAAATGAAATAGTACGGTTACACTAGGCACAAGTTTCTAGAACCACATCGATAGTATACTGTTTTCGTGTTTTTTAAACGTGCAAGTCTATCCTAACTACATTTTTGCCCAAAAACAACTGAAACTGCAACATTAGTTTGGTTTTTTTTTTATTGAAAGCTGATATGAGTACCCGCGCTACAGCGCACTGTATCCACACTTAAACTGTCATAACTACTTGTGAGGACCGCAACTATTTCAAAACTGTAATTTTGCTTTATAAATTTTAATAGTAACAATGTGAAATATATAGCTCAAAGAGGGTAAGTATTTATACATATACAATGAACTACATATGATATATGAATTTTCCTAAAATAAATGTACCCGCACCTTTTCTTGAAAAATTATCGTGTTGTACCCGCATTAGGGGACCACTCAAACGGTATGTGGAGACCGCAACTGTTCCAAAACTGTAATTTTGTTTTACAAATTTTAATAGTAACACTGTGAAATATATAGTTTAAACAGGGCAAGTATTTATACCTGTACAATGAACTACATATGATATATGAATTTTCCTAAAATAATTGTACCCGCACCTTTTCTTGAAAAATTCTCGTGTTGTACCCGCATTAGGGGACCACTCAAACGACATGTGGGGACCGCAACTGTTCCAAAACTGTAATTTTATTTTACAAATTTTAATAGTAATACTGTGAAGTATATAGCTCAAACAGGACAAGTATTTATACCTATACAATGAACTACATATGATATATGAATTTTCCTAAAATAACAGTGCGCGAGTGTGGGTACTGAAATAATTATTCTTTTTTATTATGTCCATGATAGAACAACACCAATATCTATTTTATTTAAAGAAAAAAACAATCAATACCTATCTGATAATTTGATTTTTTTTTTATTTCTAAAAGTAAAAAATAAGGATAATTCTTTTAGAAGTAAGGGTGAAAAAAATTCACCGCGGGACTTACTTCATGCTTTGTCTTAGTTAAGAGGTGTTCATTGATTCGGTTTGATCTAAATCGAATTAAAATAGACAAATTAGAGTTTTAATCGGTTTTCAAAAATCAAACGGAACCGAAATAAAATAAGAACCGAGACGAACAAACCAAAGTAAATTTCAGTTTGTTCAGTTGAACCGAAATAAGGTATTAAAATAAAATTATTTTTATTAATTTTTTGAAACTTTTTAAATATAGATTTAAAATTTTTGTTTGGTTCGATTTAACCGGTTTTAACTTAACCAATCAATATACATTATGTTGTACTTTTGAATTTTTTCAAAAGTTTAGTTCGGACCGGTGATGGTTTTAAATTTTTTTATCAGGTCGATCTAACCGGTTTTAAAATTTATAAACTGATCAAACTAAAATATTAAATCGGTTTAAAAAAATGAACCGAACCGATCCATTTAATCGAAAAACCAAACCATTTAAACCGCTTTCGGTTCGGTTAAAACCGATTAAACCAGACTCGATGAATATCCCTAGTCTTAGTTCCTATCCACTGAAAAAAGAAAGCCTAATTAATTTACAATTATCTCCTTGTATTCATTTTAGATTAATCGGCCGACACATCGACACCTTCTCTCCTTTTCTTTTTTTTTTAAGAAAAATATGGATCTAGCTCGTATTTTCCTTGATAAATTGTCAGTTACAAGAATTTTGTAACGCGTAATAGGAAAAAACAAGAAAACTCAAGCTTAAAGAAAGAAAACATAGAAAAACATAAAGAAACGGAAAACAGACAAAAGCGTATCTTTTGTACGTAATTTCAACCGAACAATGGTTTTTTTCAGATCAATCGCAGATGTATGTGGATCTTTAAGATTCGTGCAAGTTCAAACGAACGGTGCAGGTTCTTGACTTCACCCCACCGTCTAAATCTACTGGATCTAAGTCCTTCTCTTGTATGGGATGCGCATGCGTCACCGATTTTCTTTGATTTTTCTCTTTTTATTTTTTTTTCTATCAGAAAACTAAGTATCGTTCTGTGTAACGGGTTAACTTATCTGAAAAAACCGGGTCATAGTCTCATAAGTTCATAATAAACTCACATCGTCCTTCGGTGTAAATCCGTTCTGCTGAATATCCTACCCGTCATTGACTGAAAATTTTGACAGGGGTAACTGAAAATTAAAACTTATAATTGTGGTGAGTGAGATTTGAACCCAAAATTTCTGAACTATAAAATAAAGTTTTAACCAATAACCATTATGCTACAACTAAAAAGTTTAAAAAAAATAAAATTTAATTAAATATCTATACGTATAATTAAATTTTAAAATCATAAAGATGGCTAGCCACCTTTGACTAAGGCTTGGATTCGCCCGTGCCGATAAGAGAAAGTGTTGGTGAATGCCTGACACAACGCTAATGTGGAGTCCACAGCAACAACGATGACCAATCCATACACGACACGTATTTTTCCTTTCCGACGTCAACACTCAGGGATGAAGTGCAGATATTATCACGAAGACTTTTGTGTTGTAGTTATCAGATAGTTATATTTCAAACCGCAATACCAACTATTACATAGTTTTTCTCAACTTTTTCTGCAATGGAAAATGAAGATTTTATCTATAGCCCTTGAAATTATTTGTAATTACAGATATTTACATATTGAAATGTTCTCTATTTCAAAATAAATGTATCTTTCGTTGTGAACTTACGATTTGGGATGATCTATTTAAATGTTCGTATCATTTTTTTTTAACAAAATGAGTCTAATATTGAAAATATTTTGCTATCGTTTTTGACAGTTTTTAGTTTGTCTTTGTCAATTGGACAAAAAATGACCTAGAAAATCAATACGAAGGAGCATCTTTTGTTTAAATTTTTAACCAAGGGCGTAACTTTCGAATTTGATATTTTACTTCATAAAAAAACATAATCCCAATTCACTTTTATTAATAAAGAAAATTCACAATTTAACCAAAAAAAATTCCTGTCGAATATAGTAAAAATTAGATAAAATGTTGGTGGTCAAGTAATCTAACTATTTAATATTTTTGTCTATATTTCTTTCATTTGAATTTCGAACCTATGATCTTTCACATCAGAGACTATGTACTTTTGACACTAAATCAAATGCTAGTTCTTTAAGTGAAATAAGTAATTGAATCCAATTTTGAAATTATGATATAGAACATTTTTCATTGAAGTAGAATGTATCTAATTTTATCGATTGTTTCTGAAATTGTTTACCATTCCATCTCTTGGCACACAGGTGCAATGAAGCAAAATTGTGTTAAACGAGGAATGATATTGATGAAGAAAATTAGTTACGCGGTTATTAGTTCCGCTACAATATGTCACGTTACATGAATTGATTTGATTACGTCATATTACGTTGCGGGACATGTTAATGACTAATTTTTTAAATATGTTTTTTGTTTTAATTTGTAATAGTTTTTTTTATTTTTTAGGATATTTTTGTTCTTCTATAAACTAACTTAAAACTGAAAAAAATAATAAAACTCAATAGTTTCTATTTTTTATTTATTTAAGGAACAAAATAAATAGACTACGCATTGAAATTTGAAGTTGACATACATGTAGTGTTTTATTTATGAGAAGAGATCCACTTACAACATTTGCAAGTTACAATATCTTATGACAATTTTATTTTGCGGTATTAAAAGTCCAAACAGTCGATCCAAACCGTTCAACATGATATCTATATTAAAATGTGTTTGGAGATCAAATTTTACATTTTTTTTGAACTTTTTACTATTTATTTAGTATTTTACAAAATTGTTGTTTTTCAGTAGTCCAAAATTTTCTAAAAACAACAGTTTTGTAAAATACTTAATAAATAGTAAAAAAATTCAAAAAAATATATATTTGATCTCCAAGCACATTTTAATATAGATATCATGTTAAACGATTTGGATCGACTGTTTGGACTTTTAATACTGCAAAACTGAATTGTTGTAAAATGTTGTAACTTACAAATATTGTAAGTGGATCTCTCCTCTTTATATATTTATTTTATCATGGAGATAATAGCCTATACGTGAAATGAATATACAACAGATGACTCTATTCTTCCAAATCTGTATGGGGCTGTTCGGTAACACACAGGAGATTAAATATTAATCCGCGCTAAGAAGGGGTTGTTCAGTAAGCTAAAGGAAGGGGCATGGGATTAAGATAGCTAAAGGAAACTAAATGAAAGAGGGAAGTGCCTCAAGGAAAGGGCAGGGGAATAAGATCCGGACAAAAAGAGGTTAAAAAAAGTTGTCTTAATTCGTACTAAGAAACAAATATTCAGCAGAATTAAGAGGTTAAGAAAACTAAATGAGGTTCCTTTAGCCTTAAGGAGGCTTAAGGAAGCCTCGCTGAACAAATACTATGTTTTATTTTCATGGAATATCTAAAATTTAAAGGGTGAACGTAATATTTGGCTACCATTTAATTAACCTAGTCTGCCCACCCAACAAACCAACCATCATAAAAAAAATAACTCGTCAGCTATTTCTGACCAGGATCTTATCTGTTATTAGATGGCAGTCAAACTTCCAAATATCTCGTAAACAATTAATGTCTATATAATATACGAGGAGGGTTCAAATGCCTTCATTTTTCATGTCTTCATTTTTCATGTCGCCATCATGTTTCTATTTTTAAAATTTTAATAACTCAAAATTTAAAATTTAAAAGTCAAAATAAAACCGTTGGATATGATCTACATCATCTTATCTATGAACGTGTAAAAAATTATGACATTTCAATTTTGTTTTGGTTGTTATCAAGAGCTTGTAAAAAATGTACTAATGTGGACAATTTCTAGACGTTGATTTTTCAACTTATTGATTTACATAAAAACAAAATCAAAATTTGATAATTTTTTATGAGCACATAGATAAAATGATGTAGATCATATCCAACGGTTTTATTTTGACTTTTAAGTTTTAAATTTTGAGTTATTAAAGTTTTTAAAAATGGAGGCATGACGGAGGCACAAAAAATGGAGGCATTTGAACCCTCCTCATAATACATATCACCGAAATTTTTACCCTCAACAAAAAAAAACCAAAAGACATGATTTTTTCCAGCTAAATTATTGATCCCGGTTCAAAGTATTTTTTTTTTAGTAACACACCAAGAAATAAATAATTTTTTTTTACAGCCGGGAAAAATCCTGCCTGAAAAATGTTTTGGAGTCCTTCTAGTATATTTAAATTATATGATGTTTTATTTATTTTGTTTGATGTTCTTTCTAACATATTCAAATTATTAATTGTTCTTTCTATTTTTGAAAATCATTAAACAAATCAATTAAAAACAACGAAACAATTGAATTCTTTGGGTTTATTTGGGTTTTTGCGGAGCCGCAACGACAAATGACGGCCCCAGTCTTTGGGGGTTGCCATTTGTCGTTGCGGCCCGGATAAATATCGAATTTAACAGGTTTAGTGGTCTTTTGATTTATTTTATTTTGACAGGGTATATTTAAAATTTTTGGTAATTGCTAAACAAAACACATGCAAAAATTGTGTTGAATTAGGGTAACAGACAATTTGTGAACAAAATCATTCCCAACTCTGAATTTTCATTTAAGAATGCAAAAAATTTAATTTTTTGTTTTTTTTTTTATTATGCTATAAATGAAAATTTCGGCTCGATAAAGGAATAAAAATAGGACTTGATTTGTTATTCCCCCAACAAAACCGACCTCTTTTGGGCCGTAGTTTACAAAACATCCCCATCAGGCATCAGCCCAGCAGGGGATCCGTATCCTCTGCGTTAACTCAAAAGGAAATCTTTTGAGTTAATGAATTTCAACCGTCTGATTTTAAACGGAGCCAATCCGGTTCGTGTCTATAATATAGGGGACTTTAATATTAGTGCAGATCTAGTTCGCACGAATTTTGAAACAGATTGGACAGTCGAGATTCATTAACTCAAAAGATTCTCTTTTGAGTTAATGCAGAGGATATGAATTCCCCAGCAGGTGAGGTAATAAATGATGACGATTCTGTTTCTGTTGATGATACGAATAACTAAAATTTGCTATTATTTGGGTTAACTTGATTTGATTGTACTTGCGTACTCTGTTAATACCAATAGCGTGATATATAATTCAATGTACATTTCTACTTGTAATGCCACTATTTAAAATATGAAAACACATGCAGTATATAAAATAGTTCCAAGAATAAAAAATAAATACAAATAGTGTGGTTTTATAAACAAATAATTATAGACATATAATATAATACATAACAATGTATATATCTATCTACAAAAAGGTAGATAAAAAATAAATAAAATGAAAAATGGATATGAAAATCAATAAATTATTACATCTGCACACTGTGTCTATGGCCGGATAGATATAATTAATTAGTGGCGATGACGGTGGTGCTTTTTTGCCTCTTTCTTCTTGTGGTGTTCGTGCAGTGCGAAACCTGCACTGCCGACTGCAACAGTCGCTGCAATTTCTTCCTTAATCTTGTGACTGCGTGCATGCTCGGGATCCTTTTTAGCCTTATGCTTCTCATGCTAGTACACAAAAAAATTAGGATAAGTTAATAATATATATATAGGTTACTATGTAGTAGATCTTTGGTAGGCTGTAAGTGAGCCGAGTTTGAGCGAGTTACCTCTAATTCGTGCTCAGTTCATTTAGTTAATGAGCGAGTCAACTCGAGTTGGGTTGATAATAACAAGCTGTAAAGCCAACTCGACTTCAGCTCATCACTAACTCGAGTTGGCTCACAACTCGTTTGACCAGTCACTTTTCTTAGTTATAGTTATACGCTAGTAAGAGTTTATCTAAACACAAACAATTTAAATAACTCAGTAAGAGTCTATCTAAACACTTAATAAGACAACTAACAAAACAAACAATTCAAATAACAGCTTAGGAGTCATTTAGAAGGGTGTGAGATTTATTGTGACATATTTTGTGTAAGTCGAGTTGTTAATGAGCGAGTTGAGGTATGCTCAAACTCAGCTCATTTATTAAACGAGTCAGCCAACGCGATTTTGTACAGCCCTAATTAAGTAGATAAGTAGATGTAATTGTACCCTAGCGTAGGCTCCTGCAGCAACTGCCCCAAGCTGACCCAGTTGTTCCATGTGCTTGTGGTGCTTCTCCTGCTTGCGATAGTCGATCGCTGACTGGTTGCCTTCCTGCTGCTTCTGGTGGTGACCGAACATAATTGGAACTTAAGGGTGTGAACTGTGAATGGTAATTGACAAACTGTAAATAAATTGATCTTTTGCTCTCTACTTGCTTGATGAATTTCGTTGAGAGGCTATGGATTATGCAATAGAGACTGGCATGGGTTTCTCATGAATTTATACTCTACACAAGAGAGAGATGTCATGGAAATAACACGGATGATGCTGTTTCATTACCTTAGCATCCAATTAAGGTGCCAACACGCTTTAGTTGACTTATCTAGCAATACAATAAAATCAACATATGAACGACATAAAATTAAGTATGCAAGCTAAATGAATTGCTCCTGCATGTCAACTTTAGAACAACTCCTACGCGGTAACATTTTATTTTATTTTACCAACTAAGAAAATCTCAAGTTTTGTTCAAACCATCTCTCTGGAATCTGGATGGTGGTGACATCAGAGATCTTCTAGCCCAAAAATAACAATTTGTAAGCCCAAAAATATTACTTGGGCCTCCTATAAAAAATGACCTTTTTTATCTGTACGGTAGAAACCAGCAATTGAAGATTCCAATCGGAGAATTGACAGCCCAGCCCAGCCCATATTAACAGCCTAACAAGGCCTATATATTTATTAAGAGAACTATTCAGGCCTGGGCCCTGGGCTCCTCTAGCTTGTAGGTTTGTCCAACACTTGTAAACCGATTGAATCCTTTCATGAATAATCAATCCTAGTTCAATGAACATTAAATCATAATTAATGAGCATATATTTAAACATTTATGATAGAATCAAATTGAATAAAATACAAAGATTTGGAACATTGAACTTGTTTCTATTATGTTTAAACATTTTCTTTGTGATGAAAATTAATTCATTTGCATAGTTTCAAGTTCATTTGGTGTAGAGGTTATGATTTGTATTTCAAACTTTAAAACTCAATGTCGAATTTGAACCGTTCATATTGTTCATTTTCATGATAAATATTTTTTCCACATAAAATTAGTAATACTTTCAGCTCATATTATATTAGATCAAGTGGTTAAAAAAAAAAATCTAGTAAACTATGATTGATCTATTTTAGTGCATTCAGTTCTTGACTAATTAGTAATATTGGACTTGTAAATAATTATGTCGCAAACATTTTTCGCTACACATATTGTTTGAAATAATTAAGATTCGATATTTATGTATCCTCTCAAAATGGAAATGATATATTTACGCTTAATTCTTATGCTTAATTGAACTTGTATTGTCATATATTATTGAATTGTACATGTGGAATAATGAATAACTGTAACAAATAAAAATAGTGTTAACAAGGTGCTAATTAAGAGGAAAGATAGCGGAAGTGGTGTCAAATTTGTCATTTCGAGACTGTGTTAGTGAAAATTCTAAAAGTAAGTATTTTTTTTTTCTTTCTTCACACTTCTGAATAGTAGATATTCCAACATTTATAAGAAATAAAGAATAACAGCTATTATGAATAGCAAAAATGTTGTTTAAATACACATTCATATTCCGAATAACTACTATTTTAAAATAGCCTCTATCCTTGTGTCATTCAAATATAGCCCAAAAGAAAGATCTGCATGATTTCCAAAAGAGAAAAGGCCGAAGAAAGTTGCAAAAGAGAATATGCATCAATGCATGCATATAAAATTATAAATGCTTGGAAGTCAGGTCAGCTTTCTTCTCTCATTGATCTTTTTACTTTTCTTTTTTCAGACCAGATCAACCAAAATTTAAAAAGTTTTCTGTTTAATATATGAGCTACAATAATTTCTTATTTAGAGCTAACCAAGTAAGGTTTTAGAGATATATTCGACGGTCCATATTGTAAAATTTTGCTCGTCTTTTTCTTATGGGTTGTTTATCTTGGATCAGCTTTCAGCATTTATGGATTGATTGTGCAAAAATAAATGGAATCTGACTATCTTGTGGTAATTTTTTTTTTTTTTTTTTTTTTTTAATTTTGGATTCTGTTAAGTATAATTTTCATTAAATAAAATAAAGTTACATTAATTTTTTCACATCTACTACAACATCATCATATTTAAGTCTAAACAACACATCAATATCTAACAACACACCATCTAAATTATCTAACAACACAACAGGAAGGATGAGGCATCTAGAACATTTTTTTTTTGAAGGGTGGAGGATGGGGGAGGCTGGCGCGGACCGCATCCTCCCCCAACCTTGTCTAGAGTTTCAGGGTAACCGGTTTAGAGGTATGGAGAATGACGGAGTTAGAGTTTAACAGCAGATCTAGAGTTAAAGACGGCGGTCTAGGGTTTAGAGACGAAAAAGATGGAGCGGCGGCGGAGCAGATTGCTGTTTGTGGAGTGAGCCGGGTCGGAGCAAAAAGAATAAGAGCAGCAGAAACCCTAGATCTGTTTTCTTCACTCTTTTTCTCCCTTTCTAATTCCTCCTGCTCACTAAGTCACACACGCTCACCAGAGAGAAGAGAGGAGATGGACCAGATTAGGAGGATGGGGTGCTGTGCTGGCGGAAGTTGACGGCTCGGAGGTGGAGAGGGGAGAGGTGGGTGGGCGGCTCCTAGCTAGCATTCTTATCTCGTACAAATTGGTGCCTATGTATTTGTTGTGGTAAACTTACTAGGCCTAATTACTTAATTAGTACATTTCCCTTTTTTTTTTTTTTACTCTTGGGTCTATTTCGGTCAAATTATGAAAATGGCAGATAAAACTAAGAGCATGCTACTTTGATTTCAGGTATAGGTTGCCACACAGCGAACTGCTTGATTTTCTTTTCGCGCTGATTAGAGCGTTCATGAGCAAAAAAGTTTGCTGAATTCGTCTCTCATTAGGGCTACTAACGAGCCGAGTTAGCTCGAGTTATGGACAACTCGAATTCAACTCGGAAGATAGTCAGTCGAGTTGACTCGAGTTGAGAACACTGAGTCGAGCTGGCTCGTTGACTCGAACTCAACTCGCGAGTAACTCGAGTTGGCTCGTGACTCGTGAGTCAACTCATTTAAGGTATTGAAATGTTGAACACTTGAACTGATGAATGTTGTTATGTAATAATATGAGAAGTAAATATTGAATTAACAAACAATTCACAACGATTTAACAAGCGAAACGAGTTCACGAGTTGTAACGAGTGAGTTGAGCTCAACTCGAACTCACTTATGAGTTAAAGGAGTTACTCAATTCGAGTCAGACTAACTCGAATTTTAAATGAATGAGTTGTTAGCGAGTTCGTTACCGAGTTGAGTTCGAGCAGCTCACGAGTCGCGAGCTTTTTGTACAGCCCTATCTCTCATTCATGGAGGTCTCCAGTTCCCCCTCCATGTCGGTCAATAGCATGAGCACTGACTCGAGAATGAGACGGAGCAAGATTTGCTCCTCGGTCGGAAGTGCTGATACGCTCCTTGATGGATCTCATTGTAATATGTATTTCTGATATCAGCTACATATGAGGTTTTATTGTCATAATCACATCAGAAGAAATGGTGGGGGGGGGGGGGGGGGGGGGGGGGGGGGGGGGGGGGGGGGGGGTCAGTATTAAAAACCTAGTGCTTGATGCTACACTTATTACTATTTCATATAATTAAGAATAAAAATGTTCACTCAGGCTTAATTTCGCCAACTCACAACATCTTATGGAAAATCAAAGTATCGATGAAAGTCAAGATATTTATTTGGTTAATGTTGGATAATAAGATTCTAACTCAACGGGTTTTGAGGTCAAGAGGATGCAACGTTCAGGCAGGCTGTCATCTCTGTTCGGACCCGACTTAGAGACACGTAACCATCTGATGTGAAATTGCGTATATGCATCAAGATTTTGGCGGGGGTTGCAAGTGCAACATAACATCACCTTGTGTGGGGGTGATACCGTAAGTCAGGCTTGGATTAGAGCGAGAAGACCACCCGGTCGAATGGAAAAAATGAGATGGGATATAACGTGGGCCGGGTACATGAACATTATGGAGAGAGATAAATAGGAGGTTCTTCTCTAATAAACAGAGGACGGTGTCCCATCTAATTAATGACACGGCAATTAAAATACAAATGTGGCTTGCAAACTAATGAGCGGAATAAAATATAGTTACAAATGTAAAAAATATATAGCAATAGCTACCTTATTGTATATAACTATGTAATTAACTTTTTTATCAATATATCATGTTGACGGTAATTTGCCGCCAATCATAAAAAAAATATATATATATATTTTTCTTTTCTTATAAAAGACACAATTTTACTAATAATGTATTACTACTTCGTTGTGTTTGTTGAGTTTGAGCCAGGAAGAGGCAACCCCATCAATTTGTAGTACTGTTTCTCTGCCTCTTTCATTCTCTCATCAAACAATTTCCATTCCAATCGGCATCTTCTTCTTATCTATTGAAGTAGATGAAAAGATAATTAATTAATTAAAAAAACAGACATTAGGTGCCTCTTGCAACATGAAAAATCAATACAAACGAAAATTCATGTAAATTATAAATAAGTGATAAAAAGAAGTCCGGCGAAATTAAATGAAAAAAATATGCATGATGTACCAAAATATATCTATATACACTACATGAATAAATTACTGCATCAAAATTAAAGTAGTTTTCTGACTCATGAATCATGATGCAATGGCGCCTTCTCCATTATTTCATAAAAAAAAAAGAAGAGAATATCTTGTTTGCACTTTGCAATGCATTTTTAAGACAAAAAATATTTGATTTATTAATAATGTTCATCAAGGAGAGAAGAAATCAAAATCTTAAATTTAGTTTTTCTCAAAATAGAGGGTTCTATCAACAAAAACTAAGATAATAAATTAGATGAGATCAGTACATACCGCTGCAGAGGAACTGTTTTCACTTTGTGCTTTACCCTTACATATCACAAAAAAGAAAGAAAAATACAGTATCAGAATTATAGCATATCATTTCCAAATATTTATTTTTAATGGTATTTAAATATTTACCTGATTAAGGAGAGTTGGAACTGCATGATGTTTAATCCATTGAGCATCAACTACTCCCATTTTCTCATAGGCAGGCTATCATTAATTAATGATAATAAATTAAATGAGGAGAAAATAAAATACAAATATAAGTTATAAGGAAAAAAAAAACAATTTAATTAAGATTATATTTTTCTTATATGTTTCTCATCTTATTCATGACATGAAAATGATGACTTTTCTTTTTATTACAAGTTAGGTCAAAACATGAATTATCATCACCTAATTAGATGAACATTTATGTAATAGGCAAAGATAATTACCTCAACACATCTTCTGACTGCAAAATCAAGCCCCCATCCATGCACCAAATCATTCTACACAGGGAAGAATTTTTTTTTTTTTTAGAAAAATTAAATTAAATTGTACACTCAAAATAAATTTTAATTATGAAAACCCAATGTTTATATAGGAGGGTTCTAATACCTCATGTCTTTCATAGCTCATATTTTATATCTTCGTTTTTAAAGTCTAAATTGCCGATCTGAACCGTTCAACATGATATTCATACTAAAATATGCTTGGGGATACATTTTTATAATTTTATAATTTTTTTTACTATTTTTTAAGATAGGTACAAAATCACTGATTCTAGACAGTTCAAAAACAGTGATTTTGTAGTTATCTTAAAAAATAGTAAACAAATTCCAAACATAAATTTTATCCCTAATCATATTTTAGTATGGATATCATGTTGAGCAGTGATCAGATTGACAACTTAGACTTTGAAAACAAAAAATATAAAATATAAGGTATAATGAAGTATGATGAGGTATAAAAGACACGAGGTATTGGAATCTCCTCATGTTTATAAGGTTAATGAAATTGCAAAAAGTGCCTGTATCATATGCCACACGCATCTCCAGGCATTTCTGGAGAACACTGGAGCCATGATCTCAACAAATCTGAAAAATAAACAGAGAAAAAAAAATATAAATTATTGAATTTTAAATAGAGACAATATTAATAATTAAAATATTCATCCGTACCCAGCACAAGGTGGCAAGTGAGGATCTGAGCACCAACCTTGCCTTTCCTCCACTTCTCTGATATAAACCACAATTCAATATACAATAAATCAATTAGTAAAACAAAAAAAAAATCTAAATATTGCTTCTGATCAATAATGAACATAAGTCGCTGTAGAATGTCTTCTGATCAATTTGAAGTTCTGATGGATTTATATTAGGAAAATGCTAATATGCTACGCGTAGCATAGAGGGCCTCCGTGCTACGGCTCAATATTTGAGTTTTCAAAATCCTAACGGTCGATTCGAATCATTCAGCATGATCTCCATATGAATATGTACTTGCAAACCAAATTTTACATTTTTTAGAGTTTTTTTACTATTTTTTTAGATAGGTAGAAAATCACTTGATCTGAAAATTTTGTACCATTTAGATCAAGTGATTTTATACCCATCTAAAAAAATAGTAAAAAAATTCTAAAAAATGTAAAATTTGGTTTGCAAGTACATATTCATATGGAGATCATGTTGAACGGTTCGGATCGACCGTTAGAATTTTGAAAACTCAAATATTGAGCCGTAGCACGGAGGCCCTCTATGCTACGCGTAGCACCGTAGCCAACTCCTTAATAGTATAAACTATAACACAATTTTTTTTAAATGCAATCATTTTAGTAAGTATAACAACAAAGTTTAAATTCTGTCATCCAATGGCAAGCAACATGAACAGCTTCAATTGCACGAATCTCAAAGGCCCTTTTTGAGAAGTCACATAAGATTGCACAGAGGATGATGAACCAAATCTTTGATATTCTAAAAATTGGAATTATATGTGCTTGTGTCGTTTGGATTTATAAGTAGTTCTCATCGTGCATGTCCATTTGTATTTATTTGATGAAGAATCAGGAGCTGCTTCAATGATTGGAATGAGATCAAGTAGCTAATTGCATAAGACAAAATTTTGAATTTTGTTTTGAGTGAGGCTATGGTGCTATGCATAGCACGGATGGCTAGTGAACTACAGCTCAATATGATACTTTTTAAAATTCTAACGGTCGATCCGAACCGTTCAATGTGATAACCATATGAATATGTACTTGCAAACTTAATTTTATATTTTTTCGAATTTTTTTACTATTTTTTTAGATAGGTAGAATTTTGATGGTCCAGAATTTTCAGAAAACACTGATTTTTCTATCTATCTAAAAAAATTCGAAAAAATATAAAATTAAGTTTGCAAGTACATATTCATATGGATATTACATTAAACGGTTCGGATCGACCGTTAGGATTTTAAAAAGTACCATATTGAGCCGTAGTACACTAGCCATCCGTGCTATGCATAGCACCATAGCCTCACTCTTTTGTTTTTATTGCACATAATTGGGATTAAGCTCTTCATTTCTGAAATGATATAGAAGTTGGAGGAATATAATTTGTCAAAATAATGTTAATAACTGAGGAATATAATTTATGCAGTCCCTCTTGTAAGTTGTAAGAAGGAACATAATGTTTTGGTTTTAATGCATTTTATATGCATTAAAACCTTATCTCTCTCTCTCTATATATGAGCTAACTTGCTTTCGGAATTAAAGAGAGTGTTTTACTTTCCGCTCATATATTCATTTTCAAAGTTCAAATAGTCAATTCGAACCTTCCAACCTTGGGGCCAATACCGGTTTATCTGGTATATGAAAGAACTGGAAGGGTGTGTGAATAATGTGGTTGTCTGGGACATGAAATATCGACTTGTCCGAAATATGGGAAGGTGCTGAGTATGGCTGGGGATCCGAACTATAGCAATAGGTCGGAGCTGGTGGGGTTGCTCGAATTCAGATGGGGCCCTGGGTGACAGCTGCCATCTTGGTGCCAAGAAACGATGGAATGGGAAGATCTCAAAGGGGTGGCTCCGTACCACCGGGCTTCGAGACAGAACATGGGCCGCAAGATGAGGCCCAAACAGGCAGTGAGTCATGGGGGGGTGGCGCAACAAAGACAAAGGGGCCTGGACCCTTCTTGGACCAGGAGCCGGTATGTGGAGGTATGGGCCCGAACGAAGCCCTAAACCCTACAAAGCCGGAGGTAGGAGGGAGAGGGAACAATGAGAGGGGAGGTGTTTAGCAATCGGGTTAGAGCTAGAAACAGTAGCGGAGCAAAACCTGGCTCTGCTCTTATGATTACTGAAGGACTAGAGAAGTATGAACTATGAAGAGATGCACATCGGAGATGGAAGTTCGACATTGGCTAAGAGGCTTAGGGTGGCGAGCCCAAAATCACTGCCCGGGGCTCAATGAATATTCTTTCGTGGAATTGTCGAGAGAGTGGAGGCCCGGCGACAATACAAACACTAAAAAGGTACCTTCATGGTACGAACGCAACGATGGCATTTGTGTCTGAAACACGGTGTAGTGAGAAAAAAAGCAAAAAATAGAATTGCAAAGGTAGGTGATTTTGAGAGTGACGTAGTTGGATCAGTGGGGAAAAGCGGGGGATTATGGTTTATTTGGGCGAAGGAAATAAAGGTTAAAGTGTTGGAGAAGTCTTTATTTTTTGTTTGCTCAGATTGAGGATCCGGACACACCATGGGTATTGGGGATAGTCTACGGAGATCCACATCACTCGCTGAATGGGTATATTTGGGAGAGAATTATTCATTATGCGAACCAGGAGCTGCCTTTATGTTTAATTGGGGATTTCAATGCAATTTTGCATCCGCAAGAAAAACATGGGGGATCCTCGAGCTTTGCAGCAAGGGGTGGGAGGTTGATTAGTGCCAGGGACATTCAAGGAATTCTGGAAATAGCTATGGGGCGCCAAGTACACTGTACGGAAGGTCAAAGTGTTCATATGGAAGGCGCTATATGGGGCCCTGCCAGTTGCTGCTGAGTTGCATAGAAGAATGGGACACATTGAAGGAGGGTGTAAACTATGCGGGGCAATGGAGGAATCAGTGGTACACATGCTTTTTCACTGTACCAGGGCACGAATGGTATGGTTCATATCCTCACTTGGACTGAGAGCGGATGCAATTCAGGGGGAATTGGGGCATATTTTAATGGACATTTGGACACGGCTGGAACCACCTCAGGTTTGTTTGTTTTTCTACCTTTTGTGGCAAATTTGGAAGGCTAGATGTGGACAAATATACGGAGGGAAGAACCAACCACCTCAAATGATCGTAGCAGCAGCTATAGCAATGTGTGAATTAGCCCAAAAAGGTAAGGAAAATGAAGTTCAGACAGGGATGACGGAGGTGAACAGTGCTCAGGTGCTGATGCCACAATCGGAGTATCAGTGCTGGGTGGATGGCTCCTTTGCGATATCTAAAGAAGGGGGTGCAGCATATGGTTTGTTCGTGCAAGGGGACCTGATACAGTATGGCACGCGCTACTCCTCAGCTTACTTTGCTTTTCAGATGGAGGCGTTGACACTATTGATAGCAATGCAGGCTGCGCAGTCCCTGCATATTTCAAACTGTGTCTTCTATTCGGACTCTGCTAAGCTGGTACAAATTATGCAGAAACAGAATCCGCACAGCGTGGATTGGAGGGCACATTGGGAAGTCACGCAGTTAGGGATAATCATGGGAAATGTTAGTGGTTATAGATGTGTTTATGTAAACAGGGAGGGGAATTCATTGGCCCACAAATTAGCAAATTTGGCCAGGGTAAACACCTTAGATAACAGTGGGGTTTACTTTTCCTTCCTTCCAGCATATGTAAGGGAATGTGGTAACACTTGGTTTTATGAAATACAAGCCTACGGGCATTAATTGGCAAAAAAAAAAAAATTAATGTGCTTGGAGACCAAATTTTGCAATTTTTGGAATTTTTTTCCTATACAGAATTAAAAAAATAATAAATTACATAGATATTATTATTTTTTAAATTTCTAAAAATAGCTTTACGTTTGTTTTTTATTTGCGCATTATTTATTCAAACATTGCGGTCATGCTAATTTTAAAAAAAAAAAATTATGATGCTACCATTTTAATTTTTTTTAATAGTATGATTAAAAAATGACAAACCATGTATGTCAAAACAAAAAGGAAGGAAAACTATGTTGAAAGCAGGGTCTTTTTATTTTTTGTTATATTTTTGTACAACATAAACATATTTTAAAAATAAACCTTACTTGTGTATATCTTGGTCAGGTTTTCTCTGAGTCATCCTCCATTGGAAACGTGGTCTTCCACTATCTGCTGCTGGTTGTGAGATTTCTAATCCATTTTTCCTCACTAACTTGATATACCTAAAAAGAAAGCACATAAAAATATTATAACAGAGCATATAGAATATTATTTATGTACATCCTTGGCTTTTAAAATTCTTTAAAATGTGGTACTTGCTGCTGAAACTTTATGTAAGAAGTTTGCTCAAATTACTATTAAAATCATGAGGGACAAGTTCTTTTGTAATTGATAAACAGAAATTCATCTTTTTTTACCAGAAGTTTCCTAAATAGATACATCTGATATGCTGATGAATGTGGAAATTTTGATATGTTAAGAATTTCAATAACAAGCGATATGTTCTTTTCTTGACTTGGTGGGAAAAAAATTGCTCCATCCGGATCAAAATTGTTTGACAAGGTTCTAAAACTTCTTAAAAATTGTAACTTTTTTTAATAAAATAAAATAAAATAGATTCAAGTCATACTCTTCGGGATCGAAATGATCAACTCCAAGATCCTCGTCCCATATGAATATGTACTCATAAGGTGCCACTATATCAGGGTGCAGAAATCTCTTTGCAAACCACCTAGAGAATTCGCATGCGCCCGAGAGAGAGAGAGAGAGAGAGAGAGAGAGAGAGGAAAAACAATCTCATCTCAGATGTTATAATCAAAGAAAACAGCAACTTATAATATAAAAGAAACACCATGGCCTGGATGTTGAGTAGTTAGATAAGTAGGTATTATCATGTTATGGATTCAAATTATCATTTGTTTAATTATGTATGTAGGACCAAACCTTTTCTCCTTTCATAAAAAATAAATAGAAGTTTGATGAAGGACATTTTTAATGATCGCCCCGAAATAAACTTCTGATTAAGCTACTGAAGGATATACCTTAAGTGAAAACAGTACCATATTGTGTGTAATGTAAAATTAATCAGTAAGCAATGTGGGTGATATTTGACAGCATTTTTTTGAGGTTAAAACAATAATCAATAAGTTGGTTTTGTGATTTTGTTGCTAACCATTTCGTTTGTTTCCTGGCAGTGATGTGAATAACCTCCTTGGACCACTCAAATTCATCCCATTTGTTCAAATGCCCATCATAGTGGAACAAAATAATGGTGAAGTTTTCTGAGGCTTGAAACTGCAATAAATTAATTGATAATACCATCATTTGAGTAAGTAAAGATTTCAAATTATCAAATCAATTAACACAGGTTTTTAGTTTAATTGGATGCACACATGTTGGGGGTTATTATGCAAATATAATATGGATACTGTATTAATTATACACCTAGTTGTTATTGGTACTGATTCCTGGTATCAAATATCATGGCATTTTACAAGTTCAGCCTGTTCATTGAAACCCAACAAAGAATTTAACAAAAAGAATATTAAATAAATGACTTAAAGCATCCGTCAAGACAACTGGACAGGCTTGAAAGAAGATTTGCTATTGTTGGTATTTAGTTGCTTGATTTCTTTGCCAGAAAAGATGGTTTTCAAAAGGGTACCTTTTTGACTGCATTATTTACATTTTTTGCCATGGTTCCGTATCCTACTGCAAAAGCTACCAGATACTTCGGCTTGTTCGGCAAATCCTGCAGTTATTACAAAGCTATATATTATTCATTCAACAGCATTTATAGGAGAGCTGGTATTTACTGCAAAAATACAACATCACTAAATTGAAAATTGCAGACGAGCGAAAAAATTACAGTAAGGTAGAGATAGATTAAGCATATTATACTTTATTGTATACAGCTTTCACCTTTCCAGTACTGCACATTTTAAGCTTATTAGATGGTAATTTGGTCAACTATGGTAAAAATCATACTGGTTTTCATGTTAACCCTGCAGAAGTGGATACCAGAAAATGGTCTTATCCAATGCAAAACTTAGTACCCCCTAATGTGCTTTTCTTTCAGAATGCCCCAAAAGAGCCTTCGTTTTTTATTTTTTATTTTTCAAGAAACTTATTAAGGGCAAGTAAATCACAATTTTCAGAGGTATGCATGGCATTTAGGATTTATTGATTTATTTGCTGACAAGCTATTGATGTTTTGTTAGGATGTAAAGATGCTCCAAATATTAGTTCAAAATTTTGGCACAATTTTTCCGATCTTAAAAATGATTAATGAACAACTTATGGTAAGTGATTGAGTGAAGCAGAACTTCAAACAAATAGTGCTTTATTGTTACAGGAAAATATGAATATATTTTGGCATACCTCGTCTGGATTTCCCCATAATCTGTGTTGATACAGGTTTGACTCAGATACCACGATACCAGGAGGAAGTCTCTCTGCTCCTTTTGGATTTGTTGCCTCATATATCTACATTCCAGTAGAAATTAGTATAGTTAGTTTGTATTGGTCACTGTTAATGGGTTGTTGCTTCAATTTTCAATTGTTAGTCTAACTAAAAAAAAAAATAGGATAGAGACATTGAAAGGTGAAAAAAAGAGAAAAAATATGTGGGACTTCACCTTCAAAGTTCCATTTGCATCAATCTTTGAAAAATTTCTGGCGAAATCTTTACCAGATTTGCAAGAATAAGACACAGAGTGTTCTCCAGCATATGGAAATGGGACCTGACAAGTAGAAACAAAATAATTATTTCCTCTCAATAGGATCAGAGATACTTAGGTAAATAACAGAAGAATCTCAAAAAAACAAACAAGTTACATAATGGTCATGTGAGTATCACATAATGACTCTTTGATCCACAAGTTTGTTTCATCAAAGATAATACACACAAAAAAACCCAGAAAAATTTGTCTGTTTGCTTTGATACTTATGCTGGCATGAAGGAACAGTTGAGATTTCTAAGGTACTGTACTGGTAGGGGGTATTATGGGGTGAAGTATACAATTGAGGAACTTGTTGGTTGTACCCAAATCTACTAAAATCAACATGATCAAGAGCAATCCTTCTAATTTAGTGGGTCAATTATTTACCAAGTCATGTTTTAAAATTTTTTACTATAACATAAATTTGCCGATTACGAGGACCAAACCGTCTGTTTCACTTAAAGAGGCATGGAAATTACATGAAACTCAGAGGACCAAATCAAAATGATTTGAGGAAAATAATACAGCAAAAATTATCTACCTTTGGTAAGCTACATATTGAAATCAAAATTCCTATAGTAAAGCCTATAGCTGCCGCAGCTACTGTTGACAGTGTAAGCTTCTTATATTGCCTCGTTTGCTTATCTGAATAAGGATCACTAATAATACAATACCATTAATTAGTATTTATATATATTGTATGAAGAACTACATATGTCAACTAAGAAAGCAGGGCGGAGCCAGACTTTCAAGCTATCAGAATCAGACGTGAATGGAATCATAATCATATAATTTTTTTTATGCTGCAAATGAGGGCTAATTTTACACTACCCATAACATTTTACTCTAAATTATATAAACAATTATGCATAAATAAAAAAAAAATGACAAAAAATGAGTGTCAATTGACCCTCATTCAATGTGCATAGCTCTGCCTCTGTAAGAAAGTGAAGTACATTATTACATATATTATATACTACAAAGGTAAAAGAAAAATTCACTTGGAAATAATTATAAAAAGAAAGAAAGAAAGATGATAAACCTTTTTTTATATGATCCATACATCTATCTAATAGGAGATCTCTATTTGTGTACAAGTTTTTGCTCTTGCAACCACTGGTATATATGTGGTAAATTTGAGGTTATGTTATATGCATCATGCAAGCTTAATTGCTTCAGAAGTTAAAACATCTTAATTAATTCATGTCACAAGTTGACATTAAAAACTAAAGTGATATTGACCAAAAGGAATTTTAAAATGTTAGTAGCTTTGGATTGATCCCTTGTGGTTGACCTCTCTACATATTTTTCCCTCATTTGCACAAAATTTAATGTAAGTCAACTCTAGCCTTATCGTGAATATATAGCACTATCGAAGTGGAGCTGGGATATTTATTAAAATAATATTAAAAAGATATTAAAGTTAATAATATTTATCTAATTTTAATGGTGAATAACAATATTTTTTCATAATATATATTAAAATATATCATATATATCTACTATTCGGATACGGATAATTGAAACGTATTAGAATCCAAAATTGCTCTGTTAAAATCTTCACAAACAATTGAAGTCTTGAAAAATTGGAAGATCAATGAATGGAAAACAAACAAACAAATACTTTTATTTTATGTTGTCACTTTTAGTGTTAATGAAGTAAATGGAACTAATTAAATCCCCGTTATTAATTTGTTTGAATCTTAAAGCAATGCACCTACGACCCAAATACCAAGAAAAGGAAGGATCTTAAAGCAAAGTATACCTTGAATTATGGGTCAATGAACCAGAATTTCTGTAAGCTACTTGGGCCCACCACAAATCATAAAAATTATATTATAAGACTTGAGCATTTTGTTGTTGTTATTGTTGGCAAGAAGAGGAGATTTTACTTAATTTTTCTCTTAAAAAAAATCATAATATCATATTTATTTTTCTAAATAAAAAAAAAATTAACAAATTTATCCAATTAAATGCCTTTTTATTATAACTCATTTCAAATAGTTCCTGTTTTATTCTTTATTAAAATAATAAAAAAATATGTGATTTTATTCAAAAAAAATATTTAGGCTTACTTGTATGTGGGTTGTAAGTTGGAAAATGAATTATTTGTCCTTATAAACTGATAAATTAGAATAATGAATATTTTTTTATAATAATTATATATATTTTGTTTTTAAATAAAGAGTAAAATGAGTTTTAATAGAAAAATTAGATTTAAAAAGAAAGGATGGTCAGATATCATGTGCGCAGATCTCAACGTAAATCGGAGAAAATGAAAATATATTATGTGAATCAGAAACTTTGAATTCTTAACCGCATAAAAAAGATTAAATTATGTGGATCCGAAAATGATTGACAAGTAGAAAAATAAGAAATAATCTATTCTCTTAGTAGCTGACTGAATAAAATGAGCTCTCGTTGCCTAGCGATTAAAATTCGGTGCCAATCTAAAGAATCCGCTTTGAGATTCGTACCAAGTTAAAACTAACGACTCTAATTATACTTAGTCGACTCAGGGGGGTCCTATCGTCAACTCAGGGAATCTGGCAAATACTTCTATGGCTAATGCTGACAAATAATGTTAGTTTTATTTTATTATGTGGCCTATGTTATTTATTGTGCATCAATTTCATTTATAGAAAATAACGAAAAGGCACGAGTAATTTTTGATAGAAAAATTCAGATTGCTATTTATTAAATATATTAGCTCCAAAGGTTGCCTCAGAATATAAAAATACCTCTTCTCTAATTAATAAAAATATATGAAGTAAAGTTGTAATGCAGTAAATAATTCAAAAAATTAAGATAACTTATTCACCATTTTGTGTAACTATTCGTCATCAAAAGAACTAAAGAACAATAATCAGAAAAAATGTGTAAAATTCTCCGTGGAGTTCATTGGAATTAGACCCTTCGTTTTGTAATAATTTCTCTCTGCCTGATGCCATCTATCTATGTAACTTCGGAGTTCCAAATAGCACCTATCCTCAATCTGATAACCAAAAGCATTACCAGTTCAGCTGACAATTTCCATTAATTAAGACAAATAATATAATAATTGATATGAAAAAGGTTTAATAAATAATACCCCTTTTGCAGTAGCAGCTCTTTCACTGTTTCCCTTGCCCTGTTTAACCACAGTTAATACTGAAAATGATTAAAATTAATTCAAAGCAATATACCATTGATTTAGAGTTACTATTAAGATGATTAAACAATTTTGCACCTGGTTTCTCAGAGTTGGAACTGCATGGTGAAAAACCCACTGGGCATCAACTACTCCAATTTTTTCATGTGCCGGCTTTCATTCGGAATTGGAAATTTGAAAAAAAAATATATAAAATTTTTATATTAGAATTCTGTTTAAATTGACAATTTAAATTACAGAACTTGAAAATTTCAATTAATTAAAATCAAGTAAAGATAAGTACCTCTACACATTTTCTTAGGGTAAAATCAAGGCCCCATCCATGAACAAGATCATTCTACAATAAAGTGGTTTCATAATATTGAAGACAACTATGATGACATTTAAAAATAACAGCAACAATGGTAGCATTTAGCAAGTAAAATAATTCAACAAATAATGGAATTAGGCATAAGAATACCTGAATCATGTGCCATACACATCTCCAAGCATCTTTAGAGAATACAGGCGCCATTATCTCAATGAATCTATGATTTATCATAGATAGAAGAACAAAGTTGATAATTAAAGAACTACTGCCATTTCTATGAAAGTATAATAATAGAGGAAGTAATTACTCTGTGTTTGGAGGTTGATTCAGGTCGCGATGAATACCCTGAATACGCTCAGTTCTTCTGTTAAAGCAAATGTGAAATACAAAAGATAAATAATTAAAAGAATGATCAACTAAAGGCATGATGTGAAGTCCGTCCTTATGCATGCGTAACAAATAAAGAAGCGCATATCGGTTTTAATAGTTAATACCTTGTTGGTGATGCTTTGACACCTGCATTAAAACCAGATCATAATAGAACTATACACTAATCCAATAGTAACCTGATCAAATTGTTCATTTTTTTTTGTAACCTTTCAGTGCACTTACTAAGTGCATTTTTTTAGATAGCAAAACAGTGGTGGAATATGACATGATTTTCCCAAACAACATTAGCCAAATAATTGTTCAATCTCTCTATTGTTGCTATAGAGATAGTTTACATACAAAAGAAAAGGAAGCACAAGAATTTCTGCATATTCAAAACCGAATATAATACTTCTAAATAGTGTAATTATCAATTCTTAAAATGCATGTGCATTGTTAATCTTACTTATGAACTTCGGTGTCATTTCTTCTTTGCGTAATTTGGTAAGCAAAATCCTTATTGGACTCAAGTCCGGGTTGAGAGATCTCCAACCCATATTTCTTCACCAACTTTATGTATCTAAAATTTCCAGCACAAAAAATGTACATATCCGTCAAAACATAGGAAATCGAAAATTGTATAACTATTATCTCCTCCCTCATTTTAGATTCTTAAAAATAAGATTCCAGAATGATGGTTTATTCCTAAACTGTTTCTGAAACATGTATGTAGATAAGGCAGAAAGGAGGGTATTTGCATATTTTTGGAGGAACAGAGAAAATGTACATGTGATGTTTTCATACAAGGCCAGGACTAGCTGTAAGATTTCTCATTTTTGCAAGTGGGCACAAATAGCGGCTTAAAATTTTATTTTGACATTTATAGGCGGCAAGAATTAATGAAATAAAATGTTTAACTTACTCTTCTGCATCAAAATTCTTAACTCCTAGATCTTCATCCCATATAAATATGTACTCATATGGAGCTACTATATCTGGATGGAGAAATCTCTTTGCATACCACCTCAAGAAAGAGAGAAACAAATTAGAAAAGAGGCACCAGAATCCTTTGTTCCCAAATTTTGGAAGAAAAACTAAGGCAACCGATCTTAAATAAACCTTAAGCTGTTCAATTAGGTCTCGACAGTCTCTAGTTGTGCAACTAAGCATCAACTAGAGTGTTAGTTGATCATGTACTCAGACTATGCTAAACCTTAATTAAGCCTCAATGAAACAATTGTTGCAAAGTGTACCCTCAATCATACCATTTAGTTTGTCTCCTTGTGCCGATATGAATTGCCCTCTTCGACCATTCAAACTCATCCCATTCATTTATGTGGCCGTCGTAATGGAATAGAAAAATAGTGAAGTTCTCTGAGAACTGCATCAAAGAGCAATTTGTCATTAATAGAAGCTAAAATTTAGGTTAGAGACTTGAGCAACTTTGCATAATGATATTAGCAAGGGAACAGTACAGTGGCATTTTTTCTTTCTTTTATTTTTTTTGTCCCTGATTCTAGTTGATATGTACCAATGCCATAAAAATTTAAGATATCAGAACCATGCATTGGTCATGTCTAGAATCACTAAATTTCTGGTACAAGAAGAGTCACCTAAGAATGAGTACTGTGTCTCAAAATTGGCATATTGAGTCTTCTGTTGTATTTTTGCTTGATTTGGCTAACCACGTATACATGAAAAATACACAGTATTTTGCAAATTGGTAAGACAATGTTCTGATACAAGCTTAATAGTTAATAATGGCTTTTTTTTCCTATTAATTAATACCTTTTGCACTGCAGCATTGACAACTTCTTTTTGTTTCAACGAAACTGCAAAAGCTACAAGGTACTTTGGCTTTATCGGCAAATCCTGTAAATGAAGGTATCGTATAAAAGGTTACAACTCTTCGCATTTTATTCCTTTCCCAAGTGTATTTGTAAAATATTAGAAAGGTAACAGGTTTAAAGAGGGTAAAGGTTAAGGAAAAGTAAGACATCAATTTTTTGTAAATGCTAAATAATAGTGTTATTTTTTGTGAAGGAAGGGTTCAGGCCTCCTTTTTATAAACCCCAGTGGGTGTTGAGTTTAACCTGTTGCCTCTCATGCAAAAATCATTGCCTTAGCCAACGTTTTTCAACGTGGTTCTCGGCATTCAGTGTTATTGTTAAACTAATTTGAAAATCTACCTTGATGAATTCTATAAATGTTATGTAATGTGAACAAAAAGCTAGAATTTGTTATTGTAATCTGCAGGGCCTCCTGTAATAAAAAGAAAAAAAAAATTACCTAAGAATATTTAGCTTAATGTATAGGTTTTACCTGATAAAATTATTCAGTCATGATTTCTAATTGATTGGTCTACTTTGAAACTAAATTTAATTAGTGTCTTTTATATTGGAAATGGTGAAATTTTATAAACAACCTCACAAAACTGGAGTTGATTTTATATTAATTTGTGCAGAAAGAAAAGAACAAAAATTGTACATACCTCATTTGGATCCCCCCACAATCTCCTCTGATAAAGATCTGATTTTGACACAACAATTTCTGGGGGTAACATCTCTGCTCCCTTTGGATTTGATTGAGAAAATATCTTGCAATGAAACAAATCAATGAATTTTTTTTGTTAAGTCCTCTTTCTATGTTGAACAATTATATTTCTACCAAAAAAAGGTAGTGGTATAACAATTATATTTCAATTTTGTTTGGGGGACAGTACCCCAGGTGTTTAGTACCCTAAGAGGTTGTACTGATAAATTTCCAGCTAGTTTAGGTATAAAACCACAAAGCAAAGAACATTCTGTGCAATACTGGTATGATATCAACAGGGGCTCTGTTCTCAATAAAATTTTGTTGGTTCTAAGTTGAAGTTTCACAAAAGCCTCATTTGAAATATAGTTTGCCTTTTGAGATGCTTGACAGCATTTGTGCAACACAATTACCCAGTACATTAACAATAAACCACCTCAATTTTTTGTGACTTGGAAAAATTTACATACTTGGTCAACATTTTGTCGATATTACAAAGGGATCTGTCAACTGCTAGCAGTATATGGCCATTGGGTGGAGACCTGAAATGGAGATAACCATAAAAAGAAAAGGAATTTCAGGCTTTGCTCTACAGAAGATGTTGAAAGTTTGTATATACTAAAAGAGGAAAAAAATAAAAAATGGAATTTGTATATACTAAAAGAGGGAAAAAAAAAGCTTGCTCTACAGAAGATGGTTCATATTCATTTGATCAGATGATTGTCCTATGCTATTGAGGTTTTCTAAAATCAAATAACAAGGATACAGAAGCAATTTTGTTATAATCCATATTTATTAATGAATATATTTTTTTACTAAAAATTAGGAACTAGTCCTGAAAGCAAAGCAATCAATCCTACTTAATTACCCTTGTTTGATCGGATGCTCCAAATTATTTACTGAATTTTCCCGCACAAAATGTTCTGGAAAATATCTCAAAAAAAGAAAAAGTAAAAAGAAGAGATAAATTACTTGCATATTTAGTTATCCACAAAAGTAAAAATGTTTTGCATTTTTCACCTCCAATGGTCACTATTTGCTTAAACACCCTTAAAAATGCTTTCTTGGTGCTTGAAGGTTACCAAAATCAATGGTTCTAAGGGGTTCTAAACCAGAAGAAATTATGTAGATTGGATTGATATTATCGCTAAAGGGAGAATATAAGCGGGAAAAATAAAAATGAGAGAAAATTACCTCAATTTAACGAGCACCCAGCTATCTATTCCTCCCTTGATTATACTTATGTTTCTTCAATGAACTTTGGAAAATTACAAAGTGAAAGTAACAACAATCCATCTTATAGTTTCGATATAACTATGTTCCTTATATTTCAAGAGAGCAGATACATTGAAAAGCTGAGAGAGAGGAAGAGAAGTTACGTACTTCCCAATAGATGCAATGTGTCACTACTGTACTCGCTAATGCCCATGTGGTTTGATAACTTGCATATATATATATATATATATATATACACACTATATATGGTCTTTTGTTGGCTTAATTCTATAGTCAACTATGTGTCCGAGCAGCAGCCAACTTAGTAATAATATACGCGACAAATTCGCGTTTTATTCGTTTTTTTGACGTTTCTGAACTGAACTCCGAATAAAACGCAAAAAAAACGTATAATACATTTTATTCGCGAGAAAAACATTAAAAAAATGCGAATTTTTTTTATTTTTGGGTTTTTATTTTTTTTCCTTGTTGTACTAAATCATTTCTGAATTATACCTAAATTATACCTGAATTATAAATTTTTGACCCTGCAGAACCGAACCCGAACTATTCGTTTGTCACTATCTGCTAAGTAAAAGAACAAAAGTTTGTGCAATTAAGTAACTCCAATTTATTGAAACTTTTACTTGCAGTTCTAATTTACTCATTTAAAAAAGAAATTGAGTTTTGTCTAAAGAGTTTTGCACAATCTGCGTTAAGATTTTTAAATAACAGATGCAGGTTCGAAATATGATCAATAATTTTTAGGCACATAAAATCCAATGATTTTCTTCTGGAATCTAAAAAAGTCAAAACATGGTGATGCCACACGGAGAAACGAGATCAAATTGAGTGAAGAGCAGATTATGTAATTTTAATTCATGAAAATAGATGTGATTTTAGTTTAACTGGGTTGATATATTTTTTTTTAGTTCATTCTCGGATGACATGCTCATATGGAATGAGATGGGATATTTTTAACTTTTTAATTCTTCTTTTCCTATCAGTATAAAATTATGGCACATGATGTCTCAGACTCTGAATTAGGGGTGAAAACGGTATGAATAAAATCGATCCGTATTTGAAAAATTAGATGTGGATATCCGATATCCGAATATCCGTGTAGATATGGATACTGATATGGTTTTACGTTTCAATTATCCGTATTCGAATAGTAGATATATATCATATATTATGAAAAATATTGTTATTCACCATTAAAATTAGATAAATATTATTAACTTTGATATTCTTTAATATTATTTTAATAAATATCCGATTCGATCCGTATCTGTATCTGTATCCGGTTGATATCCGATCTGTATCCGTATCCGGAAAATTAAAAAGAATATTGATATGGTTTTACCACTATCCACTCCGTATTCGCTCCGTTTCACCCCTACTCTCAATTCTTCTCTCTCTGTTTTTCTGTTTTGTTAAAACATTACTTTCTTGTTATTAATGGTTAGTTCTTGTTATTTTTGGTTGTCTTTTTTCTTGTAAAATTGCACGTCTTTAAAAAAAATTGAGTGATAGATTTTTAAAAGTAGCTTACTAGCTTGCTTGAGTCTCTTACATTAAAAGAAGCGCTTTAATTTAATCATAATTTTGTTTGTACGATTTTTTTTATTGTATATGTGAATGGTTAAGCAAAATTCATTTAATATGATTTTGGTTCTAATAGTTTGAGTTTGAGTTTTTATTTTCTTAATTATATTAGGCTCCAAATCATTATTACTAAACGAGCAAGCAATTTTGTGGGTTTCACTTATTTAATTCTTGTTCAAGTAAATTAAGTAACAATTTAATGTTCTCAATCTTAGACTATTTTTTTTTTTATAAAAGCAATATTTATATTATTATTTTTAATTTTATGTAAAGATAATTATTATTGGTCCATAAAATAAAAATAAAATGATTACTTCTTCAAATTTGAGTAAAGTCACGTTATAAATATCATATTACACATATCATATTGTAAGATTTTGTACTCATAAAATTTCATAACATACAATTTCGTAATTATCTAAATAAAAAATTTCTTATAATTATTAATAGCAGATTAATTACTTGACCCCAACCTCTCTTCAAAATAATAAAAAAACTTAGATTTATTTAAATTTATTGGTTAATTTAATGCATAGCAAAGTATGAAGAAATAAATCTGCTGTTATTCTTGGGGAATAATAGGAACTTGTTATTCCGATCCCAACCGTTCAAACTTTTTAATGCACAAATCGTAACAAAATAAGTTTTTAATGCGCGTCTCAACGAAGATCAACGGTTGAGATCGTAATAACAGGTTATGTTATTCCCAAGAATAACAACAGATTTATTTCCCAAAGTATGGACCTCAGAATAATCATATCAGATTCAGATGAGATTCTTGAATTAGTTGCTAATTTAAGGTAGTGTTTGGTCTTACACGTAAAGTAGCATGGGTTGAATTATGTTGCTTATTCCAAGGATAAAGACACCTTTGTTCCCAGCCATGAATTATGTTGACCTTCGCATAAAAAACACTTAGGCTTATGATCATACGCTATTATTTCATAAAAAACACCTACTTTGGTTCGATGGGCTCAAACACCATCCGATCTGCATTAAGATGGGTGCGCTTTGCTTTAAAATCTGTGCAGTTTATTTCAATTTCCGTGCACCCAAATCTTAATGCAAATCAGACAGTATTAGAGCTCATTGGATCTAGAAGTAGTAGGTCCGATGCCCATAGGACCTACTCCGTTCTCGTCGTAGTCTATGACGGGTTCTCATTTATCAAATTCTTTTCTTATCATTTTATTTCCTATTAATTAAAATTTCGGTGGCACAACAGAATGTTCAGTTTTGTAGGGACACGAAAGTAAAATTGTCTCTGTTCGTAAATGCTTTAATATTCATATTCCAATTTCATTAATACTAAATTTGTATCATATATGAAAATGATGCATATTGACAACCATATTTATATAACAATCATAACAACCGACAGAATCATCACTAAAAATAAAAAATAATTGTTGATATACCAATATGTTAGGAGGAGGGATCCAATTACACCTTTTTTGGTGACACATCATGACACCGTTTTTTATATAGGTCAATTTTGCGATTTCAAAATCCAAACAGCCGATCCGAACCGTTCAACATGATCACCATATTAAAATGTGCTTGGAAATCAAATTTTACATTTTTTTAAATTTTTTTACTATTTATTAAGATGGTTACAAAATCGCTGTTTTTCAATGGTCTGAAAACAACGATTTTTGTAACCATCTTAATAAATAGCAAAAGAATTCAAAAAAATGTAAAATTTGATCTCCAAGCACATTTTAATATATCCATCATGTTGAATGGTTTAAATCGACTATTTGGACTTTAAAAATGGTAAGTGTCAAAGTGTGTCACCAAAAAATGTGTAATTGGATCCCTCCTCATGTGTTAGATAGGTAATGTATAAAATTTGGTATAATTTGTAAATTGTTTGGTCTTTCAAACCATTTGATTAATCACCAATTGGTTTTATAATACACAAAACTTGATACACAACCTATCAAAGTTACAAAAAATATATCTATAATTTTACTTCTATTATATTTATAATCCTTTGATCGTGTGCCACCATTGTCAAAAAAAATTGTTGTCAATTTTGTTGTGAAATAAGTTTAAGTCACTGAGAAAGGGTAAGATCATCTGTGTAGTCTGAGGGAACTATTCCTTTCCCCTTGCAATAATCTTTCAGTGCTTCATTCCATCTGTACATGAAAACCCCGAGTTCCTGATATCGCCTTGTGTCAATCTGGTAAATAAAAACCAAATTTGTTCAAAAGGATTACCCTTTCTTTTAAGGTCAACAATACTTAAATTTGAAGCCCCAATGGAAATTTTTAAAGCTCTTACATGATTAGTTCATCTAATGAAAAGTTCTCTGTTAATGCCATATGCTTTTCAATAGATTTGGAAGTTGTGGCTATTTGAAATTAAAAGCACAATTTAGGGGATAAGTTTTAAATTAGCATCTTTTAATTGAAAACCTCACTGTTATCTACTTATTTATGTCTGTCACATTACAAAAGTGACTTGATAAAAACTGCAGGGAACATTGAAATCAAGCACTTTTTTGGTTCGTTTTGCAAAATAGAAAGTAATTTGGTATGATCCAACAAATCCTCCAACAAAACAATCAAAGGTGAGAAGCATACCTCTTGCACTTTTTCGGTTCTATTGTGTTCTCTTCCCTACAAACCCATGGATGAAAATAAAACAATTAGACAACTTAATTAGTCTTCAATAATAAAAAATAGCTGATCTCCCTAACGACAAAATGAAATGGGAAAAATACCCTTGTATTAATTCCAAAATGTGTAATCTCTTCTAAAGCAAAATTACATACACAGTATACTAGAAGCATTTCTGAAGTCTACATACAGATCAAATATTCCTTTTAAAGATTGCAAAGTAATTTCAATCAAAACTTTCGCTAAGGTTAGCTGAATGCATGATATTTAGGTATGGATCAGTTTTGAAGGGCTATAAACAGAAATTCCAACATACTTTTCAGTATCTCCTCCCATGAAGAACAAGAACATTATGCCACATGTTAGCACATGAATGAAGTGGCCGATTTCGATGAAGTGGCCAAAATTTCTCAGTATATAGTACTGTAGTAATTACCTAAATGGTGTAGAAATGACACATGCTTTCTCTGTTACAATTCTTCTTTATCCTTTAGTCAATCATTTCTGACATTCAGGTTTGAAATTTGGATTTTTGAAAGAAAATAAAAAAACTGAACAGGACACAGACAGAAACAGCGCCCATTTCGGTCCTCCAAGTTCCTTATTTTCTTACCTGGTTTTTGAGAGTTGGAGTTCCGTAGTGAAAAATCCACTGGGCATCTACCACTGCTATTTTTTCTTGTGAAGGCTATAAAAATAAAAATTGGAAAACTGAGTTAAAAATCCGAACAATTAAGCAATTGGAAGAAAAATGTGGTACAAAAATATCATATTCAAAATTAAAAAAAATGTAGAATTAAAATAAAGGCTAGCAACTACAGGGAGCTTGATGCAAATATGGTGAGATAAGAATATTGGTTGCCTATGAGCTTATCTTTGGATTCAATTTAACTCTAGACATAGTAATTACATACCTCTACACAGTTTCGGAAAACATAGTCCATCCCAAAGCCATGAGGCAAGTCATTCTGTGACCAAATATATAAAAAAGTTAGTATATAACAACAGCACCAGTGACGACCACACCGACAACAGCAACAGCAGACACTATGATCACAAAAGTAATAATAATCTGATCATAGTTTATAGGAAATGTGATACCTGAATAATGTGCCATACGCACCTCCATGCACTTCTAGAAAATACCGGTGCCATTATCTCAATAAACCTAAGAATTTGTTGGAAGACTCAATAAATGAACACGGGAATGAGAAATATCTTCTGTAATACACAAATACTACATCCCCTAAAAATATTAAACATATTAAACTCCACAATATTATAGTTCTAGCTTTTGCTAATAAAGAGGAGCCCAAAACTAAAATGTCCTCATACAACTGTCTTTATGCCAACATAAATACAAAGGAGAGTAGTTCAGCATAAGTTTTGAACATGGCAGGAGAGGACAGTTAAGGAATAGGTGATGCAAAAATCTCACAGTAATTGCCTGAGACGTTATGTAACAAAAGTGGTACTTTTATCTAAATATGGCAGAACATTAGAAAATTAAGAAAGCACGCATCAAAACAGAATAGCATACACACAATAAATAAGTATAACTAAAGGCACATCAAATTTCTATCTTATAAATATAAATTAATGATATATAAAGTTATTAATACATATTTAATGCTATATATAAGAACTTAAGAAGTAATACCAAATTACCAACATGTAAAGACATATGTATCATCAATACATTTGGAGATTTCATGGCTAAAATTCAAAGTTATTGTCATTTTGCAAGTAGATGAATATAGGGTAAGTATTTACTCTGTACAAGGTGGTTGATGCAGTTTGCTGCACTTCTCTGGTGCGTCAGCTTCTCTGTTAACACACATTTTGCCAAACAGAAATTATAACAAATGTAATGTTTTGAAGATAAAAGAAAAATATTTGAACCTAGACACAAATTTTTTTAACCACATTAAAACTCTGCTTACCAAACGAATATTGCTTTTGTATCGGTATTGGTGCTTACAAAATGGTACTGGCTTTAATAGTTTCTTTTCTGATACACATCTTTGTTATAAAATTTCAGTCAGGAGTTGAATATCTAGTAGTCTCAATAAAGCAGTAGCAAAAGAAGAGCACAATTAATAATACAAAACATTGTATTAGGATTATCTTAAAATATGGACCAATATAATACCAAAATCGATACTGTGAACCTTGGCATGACATGGACCTGATTAATTAAACTAAAGACGAGTTTTCACTTAGTGTAACAAACTATAATAACAACCATAGAAAAATGTAAGAAAAAAATTTCTAACCTGTGGACTTCAGTATCATTTCTCCTTTGTGTTATCGAAAACGAAGGGTCCCAATACGCCTCCACTGCTGGTTGTGAAATTTCCAATCCATATTTCTTCACCAACTTAATATACCTAAGCTTACAATACATGAGAACAAAATGTAAGCATTACTTGAACACTTATTTGATGATGGTAGCTTGTTGGGTTGCTCAATTTAACTTCAGACCAATCCAATTTTGCATTGATAAAGTGTCAACTATGCAATCAAACCTTAAATAGAGACTCGATTTCGTCTCAATTTCACCCCAATTAACCTAGGTTTACCCTTAACAGTGGAAGTCAATAAAAACAAAGCTCCTTGGTAAAGTTAATTAACAGGCCAGTACACACAGGTAGCAGGGTGTATTAAGATAAAAAGAGAGATTGAAATCGTTGATATCAACAAAGGCAAAAAATAAAAGTGTATGTACTCTTCGGCATTGAAGTGATCAACACCCAAATCTTCATCCCAAATGAATATGTAGTCGTATGAGGCTACAATATCTGGATGGAGAAATCTCTTCGCGTACCACCTACAAAGAGAGAGAGAGAGAGAGAGAAAAGCCAGTGTATTTCAAACTTTCAATGTTCTTTTTAAGTCGTAAATTTATTGTTAGCGGGATATATAGCGCAATTGGTAAATTTCATTTGGGTTGGCGACACTTGGCCTCAGATGTCAAATTGTTGACTTCTGAGTTCTGAGTTTATCAAATTCAACCTCAATATAATAAATTCTAATTCTGTCTTTAAAAGTACAAATTTAAGGGAATGGTCCTTGGCATGACATGACATGGACCTTGATGCGGCGAAGAGACAAGGTCAATATGCATGCTCTGGATTGATTTGTTTATTTTGTAAAAGAGACAAGGTCAAAAAAAGGAAGAGAAAGAGAGAAAATTGTGATACCATTTAGCTTGTTTTCTTGCGCTTATGTGGATGGCACGTTGCGCCCACTCAAACTCGCTCCATTCATTTACCCGGTCATCGTAATGAAACAACATAATTGTAAAATTCTCTGAAAACTGCACCACATAGGATAAGATTTCACTGGTCAAGAAACAAAAAAAGAAAAGATTTATGTATAAAGGCATCTTATTGTACCCATAAAACTTTGGCAACTCGATATATAAAAGTGTTATGAGCCCCACGGCCTAACACACCTTGCTTGCACACCAGATGCTCGACCATATGCCCCTAAGAGCAATGCCAAACCTCATGAGCCACTGCCTCATACACTTCCCGCAACAGTTATGGTGGCACATGCTTCCTCAACCTGGCCATATCCAACTGCTGTTTCCATGGCCCGGTTTAGGCTTCACAGTATTGTGTACGTGCAGCCATTTTACGTATATAAGGTGTTCGGTTAGAACCATAGGGAAACCTTTCTCTTTTTTTCCATATAGTTTTACCTGAGCATCAGGCAACATCTTTACGGTTCAGTCGACGCCGAAAGTTGTGTAACTACAACTTCCTTTGTTCATGGATCCCTGCTGAGCCTAATCAGTCAAATTCCTTGATACAATGTCAGGGAGACTTTTGTACCCCTTTTACTAGTGCAGGTTTTCAGAACCCGGGATAACAAGCTGCCGTGCGCCCAATGTGCTATTGTTGACGGGTCAAACAGGTCAAGACGAGTCCAATCTGGGTTATTATAACAGTATTTATTTGTTTATTTGTGAACTTTTTCCCCTTGATTGTTTATTTGTGAACTATTGTTGGTTCATTGCTTGCAAAATTGAAGTTCTAAATTCTGTCCTTGAATAGCAACATAAAACTACTATTACTTCATTAACCGCCTCGATATTGTTATCTACTGGTACTGGGTGATTTGTGCATATTAAATTTTACCTTCTGCACTGCAGCATTGACAGTATTTTTCTGTTGATATGCAACTGTGAAAACTGCAAGGTACTTAGGCTTCTGAGGTACATCCTGTAGTCAATAAGTTTGTTCAAATGAATGTATTATATTTCTTAACTACCAAAAATCTCGAGCAATATTTTGAACTAGAAAAAATACTTGCAGAAAGCATTAAGTGATTGCCTTTAAAAGGTATATTAGGTACCTCAAAATAGTTTCCCCATAGTCTGTGCTGGTAAAGATCTGACTCTGACACGATGATACCTGGGGGTAATGTCTCTGCTCCTTTTGGATTTGATCGCTCATAAATCTTACAAGAATGTAAAACAAAAAAATACATAGATTATGAAATGTATCTGTTCCCTGCAGCCTGAGATTGTTACAGTTATTCTTGGTACTGTTGAAACTGAGAAATAACCAAAGTAGCCAGGTTATCCTTTTTTTCTTTGAAGATGAGCAAACTGCCCTCTATTTATTTTGATATTTAAGGAGCAATTGAGTTTCCACCTTACCACCCCAGTTAAGAGTTTTAGACTAATTTGGTGGGAGTTAAATTGACTATGCTGTATAAGTAATCTTGGATTATGTATCTTTCCTGACTTCCTATATTGAAACTAAAAAGAGAAGAAAAATAAAATAAAAGATACCTTTAATCTACCATTTGAATTATGGGGCCTATCAGTCAAGTTATCGATTCTATCAGTGGAGTTATTAGTTGTAGAAGCAAAATCCATGTCTCCTCCATATGAAAGAACAAGAGATGAAACTTCATACTGAAAATTAACAAATAATTTGATAATATAGCTTCTTTCTCTCTATCCAGAATTACAACATATGGTACTGGAGCATTAGGTATTCTGTGCAGAGTAGCATCATGCTTTGTATGACTTGTGTCAATTTTAACTAAGGGAACAAATCAATCCTGGTTCATGGTTCTTCTTTTTGCCTTTTGCTTTCTTGTTTTGTTTTGATTTTTTTTTTTTTTGGTGAACATAAATTACTGAAATATTCAAATTTAGATTTAAGAGAATTTGATGTGTGGGTATGTTTGGTTATCTACATGCCTGAAATTTGGTACGGTGTTAATGTGTCATTTAGTCATCTAGGCATAGGAAAGAGTACAGAAAAAGAATTTTAGAAAATAGTGCTGGAATTGAGTGTGAGAATTCTTCATTTTTGTTGGAGTTTTGGTAGGGTGAATTAACCAAAGAAAGACAAAAAAATTACAGGAAATAAACCTTTACCATAAAAAGATTGGCTACCTTAGAGAAACTACAAACAGGGTAAGTGGTACCGATCATAAATCCAATGACTCCGGCTATTAATATTGCCAAATAGGTAGCGAGAGCCGTCATATAATTATGATCCCTGAATTAGAGAAGAATAAAAAGAATGTTTTAAGCGAGTATTGCAATGGCACCACAACACGGTACATATCATATTTGATCAGTACTGGTACATATGATACCAGTGTCGCACCTATTGTCTGAATTTTAAGGTCCAGTGGAATTGCAACTTTCCACTGGTACCACAGCACATTACCTTTCATAATTGATCAGTACTGGTACATTTGGTACCGTTGTAGCACCAGATTGTCTGCATTTTCTCCAAACATCATAATCATATTTTCTTCCTCTTGAAAATGTAAAATAGCAAAGATATGTATATAAATACCTTTCAGATAGCCTTCTATATTTTCCTCTTGTATTTATATGTGCCTCTAGTTTTTCTTTCATACATGGAGACATAGAAAAAAGAGGGAGAAAGAAATTGGTCTTTCTGACCAATCATGTGCTGGGAAGGAGATTATGTGCATGCAAGGATGTATGAAGTTCTATTGGAAAAGAAACATTTTAAAATATTAACTAAACAAATAAATTCCTCTTGAATTGTTAATTATTTGTATTCATGTACCAATCATTTTTGTATATTAACCTAGGAGAAACATGCTTCTCTTCATTGACCGGACCGGTTTCTTATTTTTATTTTTATTTTGTCTAGGGCACTACTTTAGCAACAAAAAGAAAAATAAATTTAAAAAAAAACATCGCACGTTGAGATGTTTTATAAAAGAAACCAATTTCTGACTACCTTTAAGGTTACTAAATCTGCAAAACCCTTGATTTTGTGTACTTTTATGGTTAATTTAATCCAATATTATATTTATTGGATTATGCTCAACCACTCTTTATGGGTCAAAGGAGCAAAGATGCTATAGATCTTGTTTTGTATAATCAAATATATTTTTTCTTTCTTAACCACAAGTTTAGCAAAAATTTAGACTCAATTTTGTTTAGAATTAACTATTAAGTAAATACAAAATGTTTCAGAAAACAACCTGTTATGCTGTTGAGAAATAATGGTTGGCCAAGCAATGAAAGTATAAACCTAATTTTTGTAAGAAATAATACAATTATTGAAGCTTAATTTATCTAATTAAAAGTTAAAAATTTCAAAAAGAAGTTCGTATGGAGGAGGTCATAAATAAACGGGAACAGGGGTTTATATGGCTGCAGATCGGATTCTGCAAAGATTTAGCGTAGGGCTGTTGGGTATCCACCTTTTTAATTCACTTATTTATTCATCATAATTATTTTTTATTAAATGAATATATATAATTGTTCACGATAAAATATCATAAAATTTATTTAAAAATATTTTATTTTTATTTTTAACAATTATGTAATTTACTTAATAAAGAGGGAGATTATTGTAATATACATATTACTGATTGACTTGTACTATGGATCAATATATTTATTTTCAAAGTTCAAACAATCCATTCAAAATGTTAAACATGATTTCTATATGAAAATCTACTAAATTTTACATTTTTGATAACTTTTAATATTTTTTTTAGATAGGTAAAAAATCACTACTTTGGATGGTCTAAAAATTCCAAATCAATTGATTTTCTACCTATCTAAAAAATAAGTAAAAAAATTCTAAAAAGCGAAAATTTTGGTTTGCAAGTATATTTTTAATAAATGTCATATTAAATGATTCAGATTGGTTGTTTAGACTTTAAAAACAGAGATATAAGTCCATAGTGCAGACCACTATGCAATACACATTACCATAGCCTCACTTAACAAAAAGTGAGATTATGATAATATGTATATTATATTTCTGACTCGTGCTATAGATACATCTTTATTTTTATTTTCAAAGTTCAAATTGTTGATCCATTTTAACGATTTTCATGTAATTACGATATATACGTAAGTAGATGAATAGATGGATGAATACAATTTGGTGGACAACTAAAGTTCCCCTTTAGCTAACCCTAGTTATCATATTAAACGGTGCCGTAAATTGAAATCAACACCATCTGATTTCAGGGTGATTGGCGGAAGCTAGGTTGTGAAATGTGAAAGATCCGAAGTGTCGGCTATTGCAACATAAAACTAATTTTGGGCCTCTGTTTAGTTATTGGGCCTTATATAATAATAGAAGAGGATTTAAATGTTTCTATTTTTTTTGTTCTACTCTTTATTTTTTAATAATAAAATTTGTAAAACTTAGATGTTAAAATAAACTATTATATAATCTATATTGTTTTCTTTATAGGTACATAAAAATTTATTATTTATTATTTTGATTTTATATGAATTAGTAAGTTTAAAATGAACACTCAGAATTTATCCATATCAATGTATTTTTGCAAACTCTTGATACTAATCAAAATAAAGGTGAAATGTCGTAATATTTTATATGTGTATAGAAAAGATAATATAGATCAAATCTGACGGTTTTATTTTGATATTTGAGTTTTAAATTTTGAGTTATTAACGTTTATAAAATTGAGATATGATAGAGACACAAAAAACTTATTTTTTTAATATCCAATATTAAATATAAATTAACAAATCTGACAAGTTTTGGTGGTTATTTTTAAAAGTGCCCAGATCGGCCAAACTTTGGTCGGCCTGATTTTTTTTCTGTGAAATTGGCTATAAAAAGACCCGTTTCTCTCTCTTCCCACTCATAACTCACTCAAACCCACCAGAAGAGAAAGAGAAGAAGAGAAAGAGGAAGAGAAGAGGCAATTTCAGAGGCGAAAAGGGCGAATTTTGAGGATTTTCTGATAATATTTTTTTAATAACCTAATTATTTAAATTAGTAACCTTACAGATGTTTACCATTTACCAAAATGTGGTTTGTTGCCCATTATCATGTTCATTTTATTACACTGTGGTGGGAAGTTTTTGACTGGTACATATGAAGTTTATTACTCTAAAGAGCCAATTAATTCATTCATGGTTGATGATGACACCTCAATTTGGGACTTGAAGTCTATGATTTACGAATGCACTGGTTGTGACCCAAAAAGGTGTTAGTGTAATAATCTAGAAGTCAATAAAATAGGATAATTGATTCTATATATTTAGTTCATGTAATGGATGATTAATAAATATATATCATTTTGTTCCTTGAGTATTATTGATTTATGGATAATTTCGAGTTCATGACATGAAATTGTAAAACTCCATAATATAGATAATAAATACTCTTAATAGTCTCTAACCGTAGTAATTAGTAGGAACACTAATTGACCATTCAAAGGTTAGTGTGTGGATTAAATGATGGTTAAGTTTTACAAACCATAGACAAAGAGTTGTCATTTTAATCACACAGATACATGTTAGAGAATATGGTATTTAACAGACCCTAAATGAAACATTAAATGAATTGTGTTCGTGTCATTAATGTTTTCATTTAGTGTTAAGTTCTAAAGTATGAGGTATTCGTCTTTCCTACATAGGAAGTGTGAATTCGTGAGTATTGTCCATCGCTATCCGTAAAAAGTAGCTATACAGATAACATTCCAGTATGCATAACTTATGCGGAGGGGAGATGTTCACCAAGACTACTATTGTCCCTCATATTTCAATATGAGTGATGGTATCACTAGGCCTCTTGATGAAGTAGGATTATCTGTGCACAATATGATTAAAGAGTTAATCATATATGATTAATCTACTTAAGATCGAGAAAAGATTAAGTTTGCAAGGATGACACAAAACTACATTGGAACTGATATGATACTATGAGACAAAAGAATTAACACGAGTAAATTGTTTACTGGATCGTGATATTGCAATGTACAAGATCATCTGTGTCCATTGGGTAGTCGTAATGTATTCTGCCAGATTCTCTTATGATTTATAAAATTAAAATGAGTTTTAATTCTATTGCCAACATAACACAGATCCTATCGGGTCACACCAATAGGAAAGTAATCAGAAAAATTTTATGATTAATTATAAAGTGTTATAATTAAAAATAAAATATATGTCATGGAGATGACATGCTTAAACCAGATTAAATTTATAACGTGTATGACACGTCGTATAAATTTAATCGCAATCGCAAACGCAAGAAATATAATTATTCAGAATAATTGTATATATATGTTATATGGATTAGAATATTAATTATGAATTAATATTTTGGGCCAAAAGTCCAATTTGAATTTAGGCCTTAATTAAATTTAGAATTTAATTAAAAGCCCAAATTAAATCAATTCAATTTGGGCCAAGGACATTTTTGTCTTTTCCACTCTAAACTGACCTATAGGGGTATTTTTGTAAATACCAAACCGACTTTAAACCCTATATAAAGGGGTGGAGAGAAAATCAGAATAATTCGAGCCAAGTTCGAATCATAATCCGATTCGATTCGTACTTTAATTTTCTCCCAAATAGTGATTTGCAAAAAATTTGGTAATCCATAAATATATATTCTTGCGAGAATAAAATAGTTATTCTTGTGAATAGTGTTTTTACGGGATCTGTGAAAAGTGTTTTTGCGAAGATCGCAGCATTTTTGTTTTTGCGAAAAACGCGGTATTTTTACCTGTTGACTGTGAATCATTTTATCTGCATCTCATGAATAGTATTTTCATGCCTCTCGTGAATAGTGTTTATGCGAATACCGCGATTTCAGTATTTCTGACAAAAGAAATAACCGCTCTCTGGTTAGTCCTGGCGGATAACCTATAGAGGCATTAGACGTCTGGTGCTCCGAGAAGAGTCAGATTTCAATCCAATTCGAATTTGGATTAAGGTATAAATGTTATCTTAATTCATTTAATTGTTAAATAAATTTAGTTTTTAGAAATCAATCATGGAGTGGATCCTCGTAGGATTAAAATGTTATGTCAAGGGAAAGACTGAAAAATGAACTTTCTGTGGTCTTTCCGACGTACCTCTTTTAATCCTCGGCTTAAGTTAGAAGTAAAAATTTTATTTTACGGTCTTTCCGCAGCTTAAGCCTAATCAAAGGGTTACAAGTAAAACCCTACAAAAGGTGGAACTTAGAATTGGTAACCTGAGTGAACTCTGGAACACCCCTAACCTTTACCAGAATGCCGATACTAAGTGAGGCTGCATAGAGAGGCCTGTACGGGCGGTTAAAGGCCAATGGAACAATGATCATGGAAATCTACGTAAAGAGAGTTCCGAGAGAGTCAGGGGTTGAAAGTTCTGGCCAAAATTCGGTTGCGCCAAATTATGAACCACAACCAGAACCATACACTCTCGTGGATCCATGTTTCGTACCTGACCCAGAACCATACAATCACTTCACTCCACCAACACCCCAACCACGACCTCATACAGAATCCCACCTAGGCCCGTGCATGTGTCTCATGTGCCTGTGCTTCCTTTATCATTACCTGAACCACCACCTCACCCCAGGCCAGAATCAGGAGGTTAGAATGAAGAAAAGTGATAAGGATCAGATTTAGGTAGTTTGTAATGACCATGGACAAAATGCAAGGTAGGAGAAAGGGGCATCAGGCTTGCCGTTCCACTTCTGACAGGTGTAGAAGAGGTATGTAACATTCACCAAATATTATATTTCATTCCAAGTTTGACTAGCTTACTAAGTAACAAATGCAATGCAGAGGTCAGAAACACAGCAAATGAAGTATAAAATGAGCGAGTTATCGTAGAGGCAACTAGGTCACAAGGGTCATGGCGAAGCACAACTACAAGTCGTTTGGATGCATCTACTATGTATGCAGAGGTAATGGGAGAGGCATTTTGCCATGTGTCATACCCCAAATACCCCCAAATACGAGTATAACAGCCTGCCATTTTATTAAGACATATACACAAGACAGTGGATCTTTGATATGCATTACCAATAACACCATTATATATTAACCACATCTCAAATATTTACAAAATTATCTGACAGACTACGACAAACAATGTTTTAGAAATGCCTCCTGCATCCTGTTAGTTTGAACAATCCAAAACCCTATTTTTATGTGGTTATGCTGTCAAATGCAATTCAGAACCGTCTCTCTATATCCGTATAATAAACCTGAAAAATAACCCAAAGGGTTGGGGGTGAGAAATAATAATAATATTATCTCCCAGTGCGAATTTGCCACTATCAAGCCACTGGACTTGCAATCAATCCATATCCAGAATTAAATCTTCACAACTTGACATTAACAGTTATATATATATATATATATATATATATATATATATATATATATAGTATGGCTAATTTGCTTCCGGAAGCATTTCGGCCGAGGTGCTTACGGGGGCATATCTTGCAATTTGATGTTCAAACAACAAATTCAAACCGTTAGATGTTCAATCTATATTAAAACTACTTGGAGACCAAATTTTACATTTTTTGAAATTTTTTTCTATTTTTTAAGCTGGTTTGAAAACCGCTGTTTTCAATGCTTCAGAAATTTAATAAAAACAACGGTTTTCAAACCAGCTTAAAAAATAGTAAAAAAATTCCAAAAAATGTAAAATTTGGTCTCCAAGTAGATTTTAATATAGATTGAACATCTAACGGTTTGAATTTGTTGTTTGAATATCAGATTGCAAGATATGCCCCCGTAAGCACCTCGCCGAAATGCTGCCGGCAGCAACTTAGCCGCTCCCTATATATATATATATATAATATATGAATGCATATGCTCAATCACAATATTCAATCGAATCTCAATTAATAGACTATCAAATGAAGCTCAACAGACAAATTTGGCTTAAACTCAGATTATTAAGTCTGGTAACACAAACAGATAGCTAAACCCACACCTGCCGGTACCCATATAGTACCCTCAAACTGACCCTTATTTGTAGTGTTTGGGCTTATACCATTTATTAAAGTCTGATTTATAGTCCTATGATATTTCATATGCAATAAACTCAGAATCCATAATTTCCAACACATTAACAAAACAGTCAATGCCTCGCAATCGACTAGATATGACATCAATAAGACGTTTCATTATAGTCACCCAAAGTCTCCATCACAATCAGTCAACGCCCCGCAATTGAATGATTCGATCAATCACCGCCCAGCAAGTGATTGACCACACATCATATGCACATATTGGTTCAAAGTCAACGCCCAGCAATTGACTTCGATAATCACATATCATCCCAAATGATCATAAATTTGTTGGTGGCTTTGGACCGCAGTCCAAAATAGGAGAACACACCAAACGGTAAACCATTCAAAATGACAGGTCAACAGTATCACACAAATTCAATTATAATTTGATTGAGATATGCACATGATTCACACATCTCAAATAATGCAACAAACAATCATTCAACATGACAAACAAATACCAATTTAATTCTTAAAAATGTAATATCAAACAAGTCCAGTAAACCCGAATCTGCTAACGTAGGGAAATAGAGCGATCAATCGTGAAATATGAATTGTTCTGAACGGTTCCATCAAATCTCGCTCCACAACATTCATGCCAAGTGGTAAGTCACAAGAAGCAAGAGGTGATTTAGATCAAGGAGCAAACAAGACCCCAATATGCGATATGCTGCAGAGGAGGGAATCTCTCAGGTTTGTGAGAAACATAAAGAACGAGGTAAACAAATGTTTTTCGTGAGGGATAACTTAGGAGGGTAAAAGAGCAGCTTTCAAGTCATGAGGTGTATGGCACGCTGGAGCAAAGAAGATTTGACACGTATAGAGAGTCAAAAGAAAAGTACCAGGAAAAAAAAAAATGGAGAAGATAAGATCAGAGAAAAATTATACGGGCCCCACCTGTATGTTTTGTAAAATAAAATTTGTTTCAAATTTGAGTAAATCGGCCCACTTACATATATATTTTAGAAGGTTTTCCTTAGATAATTAAATTAATAACTATAGTATAAACTCCCTTAACTAATCTAGAATTGATTAGGATTTATTCGTTCTTAATTTTCAAAATATGTAGATTTCTGAATATTTCAAAATTTCTGATTAACATTATATGTATTTTATTCAGTTAAATTTTCAGAAAAAAAAATTCACACGACATTGCATATATGAGTCACAGTTATTAATATCATATTTGTACTTTACGGAATGTAACACCATGCCAGGAGAGGCGATTGGGGTGCAAGGAGAGTAGTGAATCAAGAAGGTCAACTGGTAGGTAAATAAGGGCATATGGTAGCCAAGAAGTGCCATCTGGTAGCCAAGCAGGAACATCTGGTGGGCCATCTTCTGCAATTGGTAGGCCATCATTTAGAACTGGTCAGTTACTCGGAATAAAGTTTAGGTGTAGTAATAGGTGATTTAAATTAATTTTTGTATGCATGTTGTGAACTTGTTTATTTAGATGCAGTTTTGAAAACTATTTTATTTGTAATTTGTGTGAATTTTATTTAGATTAAGTTATGAGTAAGTTGAATGTCAGTTTTTATAACTTACTATTTTTTACCATATTCAAAAATTAATTATGGGATTTTTAATAACCAACAATTTTGTTCTTTTAATGAAAATATAGAGAAACATCAACTCTACGTGCATGCAAATTTTTGTGATTTATTGATATATTTAACTAGATCAGAATCTTGTCCAAAGGCAGGGGCAAAATAGATTATTTGTAATTCTAAATAGATGAACTTCAAAAATACATTAAGATTCAGGTACAATGTTACATCCAATTTACAACAGAAATACTAAATTGATGAAATTAAAACTCTAGTACAACATGGTAAAACCTTAATTCATCAAACTTAAAACCCTAAAATCATAATGTAAGCACTAGTAATCCTACTTCTTAGTAGGCGGCTCTGGATCAGTGACAGCAGACAAATTGCTAGCCTTACCATTATAAGTATATGGAACAAACTCATCGTCCGATGTTGGAGGCTCTGGATCAACCTTCTTCTTTTTCAAACCATAGCCATAGGGGTTTTCCACAAAGTCATCGTCTGAAATTTCAAACCGAATAGGCCACTTAAGAAATTCCTTCATAAGACATACTTGCCAGTTCTTTTTATCCCTAAAGCATACTCGACAGTTCTTTTTTCTCTCATTTCTACCTCGACCACTTATTGACCCTCATCTCGCTACGCCACGATTGGACGATTTACCTCGGTTGCTATTGTTCATCTTTTTCGCCTCTGAAATCGCCTCTTCTCTTCCTCTTTTTTCTCTTTCTCTTCTGGTGGGTTTGAGTGAGTTGTGAGTGGGAGGAGAGAGAAACGGGTTTTTTATAGCCAATTCCACAGAAAAAAAATTCAAGCCAGCCAAACTTTGGCTAGGACGATTAAATATTCGGTCGGCCAAAGTTTGACCAGTCTGGGCACTTTTAAAAATAACCACCAAAACTGATCATATTTGTTAATTTATATTTAATGTTGGATATTAAAAAAAAATTGGCACAAAAATGAAAGCATTTGAACCCTCCACATGATAAAAAAAACATGTGATCCTTATTAATACTTTTTACTTTGCAATAAATTTCTTAATTATTAGCAGATTTGGTTAAGCCTAGTAAAATTAAGAAAATATTAAAAGCAACTGTTCGATCACTTTAATTTTAATTTCAAAATTTTTATACTCGAGCAATTAAATTTTAAATTTTTTAGTGGTCACATCATCAATTTTTACTATGGAAGGGAAAATGAGAACTAATAATTTCTAAATCTATACACTTCTGCAATTAATTTTTAATTTTTTTAGTGATCACGCCAACAATTATTACTATGAAAGAGAAAAGCAGAACTAATAATTTCCAAATCAATACACACGTGCAATTATTTTTTAATTTTTTTAGTGGTCACGTCAACAATATTACTATGAAAGAGAAAACGAGAAGTAATAGATACAGTTACACTTGTGTTATTAAGTTTTAATATTTTTTAGTAATCATGTCAATAATTATTACTATGAAAGAGAAAATGAGAACTAATAATTTTTAAACCCCTACACTCGTACAATTAATTAAAAAAAAATTAGTGGACACGTCAACTATTATTACTATGGAAAAAAATGAGAATTAATAAAAACAGTTACACTCATGCAATTAATTTTAATTTTTTTTGTAGTTACGTCAACAATTATTACTATGGAAGAGAAAACGAGAACTAATATTATTTAAATCATTCCACTTGTGCAATTAAATTTTATTTTTTAGTAGTCATGTCAGCAATTATTTTACTATAGAAGAGAAAACGGGAACTAATAAATATAGTTACACTTGTGCAATTAATTTTTAATTTATTTAGTGGTTACATCAGCAATTATTACTATGGAGGAGAAAACGAGAATTAATAATGTCTAGATCTCTATGCTTGTGGAATTAATTTTTATTTTTTAGTGATCACATTAGCAATTATTACTATAAAAGATAAACGAGAACTAATTATAAAAACAATTAGAAAACGATTTTTGTTTCAAAAAAAATGAGGATCATGTCCTTATTTTTTTTTTATTATAAATATAACAAAGTTTTGAGTTTCGAATTGAAACCCAATATGAAAAATTACAATATGATTCAACTTAGTTGAATATTTTTGAAAATAAAAGAAAATTTAAGTAAAACTCTTGTTGTGATCAATGTAGCATTCTCCATTGATCTTGTACTCCCCTTGCTAGTTCTTGCCATGTTTTGACTTGATCTCTAAAGATTCTTAAACATCATTCTCTCTAGCAAACAAATATGGCAACTAAAATGATTTATTTAGATTTTATGTCTCCTTCCTTCCTAACTATCCAGTTTTGAGCCTCCACTTCTCGCAATGTGAGCTTCCAATCACGGTTTGGCAGTGTAAAAATACCAGTCAGGATATCATATAATCCTAACGAGAAGGGGCAATCTGTGAACATTATGTCGAATTGTTTCATTTGCCGCACGACAAAGAACAAACATACTTGGTAAATTCCATCCTCTTTTTGCCAAATTATCCGTCGTCAACACCTTGTTATAATACACTAACCATGCAAAAAATTTCATTCTAGGTGGTACTTTCATCTTCCATACTTTATATGGATTAGCATTTAGCACCTTGATCCTAGGTTCATCTTTCAGGCCTTGATACGCCGACCTGACAGAGAAATTCCCTGAGGCCGCCAAGTTCCAACTGACATTATCTTGGACCGAGTTTAGTGGTGCTTGAGATGACAGTATAACTTGTAACTGGTTTAGCTGTAAGCTGCCTTGCATAGAACCTTGTAGTGAGCTAACTGTATGAAACAATTCTGACAAGTTGTGTCTGAAGAATCTGTTGAACTGTTATGTCCGGATCCTTTGCTTCTCTGTACAGATTTGGTAGTTCATTTTTCAGAAAGCCATGCATAATAACCCCAATTATGGGACCAAAATTTTATCCTTTTTCCATTCCCTAATTCCCTCTTCATAAAACATTCGCAGAAAACCATAGCTTTATTCAAGGTTTGCTTGAAAAATTTACACTCTGGAATATCACACATTCTAGCAAAGTTATGAGTTGATATGATTATTGATTTTCATAACCTTTATTTCGGTTTGGTCCAGTACCAGTACCACTTTGCTAACAATGCATCATTAAAAGCGTGAATGTCTATTATGCCTAAACCTCCAAATTTTTTTGGTTTGCACACCATTTTCCAATTTGCGAGTGGCATCCCTTTCCTATTAATTATCTGCATTTTTCTTCTATAGAAATTCCTTCATATTTTGTCAATTTCATGTAGCACCCATATCGGTAACTTAAATACTGACATAAAATATGTTGGAATAGATGATAAAACAACATTTATCAATACTAATTAATCTTTTAGCAACTGAAATTAAGTTGCTTTGCAGCTCACCCCCTCCAATCTTTAGTTTATTTTTTGTAGCAATGGCATATAAGCGTTTTTAGGTAGCTTTTTGTCTGACAAGGGTAACCCTAAGTAATTCAAAGGATAGCTGTCTTGTTTACATCCCATGGTATATCCACTAACTGTTGTACGTACATTATTCATATCATCTGCCGAGATTGTCAGACCCGAGATTTGTCAGACCTGAGATTTGTTTGAAAACCATGAATAAGATTTTTAGGGCTTGCACTTGCCTTATTTATGGTTTTACAAAGAAAGGAGAGTCATCTTCATATAATAAGCATGGTTTCATATATATCTTTAAAAGGCAACCTCCAGGTTCCATTTTCCATTAATTTTCCCAACCATCTTGGGATGAGAAAATGATTTTTTAAAAGAAATATTTCTAAATTTGAAATTACGTTACATCTCTAAACGTAGAATAACAAATATCAAATGTGCTTTTAGAAATAAAAAAGAAATTCAAATGCAGATACTCTAAAAGTATAACATACAGAAGTTAAAATTTAATAAAAAGAGAGGAGCTAGCATATATAAAAACTAATGATGTGGTTTATGTATGACGATAACCTATATGCACAATCATATAATAATAAAAAAAAACCTATATGTACAAGGCAGTAAGTTCATATTATTATATTGCTTTAGATTAAATATTATGTGGACTCGAAAATAACTTCAAAATGTTCCTTTTAACTTGTACATAATCCTTTTCTTTCAAAAAGAAAAAAAATTTCTTTCAAAAACTTGTACATAATCCTTTTTATTTTTTTATTAGAGGGTATTCAGTAACTCAGGCATCTTTCATATGTCTTTCATATGTTTTTTACATTAAGTTCGCGGTTCAACTTGTACATAATCTAAAGTTAATTTTGACCGTTGGTAAAAACTTACAAGGAAAGTAAATTACCTGAAACCTTAATCATATGGCATGACTCTTATTTTTTTCTCAAAAAAAAAAATTACCCGAAACCTAATTTTTTTTTCCGAAATTCATAGCTGTAAAAATGCATATGCATATAAATTTTATCCTAAGAGACGCGTCGTTTCTCTTTAACCTAACAAAAAAATATCTACTAGGTAAAAATAGCAACTCTCAACGTATAGGTGCGAGCATAATATGATACAATGAACGCATTTATCACTGGACTTTGAATTATAATATAAGACGATGTTTGGTACCCTTGTACCACACAAAATTCATACTCTACACTAAGGACTTGGATATTTCCAACGGCTCTAGCAATTTCATTGTCTATACAATCTTAAACCTCCAGGTTTGATTTCTCAATCCTCCATTTTAAATTTTCTGTACTCAATTTTTAAATTGCAAGGTTTTGTTAGTGATATGTATCTCAACTTCCTCCATTTCATTTTGTTAGTGTTATGTTTATATTAATCTACCTTGTTTTTTGTTACTCATTGCAAATTCTCATAATGAAAATGTTAATTATATTTTGATTTTACCTTTTTGTAGACTTAAAGCTCATATCGTTTCTCCTAAAAGGAAACAAAAAGAATAAATTAATAAACAAAAAGAAGCAATATATCCATTATCATTTTGTAAAAATCCTTCTTTGTTGTGGTTGAGACCAGATCTATTTCTTTTGCCAGAAAAAAAAGTAAGTTTACTCTGAAAAAGTCAATAAAAACTGCCCGAATTTTTTTCTTACCATATTTAAAAAAAATAAACTGAACAACCACTGTATTGGAAAAAAAAAATCCAAAATTACCAGGTTTGCAACCAAGTGACCAACAGGCTAGTTGCGCAAACATCGATTCCGTCAAATTACATGTGGTTGAATCAATCTCAATTGAACGCGAAAAAATATTGGTAGCGCAGCTAATAGTTGCGAACCCGATAATTCTGGATTTTTTTTTTCTAAAACAGTGGTTGATCAATTTATTCTTTTTTTGAAAGATGGTAAGAAAAATATCGGCAGAACTGTAACAGCACAATTTGGAGCCAAAAAACCTTTCTGTCACCTAAGATTCCAATGATATTGTAACAGTGGGAAAAAAAGGTGTAAAAAAAAACAGATACTAGAACTAAACTGCTGTAAAAACCTATTGCAAATGGAAGTAGCTTATTTTATGAATATAATTTGTGATCTAAAAATTTTTCTCCCCTCATAGATGGACAAGGGTAAGGGAATTATGTTGCCAGGCCAAAGCTCAACCAGCCAAAGAAACACACCGGCTACCAGTGAGGCTGAATTATCACCGGTTGATCCTTATAATCTCCAGCCGGAGGTACCTCTCTCATCATCAGAAAGCTTTAGTTCTGAATCTGACTCCACCAACTCCACCGACTCCACCAGCTCTGATGAAAGCTCATTCTCTGGAGAACCAATGATGGAGAAATTCAAGAGAAAGCTCTCCATGTACACGGAGATGTTTGATAAAACGCAAGCTAAAGAGGAGCCCGAAAGCACAAAAAAGAAGAAAGCCGACAATCCTCTCGATGATACTTATAGCCGTCAAATGCTGTTGAGTAAGTCTGTCAGCATCATCGAAAATAGCTTCGAAAGGGCCATTGAAGAGGCAAATTTGCAAGGCTATGTGTATGGAATAATTCTCGAGAATAACAATGTGTTAGCGGGAGCATCACCGAGCTTACGCAAATGGTGGGATGAAGTAGTGAGATTTGAGCAAAATGGTAGGGCTGCTGTTGAAAGGTACTATATGGAGAATAAACTTTTTTTTGACCAACAGAATAATACTGAAACCCCAAGGAAAAATTATGATATACTCATGGAGCTCTCGGATGCCACGCTGGCATCTGTTCTATCAGCGCTGATGAATCGATGTGACCCACCACAGCGCAAGTTCCCTCTCGAGAAGAAGGTGGCGCCTCCGTGGTGGCCCACAGGAAATGAGAGCTGGTGGGACCAAATCACAATTGAGAATGATCAGGGGCAGCCACCTTACAGGAAGCCGCATGATCTGAGGAAAATGTGGAAGGCTGCTGTAGTGATTGCCATAATCAAGCACATGGCTCCCGCTTTCAGCAAATTAGAACGCGTGGTGAAGCAATCGAAGAACCTCCAAGATAGGATGAGTGTTAGGGAGATGCACGCATGGAATTATGTGATAATAGAAGAGGCAAAAATGTATTCCAGAGAGCACCCTGATGCGGATCTATCTGACTTTTTGAGACCGCTCCAGAACCCTAGCAACCTGCACGATGGAAGGGACGGGTTTCAACCCCAACTTCTTCAACTGCCACCACCACAGCAACAGCAGCAGCAACAAATGGCGTTTCAAGTGCCACCACCACAGCAACAGCAGCAACAACAAATGGCGTTTCGACTGCCACCACCACAGCAACAGCAGCAGCAACAAATGGCATTTCAACTGCCACCACCACAGCAGCAGCAACAAATGGCATTTCAACTGCCACCACCACATCAACAGCAGCAACAACAAATGGTCCCAATGCTGAGTATCCCAAATGAGCAAAGAATGATGTGTTATACGTGTGATCACCCAAAGTGTCTTCACCATGACAGTGTTTTTGGGTTTAGTACAGTGGAGTTGCGGGACCAACACCAACGCTCTTGTGGGTTTCGGAACACCATGGGCCAATTCGGGCCCCCACCTCCACCTACACCATTCCCTTCGAGCAATCAGTATCAAGGGATAATGCCACTGCAGCAGTTTACACAATTTCCTCAAGCAACCGACACCCCATTTCAGCAGAGGGCACCACACACGCCATTTCAGCAGATGGCACCACACACGCCACTTCAGCAGAGGGCACCACACACGCCATTTCAGCAGATGGCTCCACATACGCCATTTCAGCAGAGGGCTCCACACACACCATTTCATCAGATGACTCCACCACCTTTTCAACAACCGATGGTGCTTCAACCTCCAACCGCTGCCTATCAAGAGGCTACAAGTGCATTTCCAGAGACGGGCCCACTGCAGCAGACTTGGCCATTTGAAAATGCTGGTATTCCTGACTATTCGGCAATACCAAATGAAGGTCAAGATGGGGGCCCTTCGCAGTCGAATATCCTTGCTGGTGGCTTTTTCAATGGTGAAGGGAGCGATGGTAATGCAGGATCTTTTATGTGAGTGATGAAGAGTAGTATATGAAATACAACAAAATGAGATGTATGAGTCGTTCAGCATATTTCTCATTGCTTCCCTTATTTGAGCTAGTATCCTTTCTCTTCTTTGGTAAAATTACTGTTGTTACAAATTTTAATTGTCTCAGTTGGCTTATTTGTTCTTACAGATGTTAACCAATTTTAATAGTTTGTCTTTCGTTCTGACAAGTTGCCGGGCCTTTGTGACGTGGCTATATGCAACTAATCGTAATCGTAACATGCTCCCATCAACACTTGAAGTTTTCTGTACAAAACTTCAATTCCATTTTTCTGTACAAAACTTCATCTCATTCTGTTCTCTTTCATATGCTACTACTCATCATTCATTCCCATATATAAAAGATCCTGCATTACCACCACTCCCTTCCCCACCAATTGCCTTGAGCTCTGATCTTTATTAATTAAACCCTCGCCGCTCTTTGCTTAGGAAATTTGCTTCATGCCCGCTCTCTTTCTAATCTTTTTATGGACCAAGGAAAAGAAAAAAGATGAATAAAACGAGAACATTTTTTAAAAATTAACTTAATTTAATTTAAGTTTGAGATTGAGAATAGATGCGTTAATAAAATTAAAATCACACTATATTTAGATTTGAAAATTCAAAAATTTAAAAGAACTAACATACAAAATGTGCTGAACAAGTTATATCAATTGTGAAAGTATCATATTCAAAAGTGCTGCATAAGCTATACTAATTGTGATACTATAAATTCCTAATTTAAACGGTATAATGAATAATGAATTTATAACCATTTCATTATAAATTGAGGATTTTGATCATTAAAGAGAGTAATATAAAATTGAAAAGGATTCCAATTCTATCATGATGGCAAGAGTTAATGTTTTTTTTTTTTGAGGAAAAATGAGGGTTGACATGCCCCCATTTATATATTGATTGAAATAGAGTTAATATTGGGGTAAATTTTTCGAAAATTCAGATAGTTAACTAATTTAATCAAAATAAAATAAATTAAGTTGAAACAATTAATATTACCTGGATTGTGTACGAGACGCTGTCTTTAAGCGTATTTCATCTTTATTGCGTAAGAATTGAAACCATAACCAAGACAATCTAAGATTGCCGCTTCTTAAGACACTACCATGAAAGTGACTACCTATAACTCTGCAATATCCAATAATAAAATGGCTGATTAAATTGAATTGAGGTAAAATGAAAAAAAAAATATCTAATTTCTGTGCAAAATGATAAAAAAAGAAAAAAAATATCTTTTTATTTTCTTTTCGGATTGACATGGAAAGAGGGCCGGATATGCAATATTGAGGGGTGTGTGAAAATGAGAAAGGGCTAAGGTATTTTACTTGTATTTTTTTCTCCAATCCCAAAAGAGAGAGATGCAGTTATATAAATGATAGATATTTAATAGCAATTAACGATAATTGTAAAACGCATCACAAAGATGCTGGAAGGTGTACCGGTAAAATAAGTTATTTAACAAAATAATTAGTCATTAGAAAAATAACTCATAATGAAGGAAATATATATATTCGGTTTAATTCTCAATTTTTCGAGTATCACATAGGGAATTTTTTTTTCACAACAAACATCCCTAGGCTTGCCAATACATATATCAGTCCATACCAGTACACACAAGTCAGTACATATATCAGTACATATATATATCGGTGCAACTGGACACTCTTTGACAGGTGTTGAGACTTAGTACATATCTCAGAAAGAGTAAGTGAGTCAGTGATGTCGTGCTACGATTGCGAGGTGGTGAGCCTTCAGTTTTTGGTGCTCATATTGATAGGTGTTGAGCCTTGAGTTTTTCTTGCCCTCAGCACAAGCAAGCTGGTGGTAATCAAAAGGAAACAGAGGTATTTAGGTGTGGAGCCTTCGTGCTCAGATTATTTTTTCTTTTTTCTTTTCATTCTCAGAAGAAAATGAAAAAAACAACAACAACGAAGAAGACAGAGAAGAAATGGGGAAGAAGAAATGATAAAAATAAAGAAAGACAGAGACATAATAGGAAGAAGGAGAAATAAGAGGTCAGAAAAGAAGAAGAATAATAAGAAAGGAGAAAAAGAAGGAGAGGTAGGGAGGAAGCAACATCAAACATCATTGATATCAAAACAAGGAACATATACCTAATTTATGGAAAGAGAGAAAAAAAACACTACATGAGAGGCGGAGCGGAGGAGCGGCAAGACAAAACGAAGAAGCAACAAAGAAACAGAGCGTCATGGATAAAGCGGCGGCCAAACCCTAGACGAAACTTTCTTCGTAAGCGAGTACTCTCAAAACAATGCAATTAATTCTTCTAATTATTCCAGTATAGAAATTTTAAGCAAACATATATATAGGATAAAAAATTTTGAGTTTTCAAATTAAAGTTTCAATATTTAATATGTCCGAACTTTGCATACATATGAGATGAACTTGTATGCCGTGTCAATATGACATTTTTATTTATAATTAAATACTATTATTCATTTTTCTTTACTATTTATCATTCTATTATTATTTATTTATTGTATAGAATACACTACCATTAAGTTTTCTGCCAAACATGAAGATAAACTTTTAGTAGTTCAATTAATTGATCTACAAATTTCGATACAAATCAAAATGCAGATGACAATTCCGAGAGAGAAGCATTAAGAAGCTGAAATTTTAATTAGTTTTATAAACTATAGATTGAACATTACTAATTGATTCCTCTACTTGACAAAGTTATGATTCAGTCGTCTTATGTATATATTTTTATCCTCATAAAAATTCAGGGATTCAGATCTGCTTACTTAGGCCTTAAAAGGGAACCCATGATTGCATCACAGGTACATAGAATTTGGAAGTTGAAGGTTCCTCCAAGGATACAGATATTTGAATGGCTTGTACATTTCAGGAAAATCTTAACAGCTGAGAATTTGCAGAGAAGAGGATGAAATTTGCCAAGTATATGTGTCATGTGTAGATAAAATTGTGAATCAGTGATGCATCTATTCACTGAGTGTATCTTTACACAGAATCTGTATAGTGCAGTAACACACAAATTTGGTCTACAATCTAGGGATTGGAAAATGGTTCTGAGAAGTGAAGGGGCACATAAATGAATTGTCAAGAAAGGGGAGGATAAGAAGATTAGAGAGGTAATACTCTTATCCATGTTCATCTGTTGGAGAGAGAGATGCTCTAGAATTTTTAGAGATCAAGTCAAAGAGATGCAGGTTTTGGAAGAAGTGCAACAGCAATGGCACTATCTTCAATGACAGAAGAGTTTTAATATTTTTTTTCTTCTTTTAAAATTAGTTTTTGTTTTAGTTTTTTATCAAGGAATTCAACAATGTTGAATAACTTTTAAAATGTAATCTGGTTTCATCTTGAAACCTGTTATCAATAAAACAAATAGGGACTGGTTCTCTATTTTTCATCAAAAATATTTTTATCCTCATAAAAGAAGGCTCATGCAATATTAAAAAGTTTAGCAACCAAGTTTGTCAAATGAAAAATAATTAAATCTATCTTCACATGTAAGCTTAGACATATTATAAGAAGTTAAAAAAATAAATTTCGAAAGAAAAATTTTATGCGCTATACCTATACTCTTTTACTATTCATGAGTTAACTCTACCATCTTATATGGTAAAAATATTTATTTATTTTAGGTGAGAATACAAAATTGTTAACGATATATCATATAAATCTGTACAAATAAGTGTTTTTAAATAATGCCATAATTTTATAATTTTACTTGACAGATTAGCAACTATTTTGTTACAACAGATAAGTGGGTGGACAATATATATATAAGAGGTGTTTTGCCATTTTCAAAAAGATATATTGATCTTCAACTAACTGGCATAGAGCTGGCAAAAAAAGCCAGTAGCTTTATTGGGATTAGTCCGTGCCTCGATTGATAACAACTTGATTGTTATTGGCTTGAGTTGTTACCGAGCCACCTCATTTCTAGCTCGGTCAAGAATTGATGAGTTCGAGTTGAACCTAGCTCGGTCTAGGCCAGCTCGCTTGTGTGAATTTGTATATATTTGTGTGAATATTATGTTGTATTTTGGACTTTATTATCTAATTTCTTTAGGCTACTGCCCTGACAAAGCCCAGTGAGCTACTACGAGCCAGCTCGTCCTTGGCTCAAGCCGATTACAAGCTAAGGTTTTAGCTCACTTCTCTAATCCCGACTCTCTCAGCTCGCTCGGTTCCTACTACAAGCCGATTACAGCTGGGCCTAACTCGGCCCGAACTAGCTCATTGCCATCTCTAAACTGACATGGGTAAATCGGCAACTTTAGCTTAGTCGTGATGCCTATCCATTTTGCATGGTGTTCTGCGTGGGAGGTCGTAGATTCGGAAGTAAAATGAGGAGTCTTTATGAATACTTGAAGTTGAATAGCTTTGCATTTTGTCTTTATTTTAAAATGTTAGTTGAATAACAATGTATGAATCTTTAACTCAAAGATGAAAATTCGACCTCTAACTTCCTAAGAAAATCATTTCACATAGAGTAACTACAAATATGAAAAAAATATTACAAATACTAAAATTAATTTAAAGACATTAGTTAAAAAAAATTAAAAATATATAGAGGTATTTGATTGATTTACTTTATTAATTAATAAGATTAAATAATATTTTGTGAGATTTAGATTCATTGAATGAAATAGAATATCTAGATGATTTTTGATTGATTACTTTCTTAGTTAGTAAGATTTAGATACATTGAATCTAAACGAAGCTTTAGTCTATATAGTAAAGGAAGCGTGAGCTGAGCTCCCAAAAGATGTTTCGGTGAGTTTGATTCTGTACCATCCGATCTCTTTAAGATAAGAGTATGAATAATGACTATTTCGTATCCGTTACTCTATAGGGTAATTATAAAATCTAAATATATATTAAATTCAATTTTTAACCCACCTAAATATGTATTCGTGTACCCGTACCGTATCCATTGACACCCCTATCCTAATCTCTCTCACCATTTGTCTGCTTGCACCCCGCCTCCTCTCTGCCTCCGCTTCCTGATCGCTCTCTTCTTCCTTCGCTCGCCTCTCCCAAGACCCATGTTGCGAGGGAGAAGGTGACCAGAGAGCTCTCTTCCTCCTTGGGACGGATGTCCTGATCTTTAATTTGAACGTTTTTATTTTTTGCTGTGTGTGAAATAAGTCTTCAGCAAGATCAGAAGCAAAACTGGATGTATTTTATTGCTAATATGTTGAAAAATTTGTATATTAGTATTTTATTCTTTACTTGAATGCTACATGCGGTTGTAATGCTTGCTTACATAAGTTGAAATATGATGCTAATATATTGTTGATGTTGAATTTGAAAGGTTTAATGCTACCAGCTTCTTTATGAAAATTTGGGGCAAAATGAGTATAACAGTTTCAGAAGTTTCTCATCTCAAGTTCAGAGTCATGCTTATGTCTTTCTTCATTGGTACTGTTCTGTAATATGTAGTACTGTTTTGCACTTTGGACTAGTTTCAGAAATTTTTAGCTCAAGGTTCAGAAAATGAGTATAAATGTTTGTGCTAAATGTTTCTAATTGGAGAGTCTAATATACTGATCATACTACCATATCTTATATTTCTTTCATCTTTACATTTTGGACACGTTGTTATCAAGTTATATATTACCAGGTGGTTTACATATACGTCCTTACACTTTGATTCTTCTTTCCTGCAGATTAGCATCTATAAACCAGAGCTCATCTAATGAAGTACAATCATATGTAAAATTATTAAAATGAGCTATCCAATACCAAATCTCAGATACTACAGTACAGGTGACAAATAAGTGAGTGGTAGTTTCAGGTTGAGCAGGGACGGAACTAGAAAATTATGATAGAGGGTGCTAAAATTTAAAATGCACAATATGTTGTTAGTGAGAATTGAACTCAAGTTCTCCACAACCACAAAATAAGCTCTAACCACTGGACTACAAGTAGATATGTGATATTTTATAAGGGGGGCTAGACTATATAACAAATAATAAAATAATAAAATTCAATTACATTTCAATATATATAATTAAAATTTTAAAATCATAGGTGGCTTAGCACCCGTATGGGTGAATATAGATCCGCCCCTGAGGTTGAGTGCAATAGACATTCAGTAGAGCCTGGCCAGCCTTTTTTAGATAAGTTTACCTTAGTGTGTATTTTGTTAGACATTAGTATTAAAAGTGTTATTAGAACTACCCCCAAATTAAGTCTAACCATTCATCTAAGAAATGCACTGTAAATCTGTTGTGTGGGGTCCATCTCCATAATTATTGGTCTCTCTTAATACATTACAAATATACTAAGGAAATGGTTCTTTTTTTTTTTTTACAAATTAGTATGTATAAATGATGATTTTCCTATATTGGGCCGGCCCAACGTTTGTTATATAGGAAAAGTATTGGCCCGATGAATTATTTATGTTTGGTATATAGGAAAAGTATCATTTATATATACTATGCCAAAAATATAAATTTCAATCGAGCATCCAACCAAACATAAATGATACAGGTTTGTAAAAAAAAAAATCTTGTTTGACAAGCACCGGCCCAACATTTGTTAATTACTATTTGAATCTTAAAGTTCATATGACTCAATTATTCGATTAATATCCGTATTTGAATCCATATTCGTAGATTATCCACTCCGTATCCGTTTAAGGTGGATTTGATTTTAAATTTTGATATATGTTTACTATCTGTATTCGTATTTGTATCCACTCATTGAAAGATGTTACGAATTTGGTATTAGTATAATTATCTGCCCCGAATTCACTCCGTTTACACCCTAGTTAATTATGAAAATAGGATTAAATCTTAATCTACACTAAAGAATCGATGTTCGGTTGTCTTAATCGGTGGGTGAAAGCTAAGGAAACTAAAAGAAGGGGTAGAGGTGCCTTAAGGTTCGGGCAGGAGATTAAGATCCGGACAAAAGGAGGTTAAAGGAGGTGAACTTAATCCACACTAAAGAACTAGTGTTTAGCAAAATTAAGCAACTAAGAAAGCTAAAGGAGCCTTAAGGAGACTTAACCCCTCCTTGCTGAACAACACTGTTGTGTCCCAGGTTAATTACTGGACAAGAGATTAAACCCAGAAAAAGAAAGAACTGGTGTGGCTGCCACAGGGTATTATCATTTATATTCTCAACAGGCGGTGGCACCTTATCCAACCTTGCCTAATGGTTAGTAGGGTAGTTCCTATAGCAACTTGCAGATTAATGCAGTTATTGGTGGGGTTATTGAGATATTTAAACAACTGTATTGAAGACTTTGTGAGTGGCCTTCAAATTGGAGCTAGAGCTAAAATAGAAAAGTGTGTCGCATTGCAAGATGTTATCACTATAAGCAGATGTTGCATGGTGTTGCTTGTGTGTTTGGAGGTATGATTTTGAGTTTTTGAACAGTCGAGATGGCTGGCAACACAATGTTAAAACTGAGGCATGTCCATCTGATCATAGCAAATATTCTGGTACCAATCTTTCGGTTTGTACAGGTGAGTTGCCAGTGGATACACCAATGATGAACAAGAGGAGCTGAGACCAATGAGTTTATTTGTGTTTTTCCTTTTGGGTATTCATGTTATCATTTTTTTTGTTTGCTTAATGTTTGGTGTACAGCTAGACTTATTGGCCTTCTTTAGCTTGTCTTTCGGAAATTACAACTTTGCTGCTTCTTTTTTTTTTTCGAAAATATTAAAGAAAAAAACTTAGAATTTTTTCAAGAAATTTTGAAAGAGGAGGAATCTCAACTTCTACCTTTACTATTTAAAGTTTAATAAATTAAATTCTAAAACTAAATTAACAAAATAAAATTATTAAATATTATGTATTGAACGTTCTCAATGCATACATGATTTGGTCGTATTTTGTCGTTTGTCAACCATAGAAACAGTTTTGAAAATCGATTCCTAACTATTTGATTATCTAAACAAATTAGACTTGATGGATTTCTAAATTAAATCTAAAGTTTGCTAAATCAACAAGTTTCCTAAATTATCAGTTTATCTTTTTTTGACAATGGCCACTAAGTATAATTTTATTAATTAAACATAAATTATAAATTATCACCTAGCAGCCGCTGCTAGGCCTTCAAAAAAAAAAATTAATTAATTAAACATAAATTATATTCATCGTTCTACATCCAGAACATCATCCACTTCAGATTACATCAACATCTAAAAAATATCAACATCTAAACCTCAACATCTAACAACTAAAACAACAAAATAAACAAACTCTCTCCATCAGTAGTAGACACCGACGACCTTCAACATCGACTAGCCAGTGATGGGAGGAAAGGGGGCATCTTTTTTTTCCTCTAGGTTTGTGGGTGGGGGAGGCCGGCACGACCTCAACCTCCCCTTCCCTATCAAGGGTTTTGTGTAGCGGGGGTGTGGGTGGGAGATTAGGACGTTACGAGATGAGAGGGCTGGCAGGAAGGGCTATTGTCGCCAACTCTCATCACTTCTGCCAACAACCCACTATCTGTCCAACACTAGATGTTCTCCAAGCTCTCCAAGCTCAAATATTTTTTATTCGCTTCCCACTTCGATTCGCAACTCAACTCTTGGATCGAATCAAATGGACAAGCAAATGCTCAACACATGAGCGACTCGACTTTGAAAGGGAAGGAGAAAGGGGATCGAGTCTAGGCTAAGCCAATCTAGATCTGATCAAATCTATTGAGGAGAAGGAGCAAACCCGATCGGGCCCTAGGCTAATTGGATGGAGGTGGCGTGGTGAAGGTGGTCGGCTCAGGCTAGGTTGAGCTCACGTGTAGTAGCGGTAGACCCCTTTGATTTGGATTAGATCCAATCAATGGAGGCGGCGATCCAAGGCGACAAAAAGGGGGGCCGGCGGCTTAGAGGAGTTTTGGCCAAGGAAGAGACATAAGAGGATAGTGAGGAGTGTGAATGACTTGGATGAGAGAGAGAAGAAGGGGATGAGCTTCTAAAGGGTGAGACTCACACCCAATGTGAAATTACCATCTTGTTCTTTCAATCAAGGCATGAGATTGCTTATTAAAAGGTAAATATTTCTAATACAAGTCTTAGTTGGTCTATTAGACCAATTGTCCATTCAAATAAGCTCAAATATCATGAGGTTTGACCAAGTCAAAGGCCCTTTCTCCAAGTAAACTCTCTCCCACTCAAATGGTCACTCCCGTTGTTGACCACGGTTGACCCATTCAATCCTTCCTCATTTTGATCATATCTTTGGATTCTCTATCCAAATCGCACGTTACATATATTCACGCATGTCTCTTAATGCTCTATCATTTGGTCACATTCCAAATTACCAAAATGATGAGATTAATTGATTCATTCATAAGTTTGATCCAATTAAACATATCCTCAATTAATTTGAACATCTCATGTACCAAATTAACTCGAACAATCTTCATCACTTTTATGTGTTGAATGAATACCATATGCTATATCCCACATACATATTATATTTTTGGATTTGATCGAGCTATGTTATCAATGTAACGTAATCAGTATCATATCTCATATGACATCTCAACCAGGGACCTTGTCGGTGTGACAGTTTTAGATCCGTATTGTGATGACACATTGTTGTTTTTGCTAGCCGATAAAAAGATGATTGAAACATTAAAACATATTCTCTCATGGTTTGAAAATCTCTCAAGGCTGAAAATCAATTTTGATAAGAGTGAGATGGTGGCACTCAATATCCCTCAACAGGAAGTGTTGTCCCTAACACCACCTAGAGGGGGTTAATATGAGGCCTTTTAAATTTTAAATCCTATTTGATTAGATATTAACGTTTAAATAAATCCTATGTGCACATGTGTGTAAATATGTAGTTCTTGGCGAAATCAATAACTTGTAAAATAAAGTGTAGTAAAGTAAATAGATAGAGTTAAGAAAGTTGACACAGGAGTTGTTAACGAAATTCCGCAGCTAAAGGCCTCGTCCCCGGAGCATCGCGACTGGCGCACCTTTCTATTATCCAACAAGAAAGGAATACAAATTGGAACCGGCGAGACAACACTCCAACGGCCCAAAGAAAAGGAACACAAACGACTCAAACAGAGAAAGAGCACAACAACTCGAAGTAGGCAAGCACAACAACTCTAAGTCCAATAAACATTCTCTAGCTTTCACTTTAATCTCAACACTGATCAATTTAGATGAAGTGAATTTGAGGTTGTAGCAAAGATATAGATGGTTAAGCACAAGCAACAATAGACTGGCTAAACCTCTCAAAGGATTTCAAAAAGTGGCGACTCAAAGGATGTAAGGTTTATGTCTATTTGAGGGAAATGACCGATCCCTCTATTTATAATGAGATTTCAGAATCTCATAATATGGAAACAAATATAGGGTTTGATCCACACCAGTAGTGATAGTTAATTAACCGTCACAACAGCTGGGGTAGATCTCAAGATCCGCAGAATTAGAGTTTGCCAGTTTTGCTTGTGCTTTGTTTCTGTTATTTGACTTGCCTAAATATTTTAAATTTTGAAAGTTAACGGCTGGATTCAGGCAGTCACAACCTCATATCTACTTTATCATACTTTTGGATATAAATTAAAATTGGTAAAATTAAAATGGCAAAATATAATTTTCGTAATTAATCTTCATGATCTTCGTGATCTTCATGATCCAGCATCCAATCAGTATCCGACCATTCTGTATAGCTCGTGTGAATCATGTATCCAATTATTCCATATAGCTCGTGTAGATCATGTATCCAATCATTCTATACAACTTGTCGTAACAACTAGTCATAATGCTTATATATCTTTGACATTCAGATATAGCAATTAAACCTGCACACTTCTCAAATAAAGAAACTGTAAAATTCAATGCTTATATATTTTACAAATTAGTCAAACAGCGTAAAAGATTATTTACAACAACAGGAAGGAGAGATACTTGCAAGACATTTAGGTTGTAAGTTACCAATTCTTTATTTAGGACACTATAAAATGTTGCAGACTATGGGGGTGGGGTGTGTGTGTGACTCTATTGAACACAGTTGTTTTAGTTGTTCCACTTTACTTGCTATCCATGTATAGATTACCAGTTAATATCAGATATAAGATAGATAAGTTGGGAGGAAGGTTTTGTGGTTTGGATGATGCTAAAAAATTGTTCTTTGGTGGCATGAAAGGTAGTATGTAGGAGAAAAGACCAAGGGAGGTTGGGAGTGTTGGATCTTGAAATTATAAACATGACCCTCTTGGCAAAGTGCTATTATAAATTCCAAGATAATTCAATAAAAGGAGATTGGAATACAATATTAGTACATAAATATGGCAGTACAAGTCTTAAGAGGAGAAATCTGCATTTTGGGCAGATATTGTAAAAGATAGTAACACAGTAGAATTAGGAAATGGTCAACAGAGAAAATCCTGGCATGACAGATGGACTGGTGAATGCTCATTGCAATGTCAGTATCCTTACTTATTCCAAATAGGTTTTCTCTGGAAAGGGGATTAGTCTTCAATTTAAAAGACTAGTATGAATTTATTTGTTGGAATGGAATAGTTTAGTTCAGCAGTTATCTGGTTTCATCTAACTATTTAGTGTGATCAGATAGTGCCGAGATGGCCCTCAAACTCACAATATTCAGTTAACTTTTTATGATTGGTTAGATTATAGTGGAATTAAAAATACATATTATAATAGTATTTGGCAAGCAAATATACCTTTGAATGATTTCACCATTACAAGTATTTCATAATAAACTTCTAAAAATGATTTCATAAAGAAGTTTACTTGAAGCTCTCTTCACAAATGAGGAACTAGTAATTATACTGATGACTAAAATCTACAGGATTGTACAAATTTTCCAAATTGACGAATTAAATTTCCCAAATTATCAAAATTCAGAAAGTTCATTTTAGATTAAAATAAACGCTACTGTACTAAAAACATCAAAAGCAACAAAAAGGAGTTCAGAGGAAACAAATTTCCAATCAATAGATCACAAAGATATTAGCATCAATCCATCAAAAGACCAAAAGATAACAAAATGAGATCAGGAAACCAAATGATAGTTCTTACAGCTAGAACCATTTACACAACCAAAAAAAGATAAATATAATCTATAACTAATGGAACAGCTCCATGTCAGCAGGTCTAATTCTCCAAAGGAAAAAAAAAAAAAAAAAACAGAACCCCTAAATCTCCCTATTTCTTCACCTTCCTAGCAAGAACCTTCCTCGATGGAGCCACCTTCTTGGTTGTTGCCTTCTTTGCTGCACTCGCTGTTTTCTTTGTCGGGGTCTTTTTCACTGGAGCTACAGGAGCCTTCTTTCCCGGTGAATCCTTAGCTGAGGTCTTAGCTGATTTAGCTGGCCTACCAGCTCCTTTCGGTTTAGCTGTAGCCTTGGTCTTAGTAGGAGCCACTTTTGTCTTAGTTGTCACTTTTGCCTTAGCCGGAGAGGCCTTTTCCTTGGCCTTTGGAGCTGCTTCTTTCTTTGCTTTAGTCACAGCTTTCGGCTTCGTAGCAGAAGCTGGCTTGGCTGCAGCCTTCTTTGTCTTGTCAGTAGATGGCTTGGCTTTTAAATTAGCTACTGGTTTGGATTTGGTCTTAGTACCTGCCTTGACTTTGGCAGGAGAAGCTGACTTGGAAGATTTTGCAACCTTTCCCTTTGGTTTGGTGCTGGGCTTGGCCGCCTTTGGCTTAGCAGGTTTGGCAGATACAGGTTTTGGTGCTGCACTAGCCAATTTGTAGGAGTTCTTAACTTTGACAAGTTTACCAGATGCATTTAGCTTCTTGAGCTGATGCAACAAGTGCTTTTTGTAATTTGATGGCAAGTGTGTCTTGTGCTTGTCTTCTATGAATTTCCCAATTGCAATCGCACTTGATCCAGTTCTCTCCTTCAGGGATGCGATTGCCTCACTAATCATCTGAATTAAATGAATAAATAATAATTGAAGTAATTAGAGATTCACACTCAAACCAGATCTATACAAAATCACAAATATCAGTGAGCTCTGGTGAAACTGTCAGAAATTATTTGACAAGTTCACAGGAAAAAATTGTTGAGATTTGTGTACAACTACAAAAGTCTTGTTCTTTAATAGACTCAAACTATGTTAATCTCTGTTGAACAAATCTTGCGCACAAATACTTAGGTTTTGTGTAAAAGATGTAGTTCTAAACTTCTAATTGTGATATTTTGGGGAACTTTCAGAAATTAATTATATAAGACATTAAAACTACATCTGCTCCCACAAGTTGTTGTAATCCGTACATAAACCTGTAGATTTCTAGTGCCCATGTTGAGATCGTATATAACAAGTCAGAAATTGATTGTTCAAATCTGTAGATACTTGCCTGAGGTTATGAATACAATAAAGAGTAGATGTATTAATGTATAAGAGTTCCCTTTTTGTTATTTGAGAAGGGTTTGACTCGTTTAAATCTAGTTAAGTAAGAGGTAAAAAGAGAGAACAAACCTCAGCGTAAGGTGGATGGCTAGGAGCAGCACGAGGCTTCTTCTCCTTCGAAACCTTCCCCTTCTTAGACTTGGACTTGGCGGCGGCGGCGCCCTCTACCGAAGCGACAGGATCGGAGGCTACAGCACTATCGACAGTAGCCATTGCTTCAACTCAAGCTTTGTTGGATGAGAAATTTTGTAAAGACAAGAGTCGTTTGCACGGTGAGAGAAGCGCGAGATATATTTTTTTATTTTTTTTACAAGAAGAGATGACCATTTTAAATATAAGAAGCGTGTTAAAGGCAAGAGGGAGTGGTGCGCTCTGATTGGTCTAGAAGGTGTCACACGGATCGAGTTCTCTCGAAGTTTTGATTATGGGCCCTTGGATTAATCTCTTATCAACGGTTATAATTTGGTGAGACTGTGAGGCTAGGATGCTTGGCTTGGACTTGGGATGTAGTAATGTGTTCTTAGGTGTGTTTCTCCTCTCACTTTGGCGATGAATATCTCGACCTAGGGTTGATGGATTTATATGGGGTTTTGACCAGGGTTTAAGTCATGAAATAAGGTTTATATTGATTGTAAGTTTGGCTTATTTGGTTCTGTGTGCAGGGAGAAATTCGTTAGAGAATGTGGGGTGGTCTTGCACTAGGGTTTGTGTGAGTTTATCAGATTCTTTCAAGGTTTAAAGGGCAATGCCTGGGGCGCTCACCGTTATTTTTGTTTGGTATTGTAGTGGCATTTTTGTGTGCATATGTTGGTTTTTGAATCATCTAAATCGAGCAAGAATTGAGTATTTTAGATGGGTATGAACAAGATAGAACTGAAACAACTGTCAGAGACCCGATTTGCGATTAAATTAATGACTGCCGAAATGCACACTTGTTGCGTGTCGGCAATCAATAACTTTATAACTTGTTTTATGATTTGGTAAGACAATTAAATTTGATTACGTTATGCATGTGCATCAGCACAACACGCATTTATGTCGTGATAAAATGTAACGGTGGATAAAGGTTCAAAATATGGCAAACCTTATTTTGATAGCTATATGCCAAATCTGTGGGCTTCGTTGAAATTTTTTATTTATTTTGTTGAAATAGAAATAACTCAATATGTATTTCCAAATTTATTGAGTGGAGATTTAGAGCCATTTCTTTAATTAGTATGTTCTGTCTCCATACCAAAGAAATTAACATAAATATATAAGTGATACCGCAACACATTCAAATTCAATGAAAACAAAATGTAAAATTTGTTGACAGCAACTCTTCCTGCCTTTACTATAGAAATCCTAACACACGTAGAGAGAGAGAGGGGGGCATCTGTACACCTCAAGAATGTCCCTGTATTTAGATATGCTTCCTGAGAAAATTTTAATCTATAATATATATATATATGAGTAGAACTAGGGTGCTCCTAAGCTCACCAAGCCCTTCGTGAGCGCGACTCTAAAACCTATCGGATTGACTTCAAACGACATTTTCAAACCGTTAGATGCTCAATCTATATTAAAATGTGCTTGGAGACCAAATTTTACATTTTTTGGAATTTTTTTACTATTTATTAAGATGGTTTGAAAATCGCTGTTTTTATTAAAATTCTGTACCATTGGAAAACAGCGATTTTCAAACCATCTTAATAAATAGTAAAAAAATTCTAAAAAATGTAAAATTTGGTCTCCAAGCACATTTTAATATGGATTGAACATCTAACGGTTTGGAAATGTTGTTTGAAGTCAATTCGATAGGTTTTAGAGTCGCGCTCACGGAAGGGCTTGGTGAGCTCAGGAGCACCCTAGTTCTACTCTATATATATAACAAATTGACATCCTTAACTGTCATATATTTATCAGGTAAAGGTGGGAGGTAAATTCACCCAATATCCGCGAGATATTTTCATTCGAACTTTGAACATGGGAGGGTAAAAATGTACAAAATAATTTCAATAATAATAAAAATGCTCTTAGTTTTAAAGGACCGAATGGATGGTTTTATAAAATGAAAAATAATAATATTTCACAAACAAGAACCCAAAGAATTGGTACGACTAGAAGTTTTCCAACATTAAAATAAATTTGAGTCCAACAAAAATAAAAATGTTTCACATAAAATTGTAAATTGGAATTCGAATGAACCTTGAAAACAAACTCAAGAGTTGAAGGTCACTTCCAATATTATTTTAAGCAAGGTTGGGTTCTACCTAAGAAATCAACCACCTTTTGCAATTGTTGTTGTAAAATTGGTCATACCTCGTTGGAGTGTAGGTTTAGGAAAGGAAACAACATGTTTAATGTCGTTTTGGTTCCTAAATCTAAATTGGAATAAAGCTCAAGTTAAAATATCCCCAACCATTCAACTTGATAGATATTAAAGGGGAGATAAAATCAAGGTATGTATTAGTAACTAACATTTTCTTTTTGATAACTAATATATACTATTGTAAGTATGGTTGATCATCACTCACAAAAGTAAATGTTTGAATCATTGATTGTGAATATTTACAATGCATACCCAATTTGTCATTTCTCACATCTATTGAATTGTTAACTTGCTTGTAGAATTCAAGTTGTCTATTAGATTCATATATTTTAATAGATGTGATATGATAATTATTTTTCTCAATTGTTGAATTAAATTGTGCTTTAAATTCTAAAATTGTATTATATTGAGAGGGACTGCATAAATTGAGGGGGAGCACTCTATAATTGTCTTATTTTTCCTTCATTTCGTTGATTTCCAAAAGGGAGAGAAATTGCAAGATATGCAAACTCGATAATTGGACAAACTAAATTGGGATTAATCTGTTTATTGATGAGTCCAAATTGAACTATTACTTTTAAAGATTTATAAATCATAATTTCTACTTACGTTCAAATCACAAGCGCATGATCCTACCGTGTAGTATGATTGGGGTGTCGATCCACAGAGATAGTGTATTAGATTTAAATAATTTTCACTAGTCTAGGTTATCGGGGGTTTTTAAAAGTTTGATGCGGTGGCGCAAATTGTGCTAAGGTTAAGGTTAAACAGTAAATAGAGAGCCTATAGGGTTCAGCTTCTATCCTTCTTAATTATGCAAAGTATAAATTTTGATGTCTCTCTACGTCGCATGCGGCACTATCACTGTCGCATGTGGCCTAGATTGTCCCACAGCTACCCCGCATGCGGCACTGTCACTACCCGCAGGGCGTGCTGGGTGTTTGCTTATGCGATTTGAAAGGTTTTCTGATCTTGCGATCGGCTTTTGGGCTACCAAGACTAAAGTATTTTAGGTACGTAATTATATTATTTTCCTGTACTACCCCATAATAGAAATATCTCAAAGATCCTACCTAATCTAAGTGTTTCCTAATATAATCTAAATATACAATTTACGGTATCCAACCAAAGGAGCCCACTGGTTCTAATCCTAGTCTTTGAACCGCTGCCAAGCCTCGTTAGCCGAAGTTCCTAAAGTGCTTACATGCACTATCCTACTCACACCAGGATGCAATAACTAAACACCTTTTGGTATGTGGAAGGTCATTGGCATATAGTAGACACAACTATGTATGCAAGGACTTAATAAAAAAGAATTTAAAATAATAAAGGAAACTCAAATCAACATAAACAAATATAAGCATATACTAAAACATAATTAAGAATTCAAATACAACTCTCACCCTAGAGATGAGAATTTTAGATTCTCATGGCAATGACAAAATAAAATGAATAAAATAAAGATAACATAAATTGCAACCCAATTGAAAATGAATTAACCTCTGCCTCCTTAGATGATGTATTATTCTCATGCTTGACTTTTGATGGCTACCCTTCTCTCTCTAAGTAACTCTCTAATCTAACCTAGCAATGATGATTGCTAATCTCGATTCTATGGACTTAACACAATTCAACACACATCCTAAGTCCTATTACAAGAGGGGTATTTATAGTCTTCCTAATATGAGAGATGGAGTAGTGAAAGTAGTGGAGGTGGAAACTTAGAGTGCACTCCAAGTTTGGATATATTAAGCCAAAAATAGCTATGATAGCTTAGCTCTGAAGCAAATGTGTCATTCTGGAAGGATTCTGTCGAAAATAGCACCAACGGTGGATGATATGATCCAAAAGAAAACAGTCAACGGATTGAGTCCACGAATCGTGCGGCCTAGGGTTATGCTGCATGCGGCATAGAGGGAGGTCGCATAGCTTCCTGACTTAGCAGATTTTCTTGTAATTTCACCATTTAGCATGTTGTGCACTTCGTGTGAGGTGTTGCATGCTCCATGTGATGCCCTATTTTGACATTATCTTCGGAAATTGCCTAAATATGGCACTTTTTCTCTGTTTTTGGCCTAAATATGCAACTTTCTCAAAAACCTGCAAAAAAGACCTAAAAACACGTTTGCGGTAAATAAATCAAGAAAATGACTACTTTGCATCCGCTTTAATCATTTTTCGAAAGAAAAGATAGTGATTTTCGCTATATGTTTTGGCTTCATCACACCCCAAAGCTTAAACTTTTGTTTGTCCTCGAACAAAATAAACAAAAGCTACTTAGGATAGGTTGACTAAAAATTGGCTCTTGAATAAGATTTTTGGAAATATTGATAAATTTTCTAACAACTAATCTAATACAAAGATGTTTACTCAATTTCTAATATTTGTACTTGGTGAAATTTTTAGAAAATGGAAACCTTTGCATTCACAACACTTTGAGTTTATTTAGAAATATTTTGAAGACAACCCCGTCTTAACATCATCTTGGTAAAAGAAATCTTAAAATCAATCAATACTCATTTTTCCATCCCTTTTAATTTTGATCCCTTCGTTTGAGCTAAAATTTTATAGACTAAGTATGTTAGTAGAATGCAACTTTATTGATAAAAGTAAATTGCAAGAAAGTAAATACACCTTACTCAATTTGGCTTTACCCTTCTAGCGCATAGATACAAACGAGAGGTTATGCGTTTTGAATGTACTTAAAGATTTTATCGGGTGATTCTTCTAGCGCATAGATGCAAACGAGAAGTTATGCATTCCGAATGCACCTAAGGATTTCATCGAATCCCAAATTGAAACACGGTGGTGGGACCTATTTTGCGTCCTCTTCTAATAATTATTATTTTTGAATTTTTGGTGGGACTCATTTTATGTCATCTTTTAGTACTAATTGCATCTACTATGAGTACACATAATTTCTAAATTTATATATATCTAAAAATTTACCTTTTATAATTTTGCCAAAATATTGGGGTCTCAATTAAAAAAAAAGATGTATTTAGAGAATATTCTCAACTTTAATAAATTTTTGCTTACACAATACATAAGGAAAATCATCTTTTAAAAATATTTCTTTTTCAATCAATATGTGGTTAGCCTTAGCCTTTCCATGTCCAAAATTTCAATCAAGTGTCTTGGAAACTATGCTACTTTTTCATTTAGGAATTGCCTAAACAAAATTGTATAGGTCTAGTGCTTTCGAAAATTTTCAAAGTTTCGTATGTTTTCATTTGAGGACTCTACCTAACCTACACTTTATGCAATCTCAAACAATTAAGTTCAGTCATGCAAGACTCTACTTAAATAACTTCAGTAAACATCCTGACAAGCTTGCAATCTCAATCAATTAAGTTCAATCATGCAAACCCTATTCGTGGTCAGGTAAAAAGCCTAGTTATACCCTAAAATTTGAAAAAAAAAAAAAAAATTAACCCTAAAACCTAAGATACAAGAGTTCAATCCCCTCCCCCAAGCTTAAATCGTGCATTGTCCCCAATGCAAAGGTAAAATCTTCGAAAAAGATCTCGAACCCTAGGTCAGAACTTACAGTTGTTGGTCCCTAAGACACCTAGAGGGGATGAATACGGGGCCTTTTCAAATTTACACCTAATTACAATATCTTATGACACGAAACTGTAAAATTCAACAAATATATGTTTTGTAAATCTAGTCAAATAGACAAGTAGATTATGACACAATCCAGCAATAGTCAGAATTGACGAGGCATGCCGTCGAAGGATGAACCTTCTTTGGCACCATAGCTCCTGAAAAATTCGCTCGCGTTAATCATGAGAGCTCTATGAAACTCTAGGCTTTCAAGCCTGCGCTTGATTCCTACGAGTTCTTCCATGGCTGGGCACTGGTGAAGATGATTTGGTATTGTGGAAGTACTAGGTTCAGAGGCGGTGGTCGATCTACGTTGTTCACGGCGGCTGAATAAGTTAAATTGGTCACGATCTGGAAAGCCTGCAACATGCGTGATGCCGTAGGAGTTGTCTCAGCCTGGCTCGGCTGCCTGTCTTCGTACGGTGTCAGGATAGCCGCATGCGGTAATGGCGATGCCGCACGAGTTGCTGGCTGAGCAGAAACTTTGCGTGCAGGTGGCTCAGTTGTCTCCTGATCTGATATGTTGACTGCATAGACCACTTCAGGCAGTGCTAGTGCTTGACTTGGTACTACATACGGCTTGTTTATGTTCCTAGATTTAACACGACGTTCCGATCTACCACATTTTCTTTCTTTTGCTCGTAAAGGGTTTCGAGTAATGACTTGGTTGACTTGTTGATGATCCTTCTCTGGTTCCTCGATAAGTTCACCTTCTAAAGTTGGATGGTGATCTTTCTCTGGTTCCTTAGTAGGTTCATCTTCCAAAGTTTTGGAGAGTTCGCTAGAAGTTGAAGTGATTGTGCTTGCATACATAAACCCTAGCAATCTATCCGCCATGCGGATGTAGACGTGGAGCTCCTTGCAACTACTATACCATGCGGTCATGAGTTGACGCTGCTCTAATAGGTACGTCAGGTTGATGTAAGGATCACCACGCACCTCTTCTTCTCGTATGCGCTCTAGGTACTTGGCAAAAAGGGAAACATATGCGCCAATTGTTATATCAAGATCCTTACGTGTTTGCTTGGCTACCTTCTTTAAGTGCTCCATGATGAAGAACCCTAGGTTGGGTGGCCATTATTGGTGAAGTCCCTTCACTTGAGCTAGAAAAAGAATGTCTCTATCACTCACTTTTGTGTTAAATTCTCCAGTTGGAAAGATTGAGTTCGTTAGGAGTATATGGGCAAATCTCAATGGGGTGTTGAAGATGTATGTGGAGAGCCTAGGCCTCCCTCCATCCTCCACTTGAAGAGAGTGCTTCTCCCAAAACATCTCCCTCTCTACCTTGGTATCATGAGACATATGCCCGCCATAAGGTAGACCTAATGCCTCGTTTATTCTGATCGTGGTGAGGGTGTAGCGCTTATTATTGAGGTTGAAGCTTATCCTTTCGCCTTCCTCTTGTAAGGTTGCTAGAAATTCCAAGGTGGTTGTTTGTTTGACTTGTTAGTTTAGAGGATTTAATCGAAAAACGTCCAAGAGTTTTTAAGACTCCCTATTCACCTCCCTCTAGGTGTCGTTAGGGACTACATATCTTTTCTATCATGGCGATAACCATCGGTTCAGAAGCCAATTATAGATTGTGATTTCAACTGACGGTGAAATATTTTTTTTGTAGTAGTGTATACCACTTATGTTTAGCCTATTTATACCCTATGTTGCTTTGATTTAGTGTTCTAAGTTATTGTGTTCTTAGTGGAAGAGAGAAAGATGAAGGAAAAGAAGGGTGGCTGCTAGAAATTCCTAGAAAACTCGAAGAAATACATTATTTAATTCATTGTTTGATTATGTATAAACCAATTTCCGCACTAGGTCTTACATGGGTCATTTACAATATCAATATCACTTGTATAGCTAGCCCATCTAAGCACTTCTAAACATGGCCCAATAATTATACTAACTAAGACCCCACTATTTTGCCATATTACATCTCAAATACTAACTCAATAAACATTATCTCAAAAATATTAATTTCAGCAGTAGGATCCTTGCTGGAAGGTTTTTTCTTTCCATTGCCCAAATCTCAGTTGGAGAAACTTTTTGTTTAATAGTACAAAAAAATTCATGAGGCCTTGAGCCCAAATCTTGTGGCCTGCCTCCTGAACCTAATTGAGAGCTGCAAATAAAACCCAAAATGCCTTTTGTTATTAAAAAAAAAAAAAATGAGTAGCCAATTTGATTCTGGTAATAATTAATTAAGCTACTCATGGAAACATTTTAAGTATTGTTAGTAATCTGGAGAACTGGATTAACCAGGTCTAGATCTTTAAGTCTTTCAATATTTACTGACAATTTCATGTCCCGTTGTAGCAGATAGCTGACCGACTCAACTCGACGATGCACTTCGACATTTTGTGCAGGTTACTTTAATTCACAAAACTAGTTCCGATCCATTTGTGCTCTAACAATGGGTACCAAACTGGTTATATGCAGGAAGCAAACAAGAGACAATGAACTCCAAAATAAGTTTCTGGCAAGGTGATCATAAACCTTTGAGCGACGGCTTCGATTGACGGTCTACTATTTGGGGTTTATAGTTTACAGTTTGTTTTGCATGGGGTGCTTGTATATTTTTGCTCTTTTCTTTATCCCCCTTTTCTGGTACTTGTAATATCTTCTTGTGCTGTACTAAAGCATTTTTTTACTGTTATTTCAAAACCTATATATAATATGGCTTAAGCTTCTTAGTTGTTACGTATGTTTGCGTCAGATTAGATATTTCTTTTCAATTACACGCAGATCTCTATAAAATTACAATTTGCAAGAAGACATTTTTTTTCTCACATTACTTTCACATACTATTTAATTCCTATCCTAACATATCATACTTTTGTTGAATGCATCCATGGATCAAAGCATTGGCAAAATTTGATGCAACCAAGTCTTCATCCATACCTAATTAAAATTTGATGCAAGCAAGTTTTCACCATATAAAAATATCTTTATCATATACACAAGTGTGAGAAGCAGAGAAACAGATATGGTTAGGCATATTTTTAAAATGACATCAAAATTTGCAAAATATATTAAAGGACGTTGATAACTATCTCCGCACCCCTGTCTTTGCATTGTCCCCGTACATAACTTCCATAACTAACTTGGGGGACTGTCCATGCTCAATTTCCTTATATAAGCTGTATCGTCCCCGCACAATTTCTAAAGTCTTAATACCTATGAATTAAAATATTTATACATATGCACGGAAGTATTTATATCTATGCACGAAAGTATTTTAACGTAAATAATTGTCTCCCCAACTAAATCTACCAAACTGTCCCCGCACCATGAACACCTGTGGGGAACTACTCAAACTATATGGGGGGGGGGGGGGACCATATACTTTTCTAAAAATGTCAATATTGTCATAACTATATGGGGGGGGCCGCAATACTTAATATTTTTTTTACATATGATGCTGGATGACGTCTGAAAGTATTAATATCAAGTATTAAAAGTATTTATACCTATGCACTGAAGTATTTATATGTATATACATTGTACAAAGTTTAATCTTCAGGCACACATCAAAGTATTAATATCTTATTTTGCAAGTATTGATGTCTATGCACTGAAGTATTTATACCTATGAGGTCAACTATTTTTGTTATAGGAAGGTTGATGCGGGGACACGAGGTCACCACTACTTCATTAGAGGAAGGTTGACGCGGGACCATTGAGAGATTGAAAAAGCGGATCATTATATCAAGTTACGCATACAAGTATTAATATATTATTTTGCAAGTATTAATCTGCTATTTCTCAAATATTTATACCTATGAAGGTTGACGGGGAACAAGTGCAATGACTGAGAAAGAGGAGACCATATAATTAGCGGGAACCATATAGTACAACCTTCTTCTACTATAGCTACGGGAACAGAGGGGGGGACTGGAGTGCGGAAATGAATATAATTATTCTATATATTAAAACGCACTTTGTAATTATATACAATATATCTCCATCATTTTAAGTAGGATTTACAAAATTTTCGCCATGCCGATAAAAGTTAAAAGTCAGAGGTTTTGCTAGGGTATACATTTTTTTTTTCCTGTAATATTACGAGCACACAAAAAAAGGTTTAAATTGAAAAAAAAAAAAATACCTGGAAAATGAACTCATGGAAAACGAGTAAAATGTTCCGTAGAATTTTCAGGAATTAGACCTTTCATTATGTAGTACTTCTGCTCCGCGGCACGCCATCTATCTTTAAATATATCAAACTCCACATAACACCTTTTATCTATCTGAAAAATATTTTACCATTTACCAATATAGTTATAAATTTTTTGTACTCCAACTAGTTTTCGCATATATTAATTGAGGAGGGTTCAAATGCACCATGATTTTGTGCTCTAATTTGCTCCACATCTTTTAGCTTTGTTTTCAAAGTCCGAACAGTTGATCCGAACCGCTCAACATGATCTTTATAATAAATTATGCTTAGAGACCAAATTTTATATTTTTTTAGATTTTTTTTTACTATTTTTTTAGATAGGTACAAAATAACTGTTTTAAGGAGATTCTGGACCTTCCGAAAAAGTGATATTGTACCTATGTAAAAAAATAGTAAAAAAATTCTAAAAAAATATATAATTTGGTCTCCAAGAATATTTTATTATGAAGATCATGTTGAATGGTTCGGATCGACTGTTTGTACTTTGAAAACTGAAATAAAGAATGTGGAGCATATTGGAGAACAAAATTATGGTGCATTTAAACCCTCCTCTGATTAATTACCCACATAGCTCAATATATTTTAAAATATTTAATTTTTTTCATTCACATGCAAATTTGGTATTTACAAGAATTATCTACGGGACATGAAGTATGGATCGCTGTAGAATTTGTATTGTGCATTGGGTTCAGGTGCAAAATTCCAGTAACACAGGTAGGGGTGCAAACGGATCGGATACGGATCGGATAGTGGTAAAACCATATCCGTATCCGTTTTTATTTTTCGGATACGGATACGGATCGGATATTAAACGGATACGGATACGGATCGGATATTAAACGGATACGAATACGAATACGGATATTAAACGGATACGAATACGAATACGGATGTAATTCGGATACATAATTTCGATATTGTAATAAAATTAATATATTATTCAATGAATTATTTTTCATATGAGAAAACAAAAATAATATAAAATACGGATATAATTCAAATATTCGATCAACTATGGTGATAAAAAATGTAAAGTACAACATCATTCTAGTAGATTTTAAAAAAATTTGGAAATCTAATAGAGCTTTTAATGTTTTGGCGGAACCATTAAAATAAGAAATTTGGGAGACATAAATTAAGAGTAGTCAAGAGTGTCAGACAGTATAGCGACTAGGTTATGCAATACAAATTTTCAGTGTTTTGCGGATATCCGAAAATTAAAAAAATACGGATACGGATAATTATCCGTATCCGCAAATTATCCGTATCCGAATATCCGAATCCGCAAAATTTCGGATACGGATCCGGATACGGACGGATAATATCCGATCCGTTTGCACCCCTAAACACAGGTGGTGCTTGGCATTATAAATTCATTTGGGGCCGATTTTGTAATACAATGTAATTTTTAAACCAAAAAAAAGGTAATAAGATGAAGTATAAAAGCTAATTAAGAAGCAAACATACCGCTTGCACTTTATCAGCCGTACTATTATTTTCTTTTCCCTATCATACAAAACACAAGCAACAAAAATTAATATTAATGCAATTTAATATCTGGTGCTACATTCACATGTGCGTTTTGCAAAATTTGAAAACTTTTCAAAAGTCAAAACATTAAGGGTTATCTCTGCAAAAAGGAAAAGAAAATCTAAGATTCTCTACTTAAAAACACAGCAAAACGAGCATACTTGTACGAATTTCTTTTATAAACCATAATTAATTTTTTTTTTTTTACGAAACCAACATGATTACTTTTTTTTTTTTTACAAAAATCATAAGAACCGAAATGCCATTTCGGTCCGTTGTTTTTTTTTGTTCCGGACCGAAATGTCATTTCGGTCCAGTCTCCTTTTTGAATTTTCTGTGGCGGCTCATATGAAAACTTGTGAAACTAGTGCCACAGAAAATCCAAAAAGGGACCTGACCGAAATGCTATTTCGGTCCGGAATAAAAAAAATAACGGAATAAAATGACATTTCGGTTCTTATGGTTTTTGTAAAAAAAAAAAATAATCATATTGGTTTCGTAAAAAAGAAAAATTTAATTATGGTTTATAAAAAAAATTCTACTTATACTCTGTATTTAGTCATAAATATATACAGATCATTTTTCTTTTCTCTTATATTTTTTGTATTGCAAATTGAGTACGAAGAAGTCGAAAGGAATACTTTAAATGTACATTTAAGAAATATCATTTTAAGTTTGAATTATATTATTTTAAAACTTGTTAGAGATATGCACGATTTCTTCATTAGTATTGCTAATTTTCTGGTTTGCAATGGGTGAATTATTTTCATTTATTTCGTTAATCATGAACATTTTCAAAACCTAAAGCATCTTCACTTTTATTAAAAAAAATTCCTCCAAATGCCAAATTGGATCAAACACCACATGAAAAAAAAGTATCTTTAAAAAGAACATGTAATATGGCATCTAAGGGTGGGAATGGACTCTGCTGCTTTTCCGACAGAAAAGCAGGGTTCTGCTTTTCTGCATCTCACCATTCAAAATTTTTCATTTCACGTATCTCGATACAGAAACTTTTTCATGCACAAATTTCGACGAATTTGGATGGTTAGATCTGAAAAAGCAGCAGAGTCGGACCCTCTAAGGGTGTAGCATTCTATATACAAAAAGGGGAGGGGAAGAGAGGCCAATTTTTTTATTAATAGAAAGTTAAAAAAAAATATCGCTAAAGAGTGGTGTTTCTGTGGACTAAAAAAGATATAACAAGTCAATTATGTAATTTGTTGTGGACAAATTGGTTATCAAAATAAAAATAAATAAATATGTTCTCAAATATTTTAGATAGGCTGTGTATTAAATTTAATGTAATTTTGAAATTATTTGACCTTTAATTAAGAACCAAAGAAGTTACCCCATTAATTTTTAAAAACCATTCGATAAATGTCGGTTTTTAAAATTGTACTTAATTTGATACACAACCTATATAATTTACAATAAAATATTTGTAGCTTAACTTCTTCTTCTTCTTTTTTCAAGTAAATTTGTATCAATATAATATGTTACTCCATATTTTTACCTGATCTCTCAGAGTAGGAACTCCATGATGAAAAATCCACTGTGCATCAACTACCCCCATCTTGTAAAGTGGAGGCTTTAATTTGAAAAAAAAAAAAAAAAATTTAGAAAACCAAATGTTAGTTTGCAAAGTTGAGCAAGCAAATTGTTTCATTCAACTTCTTTAATTTTTGATGAAACAGAGTAGAACTAGGGTGTGATGTGCTCACCAAACTCTTTGGTGAGCACAACTCTATATAAACTATCGGATTCACTTCAAACGAGATGAATCTAACCGTTGAAACCGATGTACTTTACGAGTGATGCGTGTACATGCAAAATTTTGAATTTTTTGAATTCATTTAGTCTCAAGTCAAGTGGTCAAAATTGAGAATTTTTTGAATGCATTAAAACAACTTCATTTTGGATCATTCATTTTTCATCAATTTTGACCACTTGACTTGAGACTAAATGAATTCAAAAAATTCAAAATTTTGCATGTACACGCATTACTCGTAAAGTACATCGGTTTCAACGGTTGGATTCATCTCGTTTGAAGTGAATCCGATAGTTTATGTAGAGTTGTGCTCACCAAAGAGTTTGGTGAGCACATCACACCCTAGTTCTACTCTTCCACCCAATTAATTATATGATGTTATGGAGTTGGAGACTTAATTCATTTTTTTAAAGAATTATTTTTTATAATTATAACTGATTAATTAGGGGCCTAAGGCAAGAGGTGCAAAAAGAATATTTTCAAGCAATTGAATCATTTTAATCTTAAGTTTAATTTCTTTAAAAATAAATGACTCCTAATTAATCACTCCTGAGAAATTGAACGGGAATATAAGGGTTTTTATGAAGAACATTTATAATTTTAAAATAAGGTCAGTTATGCAAAGTTGAAATTAATTCCCTCTAGAGAAGAATCAGATAATTTCAAAGAACATTTTTATTTAGCTTGTAACAACTTGAACAAATTTATTTAATAGAGAAAGAAGTTACCTCGGCACAATTCCTAAGGACATAGTCAAGCCCCCAGCCATGAACCAAGTCATTCTATAACAAATTTAATAACATGTCAATAGCAATATAGAATAACAACAGAATAAACTATATATGGTAATTTATACAAGAATTGAAGTACCTGAATCATGTGCCACACACATCTCCATGCATCTCTAGAAAATACAGGTGCCATTATCTCTATGAACCTGTGGATAATTAGTTCAAAATTACAACAGAGTAGATCCAGATAAAATAACAAGGGGGACTTATTTCCTAACCTTTGCAGCCAGACTAACAAAATATAGAAAATTGAAAATGTCATGAAAAGATCATGTCATACAACCATGACTTGTCTATATATATATATATATTGAGAGAGGTTGGCTAAGATCAAAGTGGTGTGACCAAGACTTTGGTGCTACCAATTAGTTTTTGCAATTTTAAAGTTTAAATAGTTGATATGAAGTACTTAACGTGTTCTCCATATTAAAATGTGTCTGGAGATCAAATTTTACATTTTTTTTGAATTTTTTTACTATTTTTGATAGATTTTTTAAAATCACTGTTTTTCATAATAAAAAAAAAATAAAAATGAAAAACAGTGATTTTCAAAAATCCATAAAAAATAGTAAAAAAATTCCAAAAAAGGTAAAATTTGATCTCCAAGTATATTTTAATATGGAGAACACGTTAAGCACTTCAAGTCGACTATTTGAACTTTGAAAATCACAAAAACTAAGTATATGGAGGTGAGTTTGACTTCTGAAAAGCTACTTTATCATTCTCATGCTTTATATGGATAGGTGAGAGATTTATCATTAATTAATTATATTATGAAAGATGGATATATGTGAAAAAAAGAGCTACTATTTACTCTGCACACGGTGGTTGATTTCCAGTACAATTGTATCGAGCATCCCTAGCTTCACTGTTAAGAAAAGGTAAATAAAATTGAAGAATAAATGTTTGAAAATAAAATAAATTGGAAATAACCAATAGTTCCTTTGTTTCATTGATCAGAAAATGTTGCCATTACTTACCTCTAGGCCCCCAAATTAGTGCAATCTTAGTTTTTACTGGTAGACGCTATACTGGTAATAACAATTGTATAATTTGGCATTTTTACAAATAAATAACGTCATAGCAGACAAACAATGGGGCTTTAGAAGAAATAACATATATGAAGTGGGTATTTTAGCAGAAATAGCAGACTATCCACTAATTTACAAGAATTTTTCGAAATCATCCCCAATTTTAATTTTTATTACCAAACCCCTGTTTTTTTCATTTAGTGCTTTGTTGTTACAGTGACTATTTATAAATCATGGATGGTTAAAATACTTCTTTACTAATTTAATTAGTTTTTATGTAATGTGATTATTAATTTGTTGTAATTACTGTTACACAGTGTTGATTTACTTAAAAAAAAAATTATTTAACTTGATATTGCAATATGACTTTATGTATATTATGATATCCTTTTATTGAATTTTCAATGCATACAAAGTAGAAAAAAATGGTCAAAATATCATATCCGCTACATGATCACTATCTGCTATGACAAATATACACCGTTATGAATTCGCTATCCGTTATTCAAACCTTTCGTAACTAGATTGACTAACTAGCAAAATTAATGGTCTTATAAGAGCTTCAAAATGATGAAAACTAACAGTTCTCATGTTTTAATCACTAGCAAAAAATAACTATTGTTGTAGCTGGAATAAAAGCTCTCAAGAAACTTACTTGTGTACTTGTGTATCATTCCTCCTTTTTGATATTTCAAAAACTATATATCTCCGTGACTCCAATGCTGGTTGTGACATCTCCAAGTTGTATTTCTTCACCAACTTAATGTATCTGCATTTGAAATTTACAAGCTTAACTATTAGGAAATTTAGCCTTACTAAGCTTAACTTTAGTGGGAAAGCTGCATGTTTGTAATCTCAGTTAGTGTCATCTAAATTAAGTTGTACTTCAAATCAACCTTTTAACCTCATCTAAATTAAGTTGTACTTCCAAATAATATTTTTTTTATAAGAAAAATATGATGCATACTCTTCAGCGTTAAAATTCTCAACACCGAGGTCTTCATCCCAAATAAAAATGTACTCGTACGCAGCCACTATATCTGGATGGAGAAATCTCTTCGCATACCACCTACAAAGACAGACAGAGGGAGGTTTAATTAGTTCTAGATTTTCTATAGGGCTTGTTTGTCCATGAAGGGCAAAAAGGACATAAAAATATATATACTCACCATTTAGCCTGTTTCCTTGTGCTTATGTGGATGGCTCGTTGCGACCACTCAAACTCGTCCCATTCATTTACTCGACCGTCATAATGAAACAATAATATTGTAAAATTCTCTGAAAACTGCACCACATCAGATAAGATCTCACTGGTTACAACTTGAAAGTTTCATATCAACACAGTATAACATCTGGGCCTTGTGTTATGTATGACAAGTTCAAGTTTTTTTAATAAAAATGTACACTAAGAGAAAATGAATTATTTTTTTTATATATGTAACAGTCCTTGGTATCATTTTGGTTTGTAATTACCTTTTGCACCTCAGCGTTGACCATTTCTTTTTGTAGATATCCAACAGTGAAAACCACAAGATACTTTGGCTTCAAAGGCAAATCCTGTAAATCAAAATTCAACATCAAGCTTATTTAAAATTTAAAAACTAAAAGAGTATAACACTTAACATCCTTTGTAAAAGAAATTAGTTACTGATGGCCATTTTGCATATACCTCATCAGGGTTTCCCCATAATCTGTGCTGATAAAGATCCGACTCTGAAACGATAATACCAGGGGGTAGTCTTTCGGTTCCCTTTGGATTTGATGGTTCATAAATCTTGCAAAAAACAAAAGAAAAAGAAAACAATTCATTGGTTTGTTTGTGTTTATTGATTTTTTTTAGGTCTATGCCACTGATCAGTTTGATCTGTTGTACATTTTAGGATGCTTGCTTCGCCTATTTAGATTAATAATTTCATCGAAATTATAACAGAATGTTTGTTTTTAGCACCAAAACTATTGATTTCTGGTTCAATTGAGTACTGAACTATGTTTGGTTCAATCAATTTCCTAAACTATATATTCCTTTTACTTTATAGTCCCTAAACTTTTCTTTGGTTTCATCAAGCTCCTATAGTTTTGCATTTGATTTAATCAAATCCTACTTTTAATTACATGCTTATTTTTCTGTTAATTTTAGCTGACATGACATCCAGTCAGCATTGACTGAGCTGTAACTAAGCTATCTCGCCCAAAAGGGTCACTTGATCTGATCCGAAACCCAAACGGGTCACTTGAATTCTAATCAACTGGTTTGAGCAAATATGAATTATAAATTTGTACTGAAACCAAAATTAGTATCCTCTGTAATAAAACCAAGGTCTCCACTCCACAATTGATCATGTCATTACTATCATTTTAACAAGCAAATAAAATTCAAGGAAATAATGGTTACCTTAAATATATTCGTTGAATTATTATCTGTCGAATGATCTCCTGTATCTCCACCATTCATAAATTTAAGAGATGAAATGTCAAACTGAAAAAAAAATAATAACAATTGTCAACAAATCAGGCACATTTTGTTAACTTTTTGTAGCAAACGTTTTGGCTCTACGTACTTTTTAATTTTACTGCTCTTCTCTGTTTCCTACTCTGTTTCTCTGTCTGTTTCAGCTTTCTTTGGGCTCTTCACTCTTGAGCCTTTGGTAACTTTTTGTAACACAGGTTTCCTCTTAAAACCTGAACCTTTTTATTCATCAATAGAACAAATGAGGACTTTGATCCTCATTTTTCATCAAAAAAGAAAATCAATAAAAGATGTTTACATTAAGTTTTGCATACTCATCTCCTTTGCTATTAGTATTGGTAAGATATAAGGTATTTATATTGACACATGCCAATAACAAATGTAAGCGTTGCTCCATCGATTTTGTTGGTTTTCTGTTTAGGTTTATTTTTGAGATGATTTTATAAGAATGAAATATTGTGGAACACATGCATTGTGTGCATTTAAAAAAGAAAAGGAAGTTCCTTTTGGAATATGGCAGCACTTGCATTATCCAAAAGAAGGGGAAACTATTTGTTATGTGCAGGAATTAAACCAGAAATGAAATTAGATTATAATACCTTATTGAAGTTAAAAATAGGGAAAGCTGTGCCGATCACAAACCCAATAAGTGCTGCAGCAACTGTAGTCAAGGAAGGAACCATCATGAAGCGGCACCGTACCAGGACCGGTATCCCGAATCCTTCAATGGACTCTGCAATTAGACCTCCTCAAACTGAAACTTCTCTTTCCACCAAACAAATACCAATTCTGTGTCAAGGTATCAATCTAAACAACAATGGTGGTGTTTGTTTCCCAACAAAAAATTGAACCAAATTTGAGAAACTTTGAATTCCAAATGTCAAAAGATGGTATATTAATTGCCTCTAGAGGAAGAGCAATGAGAATGGATCTGGTATCTAATGCAACAGCTATTGTAATTTGCATGTTGCAGCTCAATATAATACCACCAATTTAACGTGCTCAATTACTATGAGGTACTCTTCAGAAATAATTTTATATTTGACCTGTAAATTATATATTATCTTGCATAGAAAAAAGGGTAATTTAATAAACTACCGCAATTGTTTTTTTGGAAACTGGGCCGGTATACAACACCAGTTGTAAATATGAAATGGAATGTAATCAGATCCTGCTATTCCTGCAATCTAACATACATACAATATATCAAATCTTCGAGTGAGTCTATGGTACTATGCATATTACGATTTGGTCCGTAATACGGATCAATATTTTTATTTTCAAAATTCTAACAGTCGATCCGAACTGTTCAATATGACTTTCATATGAATATATACTTGTAGACTGAATTTTATATTTTTTTTTGAATTTTTTTACTATTTTTTAAGATAAGTAGAAAATAACTGTTTTTGGATGGTCCAAAATTTTCAGATCAAGTAATTTTCTACTTATCTTAAAAAATAGTAAAAAAATTCAAATAAATATAAAATTCGGTCAACACGTACATATTCATATGGAGATTATATTGAACGGTTCGGATCAACCGTTAGGATTTTAAAAATAAAAATATTGATCCATATATTATAGACCCACCGTGATATGCATATCACCATAGACTCACTCCAAATTTTCTACACATTTAACGAGATCCACAATTTCAGACCTTGAAATGAGCGTCAAATATTATGTAGTCAACTCGCAAAATACCGTTTCGACAAGGTGCAGTGTACGACCGATTTTTTTATTAATCGAAAATAAATAAATAAAATATCGCGAAAAGAAATCGATTTGGTGAAATTTTAATATCTAGGTAAACTGAGATTGATTATCCCGTTCCACGGGATGGGACAATTTATCCCGTCCACTAATCCAAATCCGTAACCCCGCTAACTTAGTTAATAACTTAATTTTTTTCTTCTTCTTTTTTCTTAGTTAATAGGTTAAGCAGAGGAAAAAAAAATTGTGGAATGGAATCACTACTGCAAAACCTGTCTTCAGCGATCGGCATTAGAGACCAGTTCTGTCGCCGGTCGCTAAAGACCCCCAAAAAAAAAAAAAAAATTAAATGCATCGGAGACGAACCCTTCAGCGACCGATTTGGGCCTGTCGCAGAAGGGTGCCTCCTAGAAAAAAACCCCGCGCGAGTTTTTCTTCTCTCTGCCTCCTCCCGTGTTTTAGGTTTAGCCAAAAAAAAAAAAAAAGCCGGCTGCCCCTGACTCGCCCGATCCCCGGCACTGATCAAGCCGATCCCGTTGCCGCCCGACCTCTCCTCTCTAGTGGCCACTGCTGCTGCCGCCCGATCCTTGGCCGCCCAACCCCGCTGCCGACCGACCCCGACCAGCAACTCTCTCTCTCTGGTACAATCTCTCTCTCTCAGAGTAGGGCTTTTTTATTTCTGTCCTATATCTTTTTTAATTCGATCTAGGACTTGGTAACTTTTGAAAAATCAAGCAAGCAATTCCTACTCTGAATGGAAAATGGAATTGAACCCGTTAACTATAGTTGGCTTATTTTGCTACGGACCACCTTTATGGTGCTATTCCAAGTTAGTATGTGAGTATCTCTGACCCTCCAAACACTGGTACCGGTCGGTACCAACTTGTTGTGTTTACTGGTACATAGTTTTAGGGACTTATTTACAAGGAAAATAATACAAAGGGTAAAAGTTGGAAAATTCCCCAAGTTAGTAATTGATTATGACATAACAAAGGGTAAACTTCTTTTATTGCTCCATTATTTACGCCAAAATGCAAGTACCGATGAGACAATTTTGTCCATAGCAGTACAAATATTTTATTCTTAATTTAGATGCATTCTGAAAATTCTCTTCCTCTGATTCGAGGTTTCTGTTAAGGCACTTGATTTTTTTTTAGGTATTGAGAAGGAGTTTTTCTATTGTTTTGCCCCTTTTTTATGCTTATTTTTCTGGTATCGATCGAACAACTTGGGGATTTCTGTGGTTTGATTAATTGATTGGTTAATAAAATAATCTCACAATGCGCACATTTTCACTATCCTGAGGGAACTAGATTACCCACCATAGATATGTGTACAAAATTTGATAACTATCCTGAGAGAACTAAACAAGAGGTACGTTTAAATTGCTTGTGAATTACTTTTAAATTGCTTGGTGCTTGGTATGTTTTGTACCAGTATTTTATATTGTATATTTGAATTGCTTGTGAATTGTTTGATACGTTTCGTACCAATTGGGGCTGGAGAAATATAAATGAACAGAATATGTTCAATGGTTGTTATATTTGTTTGGTACATTTCGTACCAATTGGGGAAAAGAAAAATAACAGCAAATACCAAAAAAAAAAAAACTTACCCTTCTGCGACCGATTATGGGCTCATCAGCGACCGCCCAATCGGTCTCTGATGGTCTTTCTGCCACGTCAACATATACCATCAGTGACCAATCTCATCGGTCGCTATAAGATCATCTGCGACTGATTTTTAACCCTTAAGCGACCGGTGACGTCAGCGGGGTGGGCATCAGCGACGGAGCAACTGCGACCGATTTTGGCCTTGTGCGACTGGGACAACCCTTTTGTGATCGGTGCCTTACCCTTCTGTGACTGATTTTGCCGGTCGCAGAAGGGTTGTCCTGCTGTAGTGGATAATCTATCCCGTCTCACAATTTCTTTTTTTTTTGTATCCTCTCTTCTTAGTTAATAAGTTAAGCAGAGAAAAAAAATGTGGGACGGGATAGATTAATCCGTTCCACAATTTTTTTTCTCTTCTTAGTTAATTAGGTTAGCGGGGTTACGAATTTGGATTAGTGAGACGGGATAAATTGTCATTTCCCGTGGGACGGGATAAATGATCCCGTTTTACCTATATTTCGATTTCGAACAAAAACACCACCCTATCGCGATATTTTTTTTCGATTAATAAAAAAATCAGCAGTCTACGAAGGCCGTCCGATTTCAGGTACAAATAATTTTAAGATTCATAACAAAGGATAAGGATTGACCGATCGATGGTGTCTTTTAGTGAAGTACTCGTATACATAATAGAATTAGAATTTTTTTCAAGCATACCGATAGCAGCTTAATTTTAAAATTTGTTGGATTGATTTTATATGATGAATTAAAATTATTAAAACTGATTTATTTTAAGAGTGATATATTTATTTGTCAAATTAATAAATTTATGAACTAATTTAGTATAAAGTCAAGTGACTCAAAATAGAAAAGTTTATAAATTATTTTAATAAATTCATTATTCAGTACTTTTTAACTGCTTGATTTTATACTAAATTAATTCAAAAATTTATAAATTTGACATGTAGATACATTACTCTTGAAAAATCACTTCCAATAATTTAAATTCGTCATTTAAACTAAATCGGATAATTTTTTAGAGTTAAACTCATCAAATCATATCAGGATTCAACCATGTAAATTTAGATATTTGTTTAGGAAATAAAAAAATATTGTCTCAAGAGCGATCTATTGTAGTAATAATTTATGAGCACGCTGGAGACTTCAGGCTCACGATTTGTATACATGGTTTTTATTTAATATATTATTAAAATTTTGGGGCAATTTTATGCATACCTCTCGAAAACTTAAAAATTACGTATTTCTCTCTCTAAAATTCATAATATCATATTTACTATTCTAAACTTTGAAAAATCACAAATTTACCCATTTAAATGTTTTTTCTATTAAAACTCATTTTAGCCTTCATTAAAAAAATACGTAGCGTGTTTAAAAAAATGTAAGTCTTCTAATTAAACGGTTTCCAAGGACAAATTAGTCGTGTCTCTATTTCTAAAGCTTACACAGTGACATTTAGGTATATGTTCGTGCAAACATCATAAGTAGAGAAATTACACATTTGCCCTCGAAAACAGACAATTTGAAGATTGCCATTTTTGTGAAATATTTTTAGTGAAAAGTAAAATGGGAATTCATACATTTAAAATGAGTACTAATAGAAAAAGACAATAAGATGGGTAAATTTGTGAGTTTTGAAGTTTAAAAGGGTAAATATGATATTAATTTTAGAGGGGGGCAAACATAATTTCCAAATTTTTGAGGGGTATACATGAAATTCCTCCTAAAAATTTTGTGTAGAATTTACACTTATTTTGACTAAAAAGAAATCGAAAAAAATAGTCAGTGTGCATTATGATACCGTTCACACAAATTTAAATACATGGGAAAGTGTTACTTTTGTGCAAATTTTTAAGAGGGTTCAAATGCCTCTTGTTTTTTATGCTTTATTGTGTTTTTTATTCTTTATTTTATTCTTTAAAGTTCAAATAGTCCATCTGAACCGCTCAATATGATGTCTATATTAAAATATGCTTGGAGAGCAAAATTTTATATTTTTTTTGCAGATTTTTTACTATTTTTTAGATAGGTACCTATCTAAAAAAATAGTAAAAAATTTTCAAAAAATATAAATTTTGATTTTCAAGTACATTTTAATATGAAGATCATGTTGAGTTGTTCAAATCGACTATTTGAACTTTAAAAATATAAATTAAAAATATATAAAACACAATAAAATATGAAATACATGAGACATTTTAACCCTCCTCAATTTTTAATACCCCCTAAAAGATGAACCCTATACAAAATTTAACTAATACATTATTTCGATGCATTAAAATTCGTGTGTACGAGCATTCATAAAAAATAAAAACAATCACTGTTCAACCAAATCGGGCAATTTTTATTTCGATAGTAAATGCCATCTTACATGAAAAGCAGCTAACAAAATTAATTAATTCATTTCCTATTCTTCAAAATTCATCCAATATCTGTGGATTGGATAAGCACAATTACATATTACTGCAGGATCCTTGCTGGAAGTTGTTTCTTTCCAGTTAAAAATGCACAGCTTGTAATGGAAAAATATAAATTTCATAGCCCTTCAAACAACAAATCTCAGTTGGACACATTGTTTGTTTAGGGCCTTGAGCCCAAATCTTCTGGCCTGCCTACTGAACCTTATCAACAACTACAAATAAAACCCAAAAGAGTGAGGCTACGGTACTATGCATAGCACACATTGGTCCGTGCTACGGCTTAATATTTGAGTTTTTAAAATTCTAACGGTCGATCCGAACCGTTCAACATGATTATAAAATGAATATGTACTTGCAAACCAAATTTTACATTTTTTCAATTTTTCTACTATTTTTTTAGATAGGTAGAAAATCACTGTTTTTGGAGTGGTCCAGAATTTTCAGATCAAGTGATTTTCTACCTATCTAAAAAAATATTAAAAAAATTTCAAAAAATGTAAAATTTGGTTTGCAAGTACATATTCATTTTATAATCATGTTGAACGGTTCGGATCGACCGTTAGGATTTTGAAAACTCAAATATTGAGCCGTAGCACGGACCAATCTGTGCTATGCATAGTACCGTAGCCTCACTCAAACCGAAATTGCTTTATGTGTTTCAAAAAAAAATGATGAACAATTTTGATTTTGGTTATAATTAAGCGTTATTAGTAATTTAGTATACTAGAAAGCTGGTCAATACTCTAGACTTTCAAATGTACATTGGTATATTCAATGGTGGAGTCATCTACAAATTGACCCCATCCGCACAAAAATACTTTGGGTATGGATAGTGTAAAATTGTTTCTTATTTGCAGTATGAAAATTTTATATGATTGACTCTCATTCTGTTTGACTCCCGTAGCTTGAAAGTTTGACTTCCATCCTAGATATATTATACTTAGTTATCAATACAAAATCAGTTCAACCAAAAATAAATTCCCTAGATATATTATACTTAGTTATAATATACTTAGATATATTATACTTATTTTTATTTTGGTAAAAGAGATACGTGTAGGCATTCTTAGTTTAGAATGAACAGAGCAAAATAGAACTTCCTTCAAGATCTATTGCATTGTCATTGATTTGATTCTTTTCTTGACTGCTTGTTAAGTTTAAATTCGATTTTCTTCAAGGACTTATTGTGAGAGATCGATATCTTTTTTTTTTATTTTTATGGTGAAATTAATGCAAGGCTGATGTACAGAAATGTTCCTTGCTTGTTTTGTTCTATCCTCCTAGGAACCAAGCCTAAAAAGTAAACCCTTGTAGAGGTGTATTGCTTGATGAGATTCCTTTCTTTTCATTTTAACTATTTTGTGAAGTAGAGAGATCAAAGTTAGTTGTCATTAAGTTTACCAAAAGAAAAGGTTAATTATTCATATATAAATACTTCATCCTACAATATATGCATTAAGAAAACCGAAAAAAAAACTTTTCTGGTATTTAACTTTTTTCATTTACTTTAGTGAAAAGTGTTAGTAAGCATTTTGGCTTCAATTACAACAATAATTCTACAACATGGCTATGCTTGTCACACATGTGTAAGATAGAAAATTTACACGCCGGCTTCTAAAAAGATACAATTTGCAAGAAGAAATTATTTCTCGACAATACTATTCACATGCAATCGAATCCCTATCCTAAAACATATCGAATTCTTGATTAATGCATCCGTGGAACAAAGCACTGGCTAACATATGTAGAAAATCCTTATTATCTACACTTCAAAGAATGAAAAACAGAGAAATAGATAAGGTTTGGTTGCCTATTTTTAAAATGTCAGGGAACTTTTTCAAAAAATGTTCAGCAGCAGGATTTGCAAAATCTCTCGCATACTGGTAAACGTAAAAAGATAGAGGTTTCTCTAGGTAAACTTTTTTCTTCTATAATTTATAACCCAACAAAAAGTTGATTTAATTTGATGGGAAAGGGAAACCTGGAAAATGAAGTCATGGAAAATGCGTAAAATGTTCAGTTGAATTTTCGGGAATTAGGCCTTTCATTATGTAATAGTCTCGCTCAGCATCACGCCATCTATCTTTGAACATTGCAAGCTCCACAAAGCACCTTATATGTATCTGAAAAATATTTGTTCACCAGTGATTCATGAACCAAAAATGATGGTATAATAAATGGAATGATAAGAAGCTAAGAAGCAAACATACCCCTTGAGAGTTATCAACTGTGGCATTCTCTTCTTTTCCCTATAATACAGAAGACAAGCAACAAAATATAAATTGTTTAAAACCCTTCAGATATGCAGTGCATTCCTTTATTTTGATACACAACATATCTAAATTATAAAAAAGAAATTTATAATTTGACTTCTTCTAGTTTATTTTCAATATAACCTATCACTTCATATTTTTACCTGATCTCTCAGAGTAGGTGTTCCATGATGAAAAATCCATTGTGCATCAACTACCCCCACCTTGTAACGCGCAGGCTTTCAATTGTGTTGAAGAAAGAAAAAAATAAATCAAACTTAGTTTAAAAAATTTAACCTATTAATTCAGCTAGATCTACTGGTAGAAAGCTGTATATGTAATTGCATCGTTGTATAAGTGCAATTAATTTTCTCTAGAGAAGAGTACATAATCTCATCCAGGTGACAATGTAAAAATTTTCAAATTAAGTTAACAACAAAACATTTTAGTTAGCTTGTAACAACTTGAACAAATTTATTCAATAGAGAAAGAAGTTACCTCGGCACAATTCCTAAGGACATAGTCAAGCCCCCAGCCATGAACCAAGTCATTCTATAACAAATTTAATAACATGTCAATAGCAATATAGAATAACAACTGAAACTATGGTAATTTATAAAAGAATTGAAGTACCTGAATCATGTGCCATACACATCTCCATGCATCTCTAGAAAATACAGGTGCCATTATCTCTATGAACCTATGGATTAGTTAAAATTCCAAAGCTTAGATCCAAAGAAAATTGCTTAGGGGTGCTTTATCTTTTGGAGACATAGTCAGACTAACAATATATAGATCTAGAAAATAGGAAATGTGTAGGTTGCTATTCTACCATTAAACATATTTATGTAAGAATTCATTGAATTTAAAACTTGTGTAGGTTGCTATTCGGGTTGGTTCTTGTAACTGGTGCTGGTACCAGGCCTAGACTATATATTCTGATTTCTATAAGAAATCGGTGGGTTTTATCCCACTTTAAAAAAAAAATTTATTTATATGAGAAAACTTTAGTAAGTATTTACTCTGAGCACGGTGGTTGATGCTTGGGGCAAACCCATGGAGCCTCCCCAGCTTCACTGTTAAGAAGAAGTAAATAAAATTAGAGAGGAAGTGTTTGAAAATTGGATATAAATTATAGTTCCCCTCTTCATCGATCAGAAAATGTCGCCAGTATTTTCCACTAGGCCTCCAAATTAGTGTGATCTTAGTTTTTTTTTCTTTTTAGTGTCATTGAAGTTAAAAATAAAATTCTTTTTATTTTCTTCCTCATTAACACATGAATGACCTGTATTCAAAAGTTTTAGTATTGACCGACTGAGATCTCAGCCATGCCAAACACAGATAAATTTTACTGGTACAACACAGAACTTTTACTGAATAATTGAACTTGTTACTGGTATGGTTCAATTAGTAGATTGACTGATTACCAAACTAACCCTTGGTAGCTACTACCAAGTTTCTCAAAAAAAGACTTGACTAGCAAACAAAATGGTCTTACTTACACTTTGAAAATGAGAAAAACAAGAATTCTCAAGTTGTGATATTGACAACCAAAAAAGAAATAATAATAATAACTATTGTTGTCATAGTTCTTCAGAATCTTACTTGTGCACTTCGGTACCATTTCTTCTTTTTGTTACTTCATAAATGATAAATCTACTCGATTCCAATGCTGGTTGTGAGATCTCCAAGTTGTATTTTCTCACCAATTTAATGTATCTACAATTGAAATAGATAAATTATGAATTTCACAACAAGGTAAGCCTCACATACGGAACCGAGGCCAATTATAGCACCAATTAGGAAATTAATAAGCCTCACTAAGCTTAACTTCCCAATTAAGCATCCAGTAACTCCAATTACATCGATTATTTACTATCTCAATTGCTATCATCTAAATTCAGTTGTACCCCAGTTAAACCTTTTAGCCTCAGCATACCCTTGATTCAAAAACCAGAAATCAAAAAATATTTTTAAGAAAAATGAGAAGTATACTCTTCAGCATTAAAGTGCTCGACTCCAAGGTCTTCATCCCAAATAAAAATATACTCATACGCAGCCACTATATCTGGATGAAGAAATCTCTTTGCATACCACCTAGAGAGAGACAGAGGTTAGTTCTAGGTCTTCTCTAGATTTTTTTAGGGTTTGTTTGGCCACGAACGGTGAAAAAATATACACGCACCATTTAGCTTGTTTCCTTGTGCTTATGTGGATTGCTCGTTGCGACCACTCAAATTCATCCCATTCATTTACTCGGCCATCATAATGGAACAATAATATTGTAAAATTCTCTGAAAACTGCACCACAGTAGATAAGATCTCTCAATGGTTAAAACAAAAAAATTCATATCGACACAGTCGTCCAAACCACTTCCTCCTGATAAATACTTAAAATTTTGTACATTTGTCTATAAGACAATAACATCTGAGAATTGTGTTTTTCTGACAAATACTTTGACTAATTAGACGTTATGAATGACAAGTTCAAAATTTTTAATCACCACTAACCAAGATGGGGAGTTCAAATTCCCATATATAGCTGTACAATAAAAGACTTATTCTTTTTTATCGTCAGTACCTTTTGCACGGCTGCATTGACAATTTCTTTCTGTTGATATCCAACTGTGAAAACCACAAGGTACTTTGGCTTCAAAGGCAAATCCTGTAAATAAAATTGAACATCAAGATGTTTTAAAATCTAACAGAGCATAACACTCAACATCCTTTCTATAAGAAATTAGTAATTATCATTTTGCATATACCTCGTTTGGGTTTCCCCATAATCTGTGCTGATAAAGATCCGAGTCTGAAACAACAATACCTGGGGGTAGTCTTTCGGCTCCCTTTGGATTTGATGGTTCATAAATCTTGCATAGAACAAAATTAAATTATTCATTGGTGTGTTTATTTTTATTGCCATCATGCTAGTTCTATCAACCAATTAAGAGGTGCATGATGTATTGCCATTTACAAGAATACAAAGGCGTGTGCTTGGGATATTGTATATTTCAGGATGCTTGCTGCTCCTATATAGTTTAATCATTGCATCAAAATTATATATAATTAATGCAGAGTCAGCTGGTTTAAACAAATATGAATTCCAATGAAACAAAAATTGGTTTCCTAGGGTAGTAAAATGCCAAAAACCACGTCACCACAAATTTCATGTCATACGATCATCTTAATATAAACAGAAAACACAAGGAAATAATGGTTACCTTAAATAAATCCGTCGAATTATTGTTTGTAGAATGATCTCCTGTATCTCCACCAGACAAAATTTTAGGAGCTGAAATTTCAAACTGAAAAGAAAAAAAAAACAGAGCATGCATTTTATGATCTAAGATAGAAGGTATTTCCGTAAAAGACGGAACATCAAGGTTTGCAAAAATCATCTCCTTTGGTTTCAGAATTGGTAAGATACAAGGTATTATACCATAATGGTATCTTGCAGCTCATGCACATTACAACTGGTACAATTCAATCAAAAAATGCTCTGTTTTCAGGCTTTCATATTGTTGATTTTCCAGTTTAGATTCTTTTTGCTGGTTCTCTGTCTAGTTATTTTTTGTATTTAGAGATGATTGTACAAGAATGAAAGATTGTGGAGCACATTGTGTTCACAAAAAAAAAAATCAAAAGATTGAAAGAATGGATATTTGTAGAAAATAAACCAAAAATGAGAAAAATAAATATATTACCTTAGTAGAGTTAAAAATAGGGAAAGCTGTTCCAATCATAAACCCAAGAAGCGCTGCAATTACTGTAGTCAAGGAGGGAGCCATGGTGAAGCTGTGCCGTAACGGGGACCGGCATCCCGAATCCTTCAATGAACTCTTCATTTAGACCTCAAATTCAATCTCCTCTTTCCACCAAACAGCAACCAATTCTGTTTCCTCAGTAGTACTAAGCTACACAAAGGGTCTTCCCTTACACAGGGAAATTGAATTTAAATTTGAGAAGCTTCAAACTTTTTAATGTAAAAAGAGAATATAGCCCGGTACCTTGTACAACAAATATTGGGATTGTTTGTTATAGCTTTATATATACCCCCCTATGGCCCTATAATTTGTGCTCAATTGTCATTTGTTTGGTAATAAATATTTGTGCACAAATATTACTATGTACCTTGCACGTCGTTCTCTGTGTTATGTAATCTTTGAAGTTTATATTGACCTGTTAATTAATTAAATATTTTTGCATGGAAAAGAGGGTGATTTCCTTATCTAGGCCTCCTTTGTGTTTCCAACAACCAAAAAATGAAAGATACAAAAAGAGCAACGAAATCGAATAATATTCTTCCTGTATTTAACGTGCACGATTTCAGATCTTTTAGTCATTTGTACAGAGAGTCAAACATGGTATGTATCTCAAATCTTTAATTTAGTATTTACTGTTCTTCCAAAGAAAATCTTTTATTTATTTGTTCCGACATGCGGTTCTAATTAAACAAATAAAACACTTCATTAAAAAGTGGGGAGGCGATGCCCACTTTTGAGTCTAATAGGTTCCAAGACTATTGATCTGCTTTAAGATCCGTGCAATCAAAAATTGAGAATTTTTTGTTTGTAGAAAATATTAAAAAGGAAGAAACAGAAACAGAAAGAGTAATAGAGTATATGTGATTCTTTATGAGTAGAAAGAACTGCATGAAACCGATCCAAAAAACATCCAATATTAGAATAGGTATGGGAGACACCGATCCTAACCCACTTTTGTTTTTTGTTTTTAATTTTCTTTACTAAAATATAATTTTTTTAAAAATAGATAAACAAATCTTAAAATTTAGATTTAATCATATAATAGAAAGATTCTATCTATTTTCTTAAAAATGTTTTATATTTTAGTAAAGAAAACAAAAAACAAAAAACAGAAGTTTTTTTTGGATCGGTTTCGCCTATACCTATTCTAACATTTCTAACATTGAATGTTTTTCGGATCGGTTTCGCCCATACAAATCTTTCTACTCATGAAGAATCACAGATACTCTTTCTATTTCTCTCTCTTCTTTTTTAATATTTTCTATAGACAAAAAATATCTCTCAAAAATTGATGCGAGCGGACGAATATCAAAACAGAGCGCACAAATCTTGAAACGGACTGGACGGTCCTGAAGTCCATCGAACCTAAAGTAGCCATCGGATCTACTCTGCAGTGGGGTGACTCTTAATATTTGGAGATTTTCTATAAAATGCGGTCCTATTAAAAACAATCAATAAACTCCTCTTTTAAAATTATTAACAAAAATGTTCTTATGTACCCAAATTTTCCCTTCTCCTCCCTCCCTCCCTCTCAGTTATTCCTTCCCTCTCTCCCAAGGGAATCCAAAAAATTGGCTCATTAATTATTTGACGATGCCATGGGAGGCTGTTGCAGGAACAAGCCAACATGATAAAGGAAATTTCTTTTGTGACATTGAACATCTTTTAATTAGCATATATATATATAATTGTCCTTGTTAGCATGTTGTATTAACTCATATGCGTCTTGTAATATTAGATTGTTCTCAGTTACGACTTGTGCTTTAATAAATACAGAGGTGATATATAGAGTCCGACTTAGCTAGGCCATGGAGTAAAACGGTTTGTACTCCACGCCATATTTTCAATTTGAAAATCCAAACTACCGATCCGAACCGCTCAAGTTGTTCTCCATATTGAAATGTGCTTGGATACCAAATTTTACATTTTTTGGAATTTTTTTACTATTTATTAAGCCACTTTGAAAATCGCTGATCCGGATGAACAGTAGCAAAACAGTAAAAAATTCTGGACCAATGGATCAGCGATTTTCAAAGTGGCTTAATAAATAGTAAAATTTGGTCTCCAAGCACATTTCAATATGGAGAACAACTTGAGCGGTTCGGATCGGTAGTTTGGATTTTCAAAATGAAAATAATGAGGCGTGAAGCACCAAGTCGTTTTACACCATGGCTTAGCTAAGCCCAGCATGTGATATATATATATATATAGAGGAGGGATCGGATTATATCCTTTTTTTGACACACTTTGACACCTACCATTTTCAAAGTCCAAATAGTCGATCCAAACCGTTCAACATGATGGATATATTAAAATGTGCTTGGAGATCAAATTTTACATTTTTTTTTGAATTTTTTTACTATTTATTAAGATGGTTACAAAATCGTTGTTTTCAACCATTGAAAAACAGCGATTTTGTAACCATCTTAATAAATAGTAAAAAAATTCAAAAAAAAATGTAAAATTTGATCTCCAAACACATTTTAATATGGTGATCATGTTGAACGGTTCGGATCGACTGTTTGGATTTTGAAATCACAAAATTGACCTATAAAAAAAATAATATCAAGATGTGTCAAAAAAAAGAGTGTAATTGGATCCCTCCTCATATATATATATATATATATATATATATATATATATATATATATATATAATTTTGCTATTGTACTTCGCGAAGTAAAGCCAATATTTTACTTCACGCTCATATTCCTATTTTCAAAATCCAAAACGTCGATCCGACCGTTCAAGTTGTTCTCCATATTGAAATGTGCTTGGAGACCAAATTTTACATTTTTTGGAATTTTTTACTATTTATTAAGCCACTTTGAAAATTTCTGATCACATGGTCCAGAATTTTGTTGCACTGTTTTTACTGTTCACCCGGATCAGCAATTTTCAAAGTGGCTTAATAAATAGTAAAAAAATTCCAAAAAATGTAAAATTTGGTCTCCAAGCACATTTCAATATGGAGAACAACTTGAACGGTTCGGATCGACGATTTGAATTTTGAAAATGGGAGTATGAGCGTGAAGTAAAACGTCGTTTTACTTCGTGAAGTACAATAGCCCTACTCTATATATATATATATATATATGTATATCTTGCTTTATAAATTGGGAGCTTCACTTTGCACTGTGTTATAGATGTCTCTGTTTTATCTTCTCTTCTACTCGGCAGTCTGCACCGTGTATGTTCTTTTCAAAACAACAGCATGGGAAATTAAATATGCTTCCAATTAAGTTGAATTAACGTGTAAATCAAATGAAATCTACAGAATTAATGCTATAAATTTTAACACACATAAACGAAAACAATCAAGAAGAAAAGCTGCACACGTACACTTTCGACGTGGCTTAATTAGAACCGTAGCAATCACAGTTATATGAAGTCGGACACGGCTTTTCTAAAATAGAAGGAAAGTTTTTCAAAATTTCATCCACAAAAATATCATTTAATACATCACTCGCAGATTAAGCTATAAGTATCATATATATCTAATATGATGTGAATATGGTGATGAATTTTTTTTTTTAATCATAGAATTTGACATGTATATTTATTTTATATTTTTTTGTGCATAACATGAAATTATTGAAAAATTATGAAATTTTTTTTTTCAATATACAACTAAAATAATCATTAATATTTTTTTAATTTTAGAAACAATTTCAGTGCAGATCGAATGAGACCAGGGGCGGATCCACATAGGACCATACCGACTTTGCCCCTCTAAAATTTTTATGGAGATCTATCAGTCTCGACTGACTTTGCCTCCTCCTGAAATTTTTTTTTGCCCCCTCTGAAATTCTAATTTGTAATTTGAGTTAAATTTAAAATAAATTTCTTGAATTATGATTAGTAATTAGAATTATAAGTTAAAACATCATAAATTATAAGTCAGAGTATTAGAAATTAGAAATTAAAACATTGTTTTTTATTTAGTACTCAATTATTTAATGGATTTGAATCCAATTAGTTAATAGATTTGAACTCGATTAACTATTTAAATCCGATTTGTTATTTTTTTGTTCGTCGTGACGAAAATCATGAATCCGATCCTGAATGAGACAATAAAAAATTAACTTATTAGAAAATTGAAGTTGAGACAAAAATGGAGAAGGTTTTGAAGAGAAAAACAATGAACCGTCAAATCAAGTTTATAAAAATAAGAACTCAAACCTTAGAATGCAAGCCATCACCTGAAACTTTACAGATGTCAATATGTCATTCAATGACGTGGCCATATTCTGTGGGGCCATATTATTAGACTTTTAAGTACTTGTAGAAGTAATAGTTGGGAGAGGCACAACCCCTTTGGTAGTTATGCGCACCAAAGTATAAAAAATAACTAGAGAAAAAGGAAGAGACAAAATAATTTTAGAAAAGATATTTTATTTGATGGTTTTTAAAAATAAAGTAAAAGAATAAAAAGTATATACTGTTTCAAAAACCTAGGAGATAGGAGTAGGTCCGATGGGCATCGGACCTACATTTAGGTTCAATTAGTTCTAGCCCTGTACGATTAGTATCAAGATCTATGCACACGGAAATTGATACATACTTGCACGTATTTTGATGCAGAGCACACGAATCTTGATGAGATTGAATGATCATTACATCCATCGAACCAAGGTAGGTCCAATGGGCATTGGACCTACTCTGCTTGACGAACCTACATGCAAGTCAGGGTTGGTTACTCAGTCCTTAAATTTAAAAATTTAATTATATATGGAATTCTTTTCTTAAGTTTTTATATACTTCAACTATTTTTCATAAAATGTTGAATTTATACTCATAATTTAGTGGTTAAAATTTATTTAGATTTAAATTTCAACGGCTATATATTATATATTTTACGTTTAATTCCCCAAACAAATTTGTTTGGTTCCGCCCCATCCGTGTGGCCTAGGTACCTCTAACTCAAATGATGAGAGGATTCAAATGCTTTTATTTTTTTGTATTTTCATTATGTTTTCACTTTTTAATTTTATAATAACAAAAATTCTAAAACTTATATATCAAAATAAAATCATTAAATATGATTTATATTATTTTCTGTACGTGCACATAAAAAACTAACACTTTTCAATTTTGTTAATATATGGATCAATAAGTTGAAAATACCACATCCAGAAATTGTACACATCAGTGCATTTTTTCAAGATCTTGATAACAATCAAACTAAAGTTGAAATGTCATTTTTTTTTGTACTTTTGCATAGAGAAAATGATACAGGTGATCATATCTAACGGTTCTATTTTGACACTTAAAATTTAAATTTTATGTTATTAAAGTTTAAAATAAGGAGGCATAAGAAAAGCAAAAAAATGGAGATATAATGAAGACACAAAATATAAAGGTATTTAAACCCTCAAAGTAATAACATGGTCCAAATTTGACACAACAAACCAACGAATTTTCCTGTATATCCTTATATAAAACTATTTATATCTTATATATATATATATATATATATATATATATATATATAGGGATAGGCTATCATGCTTTGGGAAGCAAAGATGGTGTTTTACTTCCCGCTCATATCTCTATTTTTAAAGTTCAAACAGTCGATCCGAAGTTCTCAGTATGATCTTCATATTGATATGTGCTTGGAGACCAAATTTTACATTTTTTGAAAAAAATTTACTATTTTTCTAGAATTTTTGAAAATCACAGCTTTTCATTAAATAAAATAATAATAAAAAATTCATAAAAACACTAATTTTCAAAAATTCTAAAAAAAATAGTAAAATTTTTCCCAAAAATGTAAAATTTGGTCTCCAAGTACATTTCAATAAGAAGATCATGTTGAGAAGTTCAGATGGACTATTTGAACTTTGGAAATAGAAATATGAGCGGGAAGTAAAACACCATCTTTACTTCCCAAAGCACCGTAGCATCACTCATATATATATATAGAGAGAGAGAGGAGGGATCAAATTACATCTTTTTTGGTGACACACTTTGACACCTACCATTTTCAAAGTCCAAATAGTCGATCCAAACTGTTCAACATGATAGATTTATTAAAATGTGCTTGGAGATCAAATTTTACATTTTTTTGAATTTTTTTACTATTTATTAAGATGGTTACAAAACTGTTGTTTTCAGACCACTGAAAAACAGCAATTTTGTAACCATCTTAATAAATAGTAAAAAAATTCAAAAAAATGTAAAATTTGATCTCCAAGCGCATTTTAATATGGTGATCATGTTGAACGGTTCGGATTGACTGTTTGGATTTTGAAATCGTAAAATTGACCTATAAAAAAAACAGTGTCATAATGTGTCAAAAAAAAGGTGTCATTGGATCCCTCCTCATATATATATATATATATATACACACACACACACACACACACATTTTATTAAAGTTTTATAACAGATTAATAAATATTTACCACAAAATCAATACTGTAAAAAAAATTAAAAAATATATGTATTTTCTTATTCCTAGAACATCGTCGACATTTAACCTAACTATCATATTTAATTTAACCTTAAAAAAATGACATTCAACCTAAATTAAACTACATATATTTAACCTTGAAAACTGACATTTAACCTGAATAAAACTGAATGTCAACCTTAAAATGATATTTAAGCAATACTGAGTTGTATTTTCATCAGGCTGAAATGGCCTGAAATGGACTGCTTATGGGTCTTTTGCTCTTACCCTTCTTTTTTTGAATTTTTTTTACTATTTATTAAGATGGTTACAAAATCGTTGTTTTCAGACCACTGAAAAACAGCAATTTTGTAACCATCTTAATAAATAGTAAAAAAATTCAAAAAAATGTAAAATTTGATCTCCAAGCGCATTTTAATATGGTGATCATGTTGAACGGTTCGGATTGACTGTTTGAATTTTGAAATCGTAAAATTGACCTATAAAAAAAACGGTGTCATAATGTGTCAAAAAAAAGGTGTCATTGGATCCCTCCTCATATATATATATACACACACACACACACATTTTATTAAAGTTTTATAACAGATTAATAAATATTTACCACAAAATCAATACTGTAGAAAAAAATAAAAAAATAAATGTATTTTCTTATTCCCTAGAACATCGTCGACATTTAACCTAAATATCATATTTAACCTTACAAAAGTGACATTCAACCTAAATTAAACTACATATATTTAACCTTCAAAACTGACAGTTAACCTGAATGAAACTGTATGTCAACCTTAAAATGATATTTAAGCAATACTAAGTTGTATTTCCATCAGGCTGAAATGGACTGCTTATGGGTTCTTTTGACTGGGCAATCTCTTTCTTCTCTACTGGCGCTTAAGAAAATATCTCCCACGGAACCGTGACCCTTGAGTCCATTCTCTTACCTTTTTTTTTATTATCTTTTTTACATCATTCTCTCATTTTTCTAGTCAAAATTATATGTCTTTGTCCAAAATTAAAAATATCATATTTATTCTTCTAGAAGACATTATTTTATTCTCTATCATTTAAAATTAAAAATATTTTAAATATCCTTCTACGAAAAAAAATTCATATTTAATCTCCACACTTCAAAATTACATATTTCTTCTTCTTCGTCGTCTTTTTTTAAATAAAATGAGAATTATGCCCTCATTTGTATTAAATAAAATGGTTCTGTTACATGAGGGGGTAATTACTACCAGTAAAATGAAAACAAAAATCTCTCAAAACATTTGAGCTAAAGTTTAATAAAAATACTTAACCAAAAACATAAAAAAAAAAAATCTAAATTGGGAATAAAGCAAATAATACCGAAATTACATATTTCTTCTTTAAAATATAATAGCTCTCAAATTCTCTCTCCTTCCCTCTATAGTCTATATCCATTTCTCTCTCTAATCTACCCAGAAGGACTCGGTAAAACAGTAAAAAGTTTATTAAGATAAAATTTTGACTTATGCATGAAAATGATAAAAACACAGCTACCACTGCTAGACTCAGTAAAGAAATAAATAGTCTGAAAGTAAACAAGTCAAGATTGGCAACTTAAAAAATGTTTTCTCTATATTTACCAATTAGCATCTCCAACCCAGCAATCCGTAAATTATAAAAAACAGCTGTAAAACATTGTTTAAAAATTAAGTTTCTTTTAATTTCTTAACCACTCCATCCCAAAAATTGGATCAAAGCCAATAGAAAAGGGAGAGAATACCAGCATATTCAAAAGAAATCGTTTGTTTTATAAGTAAATTTATTTTTTTAGGATTCGGCCTACAACCCAGCAATTATATTAACAATTAACACATCAGATTAGCAATTTAAAAGAAATCGCCATTGTAGATGTTACGCCTAATTATATTGTAAAATGGAAAATGGATATTTTTTATTTTGAATAAGGGCAGAGGATAATTGAATTGCTAGGGAAGTTTTATGTATTATGAGTATTAATATGGTAAATGTTTGCAATTTTGGAGGAACAAATAAATATATAAGTTTGAGACCTTAGAAGGTATAAATGAGCTTTTTCATGTTTTAGAAGGATAATTATGATATTTTAGATTATGAAGAAATGAATAGAGACAATTTATTGATTAAAATTTTATAAAAAAAATTGCAAACGGATTAAATTTGTAAGTGATATGCAATATTCCCTTTTGTACAGGCATATATGAACAATATAACAAAATTTGGAAGATTATATTTTATTTTATTTTAGTGCTCTTTGATTATTGCCAAATGATGTCCTAACTATATTATGCATGCCATTTCTTGGGTGTGGTATCTCAATTAATTAAGATGCATTAGTAATTAGTAATTGAACGGTTCGGATCGACTGTTTAAACTTTGAAGATAGAGATAACGATGTTGAGACATAATGGGGTACAAAATCAGTGACCCAGTGAGACATTTTAACCCTACTGCAATGGAAAAAGGTTTTTTTTTTTTTTTTTATGTTTTTATTGAATGAGGCAAAGGATTAATTTACTAGGGGAGTTTTATGTTTTATGAGTATTAATATGGTAAATGTTTGCAATTTTGGAGGAACAAATAAATATATAAGTTTGAGACGTTAGAAGGTATAAATAAGGCTTTTCATGTTTTAAAAGGATAATTATGATATTGATAATATGAAGAAATGAAGTATGTAATGTTGAAGTCTTCAAAGGTATATATAAAAGGTTTTGTGTTTTAAAAGAAAAATAACTTATTTTAAGAGAGATGTACAAGAAACTATTGTCTTTTTTTTTTAATATGACGTATTCATTGGTTGAAATTTAAATATGGATTTGACTTTTAGCAAAAACAATATTTGACTAGGAAAATACACTTCAACTAAGTATAATAGTTTTTGCTTTTTGATGTAATTTTCAGTGGAATAAATTAATTAGCATTAGAAGAACAACTGATTAAAAAAATATAATGAAGGGAAGAAAAATAGCATTATTATATTGAAGGTGACTAAAATGTTGATTCCTTTTTCTCTCTTTTTGGAAGAAATGATATTTCATCAAAAAGCAAGAATAAAAAAAATAATTTATTTTACAATTTTTTTTTGGTTTGACACTTTTGTTGCTATTTATTTTTAAATACTTTGCATATCATACCAAACACGTACATATGTTTGACAAATAAAAAAATTGCTTTAGATTGTCCATGACAGTATTCATGACCATTTGTAACAAATTTTAAAAATATCAATCGCCTAAAATTCTATTAATATGTTTGATAAGACAGTTTGAATTCTTAAATTAATATGATATTTTCAAAACTTAATTGCATGTCCGGCACTATATTTAATTTATCTATATTCATATTCGCGGCAACACTGCTTCATATTATATAGTATAATATAATTGACAATTGTTAATTAGATTAATAAGAGTACCTGTCCCTAGAGCGGTAAAAACGTGCCGTACCGTGACTTTAGTCTCATGTCGTGTTGTGCCATGACTAAGTGAACAGTCACTCGTGTCGTACTGTGCTGTGATTAAAATATTGAAGGTGGTCACAGCACGCGAATAGTCATAGCACGCGAGTCACGTCTTGCCTAAACGTGCCGTGCCTAAATGTGTCCTGTCCAAATGTGACTGGTCACGTTTAACTATTTTTTTTCATAATTTAGGTTAGTTTATTCAAGATTCACCATTTGATCAAGATCAACGATTCTAATTACACGTGACTCGCGTGACCACATGTTGTGCCATGCGGTGACCAGTTTTTTCGCGTGACGTGCCATATCGTGTCAAATTTAAAAAAAAATGGCCACGGCATGCAAATAGTCATAACATACAACACGCAAGTCACGACACATAACATTCACACCGTTCCGTAATGTAGCTGGCTCCGCATTGTCATTTTTCCCACTCTACCTGTCACAGTGACACTCTTTTATTTCAAACGGCAGCCAACATTAACTGTATATAAAAATTTATAATTTGATTGGCGAATTGTAAAAGAGTCTGGCTGGCTGCAGCCTGCAGGGAACAGAGGGCTAGTTTTGGAAATTCATTTGTGGCCACTATACATGCGAAGAAGAACGTGGCTTAAAAATATATATATAAATAAGAGTGAGGCTATGGTACTGTGAATAGCACGGATTGGTCCGTGCTACGGCTTAATATTTGAGTTTTCAAAATCCTATCGGTCCATCCGAACCAATTCAACATAATTATAAAATGAATATGTACTTGCAAACCAAATTTTACATTTTTTCGAATTTTTTTACTATTTTTTTAGATAGGTAGAAAATCATTGTTTTTGGATGGTTCAGAATTTTCAGATCAAGTGATTTTCTACCTATCTAAAAAAATAGTAAAAAAATTTGAAAAAATGTAAAATTTGGTTTGCAAGTACATATTCATTTTATAATCATGTTGAACAGTTCGGATCAACCGTTAGAATTTTGAAAACTCAAATATTAATCCGTAGCACGGACCCAAGTGTGCTATGCGTAGTACCATAGCCTCACTCTATAAATAAATAAGTACAACAAATCAACAATCACCAAAATAAATATTTAAGGCGGCTAATATACGGAGCACATGATATTCTATCTTTGTGCTTGTAAGGCATGCCGTGATTTTTATTAATATCCAAAGTTAATTACAAATTAATAAATATATCCAACAAAACTTTGGGAATTTATAAAACTATCTATACCGGCTATTTTCTAGCCGATTTTAATTGTTTTCAGTACCGGCCAGAGAATGACCGGTACTATTTTTTTTTTTAATGTTGATATAAGCGATTATAAATAGAGACAATTTATTAATTAAAATTTTATAAAAAAAAATTGCAAATCGATTAAATTTGTAAGTGATGTGCAATATTCCTTTTTGTACAGGCATATATGAACAATATAACAAAATTTCGAAGATTATATTTTATTTATTTTAGTGCTCTTTGATGATTGCCAAATGATGGAGCCGAATTTTTTTTTATTATCATGTATTAGAAAATAATAAACGGAGTTAGCACTAAAAAAAAATTAAAAGATTTAGGGGCGCAAATTTAATCTTCGTTCTATCCTGAATGGAGTGCAGATTAAATCTGCACTCCATTAAAGATTTATAAAGACAGCACAAAAACTATAATTTCTGACTATTTCTTCCTAGAGAGCAGCCAGTGGCGGAACCAGGAATGATCGGTAGGGGAGCCCAGTCAACTCATCGCGGGACGCGGAGCCCAGTCGCCACTCGCCAGAGTGCCATCGTCCATAAACGGGAGTGCTAGTTTTATTTTTATTTTTTATTAAAGAGACTCTGTATATTTTCTGAGCCAAGGGGAGGCTAGGGCCCAGGCTAGCCCAGGCCTTGGTTCCACCCCTGAGAGCACATTTCTTGAGTGGAGTGCAGATTAAATCTGCGTCTCTAATAACTTCTTAATTTTTTTAAGAAATCATGTTAACTTCATTTATTAAATTCCAGCGGATGGTAAAAAAAATCAGACAATGGAGCATTTGCATGGGGATGAGGGGTATAATGGACATTGAATCCAATTCTGTCTGATTTTTAATTTGAGTTGTTTGATTCGTATTGAAATTTTCACAAACAGTTTAGATTTAGTGAGCGATTAAATTTAATGGAGATTTAAAAAAAACGATAAGTTCGATCCAATAAATCAGTCCTCGAGAAGGATTTAAAAAAAAAAAAACATGAAGTGCGTAATCCCATTGTTTCAACCTTATTTATTTAATTATTTTGTAATTATATAAATTTTAATCAAGGATTTAGGGTATGCCAATTAATAAGAGTCTAATAAAATATATACAAGTTCTCTTTTTTTTTTCAAACAATTGAATTTTACCTAAAATAAGAGTAACCGTGGATATTCAAGTAAAGAACAATGTGTTTTTATGGGACAAACTTATTTCCGTTGTTGTTTAGTAATATTTTTGTCTATAAAAATTGAAAATATTACAAAAGTTCTATCAATGAGACTAGGGCTGTCAATGAGCTGGCTCGGGCCAAGCTGGGCCTTAGACAGCTTGTTAATTCTTGACCGAGCTCTTACCGAGCGAGCTGGATCTAGGGTATCTGAGCTAAAACTTCAGCTTGATATCGTGACGAGTCAGCCCGAGCTGGCTCTCTGGGTCTGGCTGGATCTTGTTTTAACCGAGCTGAACCGAGCTGGATCGAGCTGGACCGAGCTAGACTGTATAAAATGCACACAAATTCATACAAATTCACAAATTGATGCCTAGCCGAGCTAGTGGACCGAGCTGGCTCGTTAACAACTCGATCTAGTAACGAGCGAGCTGTTAGCGAGCGAGTCAGGTGTGAGTCACGATCGAGCCACGAGCTACGAGCTTTTTTGCCACCCCTAAATGAGACCAATTTGGAGAAGTTGCAAATATTATGGTAGACAGATAACAATTGTACATTAAACCAATAAAATGTACATCATTGAAGTGATGATGGTCATATAAAGACAAGGTGGTAATGCACTAACAACACTTGGGGAACATAGACCCATTGGTCCATTTGTCGAATTTTATATAATTAAGATGACGTGCAGTGTGTGATCCGAGTTTGACATTTCACTTTTTTTAAGTCCATTTGTAGCTTTGTACTAATAATTTACGTGATATATACTAGCGGTTCTCAGAGCATCTCCAAATCCAATCCAGCAATTAATTTCTAATCCGCTGCATCGGTGCAATTAATTTTAATTTCTTATGTCCACATCAGCACATCTTCCTTTTTCTCTTTACCGACTCCCTCGTTGTCTCTTATTCACAGCTCTTGCTTGCTTGCTTACCTTACCTTCATCTCAAACACACTGTTCTCTCTCTTTCATTTTCTCTGACCTCGTCGTTCTCTTCGTCTCACTGCCTTCTTCTTCATCAAGTCTCTGATTCCGAGTCAAATACCGTTACAGCCGTCTGCCCCCCTCGTTCTGACTCCATGGCAGTATCCAAAACTCCAAAAAAGCTCCAAATCACAACGGGCCCACTACAACCCATCAGAGATTGATGGCTCCAGCGCAATAGTGAGGGCTTTCAAAATAGCAAGAAAGAGACAGGGAAGAGAGAGCAGAACAAAATGTGCAACAAAGACTTTAACCAATAAGAATTAGAAATTGCGCCAGCGTGTTTAAAAGAAAACGTTTTCTAGCAATTTTTCTTTTTGAGTTCAAGGCTTTAACCAATAAGAATTAGAAGCATGTATGGTTATTAAAACCAGCCCTTTATTTCTTTCTGAAATTTGATTTTCATTTCGACCATGTTAGCTCTCACCTGAGTTCAAGGCCCAAGGCCCGTGATCCACGGCCCAACACATATTAACATGCTTTGACAACCCTTATTTCAATTGAAATAAATTATTTACTTGGGTTCCCTAAGCCACAAAAAAAAAACCATGATCGTTCATACTAAAATATTATTTTAAATATTAGATTAGTATTAAATATAATATTATTAAATATTATTTTAGTATTAAATATAATATTATTTTAAATATTAGATTAGTATTAAATATTAAATTAGTATTAAATATAATAGAGGAGGGTTCAAATGACTTCATTTTTTGTGCCTCCACTATGCCTCCATTTTTAAAAACTTTAATAATTCAAAATTTAAAACTTAAAAAGTCAAAATAAAATCGTTAGATATAATCTATGTTATTTTCTCTATGTGCTCATAAAAAATTATCATATTTCGATTTTATTTTTATGTGAATCAATAAGTTGAAAAATGAACGTCTAGAAATTATCCAAATTAGTACTTTTTTTACAAGCTCTTGATGACAATCAAAACAAAATTGAAATGCTATAATTTTTTACACGTGCATAGATAAAATGATGTAAATTATATCAAACGGTTTTATTTTGACTTTTAAGTTTTAAATTTTGATTTATTAAAGTTTTTAGAAATAGATGCAGAATAGAGGCACAAAAATGGAGGCATTTGAACCCTCCTCAATATAATAATAGATTAGTATTAAATATAATATTAGATTACATATAATTTAATATTATTATAAATATTAAATGTAATATAATATTAGTTTAAATATTAAATTAGTTTAATTATTATTTTATTCATTTTTTCTATCGTTATTTTAATTATACAATTCAAACGACATTTTTAAGTTAGAGCTATTCTCAAACCACTCAGATTAACACTATTTTCAACCACTAATCCAAAAATTGCTATTTTTGTACTAATCCTTGCATGATCCAAACAAACGAATGGTCTGGATTTAGTCCCAGCCGGATCAAAGTACCGTTCTTTCCTAATTGTTTAATTAGGATACGGATTCAAACGTCTGTTCGTTGCCACGCTTCGGTGTATGAAAATTTTGGGGGATTTGATCCGCTTCATTGAGATCGTTTTCTACAAGAACAATACAGATCTTCAGCAACAATACTTTTCTTGAAGAGATCTATGTTGAATAGTAAAGGGATGTATTGCTCTTTAGAACATTACCTCAAAGAGAAGTCATGGTACTCGTAGATGTAATCTTTAAGGAAGCTGACAAGAGACGCGGTTATTCTGAGGTAAATATTAAAGTATTTGACCTGTTTTGTTTGTGATGCAGGTAATGATCGATGTCCAAACCCTAGATCTGTTTAGTATTTGATCTTGTTCTTTGCAAATTATTATGTGTACAGTGTTTTTACTACCTTGAAGGGGTTTTATATGTTATTTAATTATTGCTAAGTTTGTGTTCTACACTTCAAATAAAATGTATTATATTTAAGTTATGGGGTTCCATTTACAAAGAGAACACCTTCAAGTTCTACTTTGAATTGCTGTATCATTTGAGGTTCCTTCAAATTGTTATTATGACTTGTGAGTTCCACTTTGAAATTGAATTAGTTTTATATTAGGTGATCTAATCCTAAATGCTTTGGGGCAGTTAAAAAGAATTATTATAAGGACAAAATTTTAGAAACAAAAGTAAATCCAAGTTTATTTTATTCTTTGGACCAAAATTCTTTAATTAATTTAAATGAGAATTACTTCAGGCACGGATTTCTCATGATCCATTATACGAATTCAGGATCCTGATCTGAGAGTGAACACACACAAAAACAGTGAGGCGCATGTCACATAGGATCCGGAATTATCATAATCATCTAATTTGCTCAGGCGCTGTCTCGGTCCCAATTCTTGTCAATCTTCACTCTGCATTCCACTTATTTGTAGCTTGTGCAAGCAATTAAGTACCTAAATTTTTATTAATACCCTAACAAAAATAGCAAATATGACCTCCACATTGAACTTTTTTTAAAAACGCCGTCTCATATTTGGGCAGTTTGCTTTTGATACATGACCGCCCCCACACAGAGACGGTCTGTCATAAAAATCCCTATATATGACATTATTCTCTCTCCTACCCACTCAAAATTCATTCTTACTCCAGAGAAAGAGGAAGAGGAAGAAGAGAAGGCGATTTTGGATGATTTTTTGGCAATTTTAGACGAGAAGAATGAACAGTAACAATCGAGGTAAATTGTCCAATCGATAAGTACCCGGAGGAGGGTCAATAAGTAGTCGAGGAAAGAATGAGGAAAAAAAAAGAACTGTCAAGTATGTTTCGGGGATAAAAAAAACTGTTAAGTCTGTTTTATGGAGGAATTTCTTAGGCAACCTATTTGGTTTGAAATTTCAGACGATGTGTGTCAATCCGAGTAACTAAGTCTAAGTCATACTAGTTGGGATTTACACCAGTCTTTTCGTATACCATTTGCTTAAGTTTCAGAAATGTGGTATTTTCATTAACCTCGAAGCCATAGGTTGCATCTTTCGTGTACTGTGCTCCCTTCACACCCCAGATAATCCTCCCGCCCACATACAGTGCAATTAGTATTTTTTCTTTAACGAACTACATTAGCCAATAAACATTTATCAGTTATATATTAATTACAAAAATGAATTAATTTTTTTTTTAATTTAAAAAATAAAAAATAAATAAAAAACCTGCAGTTGCCAAAAAATTGCCTGAAATTGTCCGAAATCGCCTTTCTCTTCTACCTCTTCTTCCTCTTTCTCTTTCTCTAGAGTAAGAATAAATTGTAAGTGGGCATGAAAGAGAAAACTGCCTTATATAGGGGTTTCTATAACAGACCGCCCCAACGTGGGGCGGTCAGGTATCAAAAGCAAACCGTCCAAACGTGAAGCGGTTAGGGTGTTTTTAAAAAAAATTTAGAAGGCATATTTGCTATTTTTTTTTAGGGTATTAATAAAAATTTCAGAATTAAGTACTGCTTGTCTATTTCAGAAGTCACCAGGTTATATCAATTGAGAACAAACATGTTCCAGTTACTCAAACAGTGATGATAAAAAAAAGAAGGGTGCTGATAAAAAAAACCGTATGATGCGCTGTCAAATGCACTTTTTGCTGGTCCCGCGTGAGAATCAACTATATAGTAATAAAATTTGTGGGGGCAAAGGATCTAGTTTATTATTATTATTTTTTATCTCAGTCCGTAGACACACACATCCCACGCAACTCACTCTTTAAGACCCTGTTTGACTGTTTCTACGTGAATATTAAAATTTAGTTCAAAAATTTTGATTTCTCATATCCATTCCCGAGCTCACTATGCAGCCGAACAGGGCCTAAGATCGAATCTATACCCTTTTCAACGGAAAGGCTATGCCATAACCACTGTGCTACCATAACCTTGGCAAGGATCTAGTTTATTAGTTGGAGTAGAGCTAGGGTGTTTTTAAGCTCACAATTTTTTTGTTTTGGTGAGTATGACTTTAGAACTTATCGGATTAGTTTCAAACGGCAAATTCAAACAGTTGATACCGATCTATTTCACGAGTGATGTATTTGCATATAAAATTTATGAATTCTCGATTTAATTTAGTATAAAATCAAGTGGTAAAAAAAAGAAAGTTTATAAGTCAATTTTACTAAGTTAATTTTTTATTATTTTTTATCGGTTGATTTAATACTATATTAATTCAAAAATTTATAAATTTTGCATATAAAGACGTCACTCGTAAATGAGATCAATTTTGACGATTTAAGTTCGTCGTTTGAAACTAATCTGATAAATTTTGAAGCTAAGTTTACTAAAAACATGGTGAGTTTAAGAACAAAATAGTTTACTCTAATTAGTTGTACCACCAACTATCATTTCTAGGGGTGCAAACAGGTTGGATATTATCCGACCGTATTCGAATTCGTATATGAAAATTAGATACGGATATCTGATATCCGAATATCCGTGTGAATACAGATACGGATATGGTTTAAAATTTTAATTATCTGTATTTGAACAGTAGATATATATTATATAGTTTAATATATATTATGAAAAAAATTATGTTATTCTCTATTATAAAAAGCATATATCTGTATCCATATCCGTTTAATATCCGATCCGTATTCGTAACCGAAAAATAAAAGAGGATACGGATATGGTTTTACCACTATCCAATCCGTATCCGATCCATTTGCACCCTAACTATATGGGTTACAGGTTCAATTTGGGCCTTTATATGTACTAGCCCAGGCGTTTTGTTTGGGCTAATTAACTAACTACCATAGATCTACATAACTGTTAATCAGTGTCAGGTGTCAATTTATGTGGTTTTTTACAAGGAGCCGACATTTGATGGTAGTTTCTACAATTGACAAAAGAAGGCAATTCATTTCAAAAAAAATATAACAACATATTTAAAAGATCTTCCAAAATGCTCAATTATAACATATTAAGATTTCTCCTCTCAATTTAACAAGATCTCTGATACTGAAATCAAACTATTCAAATAATACAATCTGTGTTTTAATTACTGCTGAAGACACTTCTAGTATAATTCTCTGATTTCATTACAAAGTAATCTTGCTTATGGAATAGTAATAGTCAGTCTTCATGTACCTATGACAGGGACGGAGTTATTAAGGACAAGTGGGAGTCAAATGACCCTCATTTTTTTGTGTGTGTTTATATGTGATTTTTTATATAATTTAGAATAAAATGCTACGAATACTGTAAAATTGATTTCATTCACAATATATAAATTTTAGAGTGAGGCTATGGTGCTATGCATAGCACGGATGGCTAGTGTACTACGGCTCAATATGGTACTTTTTAAAATCCTAACGGTCGATCCGACCGTTCAATGTGATAACCATATGAATATGTACTTGCAAACTAAATTTTATATTTTTTCGAATTTTTTTACTATTTTTTCAGATAGGTAGAATTTTGATGGTCCATAATTTTCAAAAAACACTGATTTTTCTACCTATCTGAAAAAATAGTAAAAAAATTCGAAAAAATATAAAATTTAGTTTGCAAGTACATATTCATATGGATATCACATTGAACGGTCGGATCGACCGTTAGGATTTTAAAAAGTATCATATTGAGCCGTAGTACACTAGCCATTGGTGCTATGCATAGCACCATAGCCTCACTCTAAATTTTATATGATTGACCTCCATTCACATTTAACCCCCATATATAGTTTGAAGGTCTAGCTTCACCCCTGCATATTGAGTCTCATCACCTTAGATGGATTTTTAACATATAGGAGGAACAACTAGAGTTAGATTACACACAATGCTAATCATTTTTTTATAACAATGCTAATCATGTTAAATGCAGTTCACAAAAGGAAAAAAAAAAAAAAGCAAATGAATAAAAAAAACCCAACCAATCAGCATATATAGGCCAAAAACCCTCATATGCTAGAGCTAATCTATAATCTTCTTGTACCACAAACAAAAATACTCTGATGTGTAACAATTGTGCATAAATTGTTACTAAACAATTAGCCAAATTTAATTTTTCTATAGAAGAACATATTTCTCTGAATTCTGACAACATAATTTCAACATTTTTTTCTTCTCATTCTTTAGGAAAACGCTTCAGGCACACAATTGAAACTCAAAATGCAATAACAACACATACCGGCTCTTCAGGTATATATATATGGTAATGATAAAACAACATCCAAATCAAACCTCTAAAACAAGAAGGGAAAATTGCTTTATTACACAAGCCTTATCACATAAATTAAATAAGTATAACAAATGTGAAAACCTTTACTTTATTCACTGGGTAGTTTTTTGCTGTTATATATGGCGCTCCTTGAGCTCTTAATCCTTCGCTTCTTAAGTTTGTAAAAGGTCACCAGAATTGACCAAGTAGTTTTCACTTACGGGCAGCTCCAATCATGTCAACAGCAACGGGCAGTTAAATACAAAAATAAATTAATGAATTCCAGCGCATAATCAAAATTTTCTCATAAAAGGAATGATAGAAAGGGCTCTGACAAGGGCACTTAGCAACTTGCCAACCTACTTCAGGAAAAAGGAAACAAAGGGAACTTATCAACATCCCTGTCTTGTAGTTATTATTTACTCTTATGATGAAAAGATAGGTGCATTATGAACAAAGGAAGGTAAAATGGATTACTAATTTTCAAATATTAGTGGATACATCCTGTTTGTTTTGCTTTATTTTTTTATTTAATTTTGTGTCTTAGGCATGCTTGAAAGTAAAGCCACAGTGCTGAAATCTTGAAGGCATGGCATCATTCAGAGAGAAGCATGTGGTAAAATTCTTTAAGATCAGTCTTTGCTTCTAAGCAACACAATATCAGTTATATATAAACCCCCATATACCTTGTTCAAGAAAATAATTCATACAATACTCTCTCTCTCTCCCTTTATGCATTTTAGCATGGCCTTCTCTCTCAAAAATCTCTCTCAGGTTCTTCTCTTAGTTTCTCTCTTTTCCTCAACACTAGCCTTTCCAAGAGACTTCTCCATTGTGGGCTATGATGAAAAGGATCTATCATCGCATGACAAACTCTTAGAACTTTTCGAGTCATGGATGGAAAAGCACAGGAAATCATATGTCAGCATAGAAGAGAAAATCAGGAGATTTGAGGTTTTTAAGGATAATTTGTTTCACATTGATGAGACAAACAAAAAGGTCACTAGCTATTGGCTTGGCTTGAATGAATTTGCCGATTTATCCCATGAGGAGTTCAAGGAGAACTATCTCGGTCTTTCAGGGGCTGAAATGCAAATTCAGAGGAGGAAAAACAGGGATGGTTCTAGGTTCAGGTATGCTGATTCTGATGCTGATGCATTGCCTAAAAGTGTTGATTGGAGAAAGAATGGAGCTGTTACCCCAGTGAAGAACCAGGGCCAGTGTGGTAAAGCCCCTAAACATATAGTATAATTATATAAGACGATATACAATAACATATTTTGTTATAGCAACACTAGAATTATCATTTTGTAATTTTTTTTATATAGTTAATTTTGATTTTCTACAGGTAGCTGTTGGGCGTTTTCAACAGTGGCAGCAGTGGAAGGGATAAACCAAATTAAGACAGGCAACCTCACATCGTTGTCAGAACAGGAGCTAGTAGACTGTGACACAGATGGAAACAATGGATGCAACGGAGGCCTAATGGACAATGCATTTAAGTTCATCATAGAAAATGACGGCCTCCGCACCGAGGAAGACTACCCATACCTCATGGAAGAAGGCACATGCGACGACAAGAGGGTGAGAACAACTAAATACTAAACATTAATAATGTGTATATATGCAAGCAAATTATAACCAAATTTCATTTCGACACAAGTTGATAATTAACAAGACCAGCAGCAAAAATAATTAACAGAACAACATAACATACATTTTGTAATATATTTTACCTCAAAAGAAATTGTGAATATTTATTGTTCTAAATCAAATTAGGATGAGAGCGCGATCGCGACCATAACTGGATATGAAGACGTACCTGAAAACAGTGAAGAGGGCCTCCTTAAAGCCCTGGCCCACCAGCCAGTCAGTGTTGCTATTCAAGCTTCTGGCAGAAACTTTCAGTTCTACAGTGGTGTAAGTCTCCATTCTTCTCTTTTATTAATTTCCCTTCCTCCTTGCTTTTAAAATATCTTGGTTACCAGAAGCACCTTGTTTTTCCTTTGATATAACCATCCTGTTTTCATTATCATTTTACGGTACTTTACCGACATATCACTACTTATTATCCCACTATATTAAATACCTATTCGTTTAATCTAAATGAGTACTTGTGACATATTACAAATAATAAATTTCTTACTAATTGCACATATAAAGTATGTAAAAATTTCTTACATTTATCATTTTATGAACAAAATTGACATTACTTAATTATCATATCACCAGGGGGTGTTTAACGGACAGTGCGGAACCAGACTGGATCACGGTGTGGCAGCCGTAGGATATGGGAGCGCCAAGGATCAAGATTACATCATTGTGAAGAACTCGTGGGGCCCACACTGGGGTGAAAAGGGTTACATCAGGATGAAGAGGGGCACTAAGAAACCAGAGGGTCTTTGTGGAATTAACAAGATGGCCTCTTACCCTACTAAGGATGAGTGATCAAGAAATTAATTGAAGGACTTAATTGCAATTTGTTGAGGGAAGGGAATGTTGGTTGTGTGATATCTCTTTCTCTTGTTGTTCCCATGATCTTTGTCATCATTCTGTTATCTTTTCTTCAATTCAAGAAATAAAGTTGTAAGAGAAAATTGAAGTTAATCTGGCCTTCATTCTCTTAATCTCTTTCCTGTTGTAGCAACTTGGCGATGCATCGTGCAATACATTAATATAAATGTTTTTTTTCATCTCTAAGAGAGGTCGCAAGTTCAATTTTCAAAAATAGCATTGAAAAGATGACCCTTTATAAAAAAAAAAATTTAAGAACATTAATATCAATGTTGCTGTGTCTAAATCATATAACCATAAACTATCATTATTTAATTTAGAGTGATGCTTCTATGGACATAAGGACCTATTTGTAAAGTGAACATATTTTCATTTTCAAAGTTCAAACAGTCGATCCGACCGTTCAACATTATCTCCATATTAAAATGTACTTGGAGGTCAAATTTTACATTTTTTGAATTTTTTTACTATTTATTAAGTATTTTACAAAACTAGTCAAATTCAGACCATTGAATTTTGTAAAATACTTAATAAATAGTAAAAAAATTCAAAAAAATGTAAATTTTGACCTCCAAGTACATTTTAATATGGAGATAATGTTGAACGGTCGGATCGACTGTTTGAACTTTGAAAATGAAAATATGTTCATTTTACAAATAGGTCCTTATGTCCATAGAAGAATTTGCCTTTAATTTATGGTTTCCTTACGAATAACAAAATTTTACAAGGGAATAGCTGAAATATAACAGTCTTACTTAATTGGAAATAGAAAATATATATATATATATATAGTGCTGGGCTTAGCTACTCCATGGAGTAAAACGACTTGGTGCTCCACGTCTCATTATTTTCATTTTGAAAATCCAAACGACCGATCCGAACCGCTCAAGTTGTTCTCCATATTGATATGTGCTTGGAGACCAAATTTTACATTTTTTGGAATTTTTTTACTATTTATTAAGCCACTTTGAAAATCACTGATCCGGCGGTCCAGAAATTTTTACTGTTTTTTACTGTTCACCCGGATTTTCAGATTTTCAAAGTGGCTTAATAAATAGTAAAAAAATTCCAAAAAATGTAAAATTTGGTCTCCAAGTACATTTCAATATGAAGAACATGTTGGAAGGTTCGAATCGACTATTTGAACTTTGAAAATGAAGATATGGCGTGGAGTACAAAGTCGTTTTACTCCATGGAGTAGCTAAGTCCATCTCTATATATATATATATATATATATAGGGATGGGCTATGGTGAGCTATGGAGTAAAACGAGTTTTTACTCCACGCCTCATTATTTCTATCTTGAAAGTCCAAATGGTCGATCCGAACCGTTCAACATGATCTCCATATTGAAATGTGCTTGGAGACCAAATTTTACATTTTTTGGAATTTTTTTACTATTTATTAAGCCACTTTGAAAATCGCTGATTTGGTCCAGAATTTTTTACTTTTTGCTACTGTTCACCCGGATCAGCGATTTCCAAAGTGGCTTAATAAATAGTAAAAAAATTTCAAAAAATGTAAAATTTGGTCTCCAAGCACATTTCAATATGGAGAACAACTTGAACGGTTCGGATCGACCATTTGGACTTTCAAGATGGAAATATGGCGTGAAGTACAAACTCGTTTTACTCCATAGCTCACCATAGCCCATCCCTATATATATATATATAGAATTGTGCTATTGTACTTCGTGAAGTAAAGCCAATGTTTTACTTCACGCTCATATTTTCATTTTAAAAATTCAAAACGTCGATCCGAACTGTTCAAGTTGATCTCCATATTGAAATGTGCTTGGAGACCAAATTTTACATTTTTTGGAATTTTTTTACTATTTATTAAGCCACTTTGAAAATCGCTGATCCATTGGTCCAGAATTTTTTTTATTCTTTTGCTACTGTTCACGATGGATCAGCAATTTTCAAAGTGGCTTAATAAATAGTAAAAAAATTCCAAAAAATTTAAAATTTGGTCTCCAAGCACATTTCAATATGGAGATCAACTTGAACGGTTCGGATCGACGTTTTGGATTTTCAAATTCGTTTTACTTCGCGAAGTACAATAGCCCTACTCTATATATATATATGCATCCTAAATGTTGCAAAAGATTATTCTTTTTTCTACTAGTCACCGACTTTAGCAATTTTTTCAAATCAATTTTAGATTATTTTTCTTGCAATAATTAATTAAAACTCAATGTTGAACTGACTAAATATTTTAATTTAAATTAGGTAGTTTTGGTAGGTATATAATTTTACATGTGTGTAATTGACAATTATATATAAATCAATTGCACATATAGATTTGACAATTCAACATAGGTCGTTATTAAGTATGCTTCTAATTTAGGAATTGCTTAGCATTCTTGCATTTGATGTTGTTATTGTGGTATTAATATTTATAATTAAACCACGGAATGATGGATCTCACCTCTCTATGAAAAAATACAACTTCAGTTCTGCAAAAAAACATCTAAAATAGATAACAAAATTAAAATGATTCACTGTATTAAAAATTACATCAATATTAATTTGCAATTAAGATATAGATGATCTAAGTATTCCTTAAAAAAAAAATTCAAATATTGAGGGGATATTGTCAGGTGGAGTTAGGAAAATTGGTGGGGTCTATGATCTCTTTTAGTAGCTACTAGTATCGTATCCGTGCATTGCAACAGAAACATATTATAAGAGAACAAAATAAACTTATACAATTTGTACGTAAAAAGCCATTGGCGGATCAGATTATCTACATTACAACGGGAACATTTTCATACATTATCATTTCAATAATAACTTCCAATCCCTTGTAATATTATTTTTAATTCCACTATTAAATACAGTTGACATTATTATGGCTAATTTGCCTCTTTCTCACATAAAATTGGGGACCACAACCATAAGAAAGAGATTTCAGGTATTTATTGACATTTGTCATGCTTTTTTTTTTTTTAACTTCTATGATTAAAAAGTAGGTTGGTGAGTGAGACCAAGAACGAAAATACAAGACTGACCACCAACGCACCAACCTTTTTTTTTTTTTTTTTTTTCTATTTTCTTTTTTGTTTCGTTGGTAAGCCCTTACCAAGGAGATTGGAGGAGGTCCGATACCCATCGGACCTACTTTTAGGTTCAATGAGCATTATGACTGTCCGATCTAACTTAAAATTTGTGCGCACGAAAATTAAAACAGATAGGCATGAATTTTAAAGCATTCTACACGAATCTTAAAGTAAATATACGGTGATTAAACTCATAGAACCAAGGTAGGTCCGATGCCTGTCGGACCTACTCTCTTTCCCTTACCAAGGCGCTTATTACTCTCCAAGTAGGAATCAGGATCTCCGTCCTACAAAAATATTTGCTACCTTGTAGTTTTTATTTTGTAAGGACAATATCATGATTACAAAACTCGATCGGTTGTTCGCTTAACATATATACATTGCAATGGGAATAAGAGTAGAATTAGGGTGTGATGTGCTCACCAAATTCTTTGGTGAGCATAGCTCCATAATTTATTGTATTCACTTTAAACGAGATGAATCCAAGCTGTTTTAACCGATGTATTTCACGAGTGATGTGCGTACATATAAAATTTTGAATGTTTCGAATTTATTTAGTACAAAGTCAAACGGTCAAAATTGATGAAAAATGAATGCATTAAAATAACTTCTAAAACTTCATTTTGGATCATTCATTTTTCATCAATTTTGACTACTTGACTTTAGACTAAATGAAATCAAAAAATTTAAAATTTTGCATGTACGCGCATCACTCGTGAAGTAGATCGGTTTCAACGGTTTGGATTCATCTCGTTTGAAGTGAATCCGATAGATTATAGAGTTATGTTCACCAAAGAGTTTGGTGAGCACATCACACCCTAGCTCTACTCATAGAGAATATATTATAAGAGAATAAAAAAAATACTCATAAGTTATTTTGAGAAAATATTTTTTATGTTATACTTCTCAATAAAAGAAACAATATTTTGAAACCCATAAGTATTTTTTTAAATATAAAAATTTTAAATCATCAAATTTATAATTGTTAATGCATTATGACCATTCATTCACTTCTTAAGTACTCACAAATCCTTAAATAATCATGTAATGACATTTGATTTTGAACATCCGATTTTTGATACAAAAGGCAATGCTATAGTATTTTTAATAAAAGAAGTAATATTTTGAAACCCATGAGTATTTTTCTTTATTCTCTTTCTTTAGAAAGTTTGATAGTAGATATATATTCTATTACTGGAATTATATGTATTGAAGAAGATAAAAAATAAAGTAAGACATCAATACTTGCCGTATATGTTCCATTTTCTTAGCCATAAAAATAGTAAAATATCAATATTAATTTTGACCAAATTGTGTACAGTATGTGTAACGAGTACGTGTCTAAATAAATTTAGACTTCTACACATATAAAAACATTAAAATGATTGACTAAGAAAAAGCAAGACTATTTGATTGGAGTATGTGTAGCGAGTACGTGTCTAAATAAATTTAGACTTCTACATATATAAAAACATTAAAATAATTGACTAAAAAAAGCAAGACTATTTGATTGTAGGACTGATATTCAATTCAAAATTTCATCTTTTAATCACAGCCGTTGGCAGAACAAGACATCTACATGCTTAATATAAGAATGAAAATATTTAATAACTTAAAAAAATTTAATCTTGCACGGACTAGTTGATGTTGACAAGCCAGTAATCGGATTTGGTGTCGACTAGGGCTGGGCAAAATTGCTCGAACTCGTAACTCGCTCATTTACAGCTCGCTTTAACTCGCTCATTTACAACTCGAGTTGGCTGACTCGTTTAATAAACGAGCTGAGTTTGAGCTGAGTTGACTGACTCGTTTAATAAATCAGCACCTGTTAAACTGGTTAAATGAGTTATAAACGAGTTGTGAGCCAACTCGAGTTGATAATGAGCTGAGTTCGAGTTGGCTTTACAGCTCGTTTAACCATCCCAACTCGAGTTGACTCGCTCGTTTATTTAATGAGCTGAGTTCGAGTTGGGGGTAACTCGCTCAAACTCGGCTCATTTACAGCTCTAGTGTCGACTAATATTGTTAATGTCCGATTAATCGGACTTAACGATAATTTGATGTTTGAGGCTGCAAAATACGGTGTATACCAGTGTTGTAAATAACGGTATGCGCTCGTTGGACGGACAGAGTACCTTCAAGTGATTAATCGGAAATAATCGGCCATAATTAGAAATAATCGGCCGATTAATCAGAAAATTCATTAACGGGTTTGGTCATCGCCAACGACTAATTGACCGATTAATCGGCTTAAACAGACATTTTTTACAACATTGGTGTATACACTATTCGTGACGGTTACATTATTGTTTCTGATTAATCGGTTAGTCATGAATGTATTGTTAAGCATATAAAATGCATATCTAGAATTTTGCAAATAGAGGAACTTTTGTTCTCTTGTCGAAAATCATAAATAACATGCAATTAAAAAGTTTAAGTTAGTCCGATTAATATTATACATACACAAGGATTTATTAATTATTATATTGATGGCTAATTAACTTATTTGATAACCATTACAAATAACATAAAATCTATAAATCTATAATAACTTGAAAAGTATTCATATTAAAAATTTAATATGTCATAAATCAAATTTGATGTAATTTTGAAAATTAATTTACTATTCATCAACAAATTAAAAAAGAATAATGGTATTGTGCATAGCGTAGATTGGTCTGTACTATGAATTAATATTTTCATTTTCAAAGTCCAAAAAGTCAATATGAACTATCCAACACATGATTTCCATATGAAATGTACTTACAGACTAAATTTTACATTTTAGGAATTTGTTATTTTTTTAGATTAGTAGAAAACCACTACTTTTGAATGGTTTAATATCTTTAGATCAAGTGTTTTCTACCAATCCACAAAAATAGTAAATAATTCTAAACAATATAAATTTTGACCTACAAATACATTTTCATACGGATGTCATGTTGAACGATTCAGATCGATAATTTGAATTTTAAAATAAAGATATTGATTCATAATATGAATCAATATACACTATGCATATTATCCCTCACTTGTTTTGAGTTCTATATACAGTTTACGTCTTGATTTAGCTTAATTTTATCATCACTTGTCACCGCTGTCAAAATAAATTGGTTCGCAATATATTTCTTTTCTTTTAAAATATAATGTAACTTATGATAAATATAAAGTTATCTAAATATTGATAAAACTCAACAATTTCCCGAATACTTTTATATTATGAGTAGGGTTAAAATGCATCATTGGTTTTGTGCTCCAATCATGCTGCACATTCTTATTTTTATTTTCAAAGTTCGAACCGTTCACCATGATCTTTGTATTAAAATGTGCTTGACCAAATTTTATATTTTTTAGAATTTTTTTTACTAATTTTTTAGATAGGTACAAAATCATTGTTTTAAGAAGATTATGGACCATCCAAAACAGTGATTTTGTACCTATCTAAAAAAATAATACAAAAATTTCAAAAAATATAAAATTTTGTCTCCAAACACATTTAATATGAATATCATATTGAGCGGTTCAAATCGATTGTTCGAACTTTAAAAAAAAAAAAAAAAAAGACGTGGAGTATGATTGGAGCACAAAACCAATGGTGCATTTTAACCCCACTCTTATATCATAATAATAACTACTAATTTGTGCTTGATAACTATATATTTTTAACTGAAATAATGCCTTATCTGCTATCTTGTTATTTCAACAGTCGTCAAACGAATTTGCAAAAACAGATGAAAAATCAGGTGGTCTCCTTTTTACAACAAACTGAAATTCTCATAATTTGTCACCTCCTTTTCTAATGAAATTGAACCATATACATTTATCCCAAGAAAACAAAAATTATCCTCTGCATTAACTCAAAAAGAATATTTTGAGTTAATAAATTTTAACCGTCTGATTTTAAACGGAGCCAATTCAGCTCGTGTCTATAACATAGGGACCTTTTAATATTAGTGCAGATCTAATTCACACGAATCTTCAAACTCAAAAGGGAATATTTTGAGTTAATAAATTTCAACTGATTTTAAACGGAGCCAATCCGGCTCGTGTCTATAACACAGGGGCCCTTTAATATTAGTGCAGATTTAGTTCGCACGAATCTTCAAACAGATTGGACAGTCGAGATTCATTAACTCAAAAAATATTCTTTTGAATTAATGCAGAGGATACGAATTCAACGAAAAATGAACCATATACAGTTGTAAAAGAAAACAAAAAATCCTCCAAATTTGTTACTGTTTCGGACCGAGACGAAATGAAAGCTTTCGGCCGAAGTGAACCGTTAGATAGAAGCAAATATTGACTGTTCGATTTATATTAGACGACAAGGATTAGGAGAGGACAATAATTGTTACTGATGTTGTTGTAGCAGATCCACTAGTCACATTCTCACCTGCACCCACTGACTCCCACCTACACCAGCAACGCCACACTCTCAGCCCCTTGTTTTCTCTCTCCTCCATAACCGCTATAATTGAATTTCTGATCAGAAATTTGTTTCGTTGGTATATTTAGAAAGAGCAGAATCGAGCGAGAGAGAGAGAGAGAGAGAGAGAGAGGGATGGCGAAGGTGTTTACTTTGGAGGAGGTCTCGAAGCACAATTCCAACAAGGATTGTTGGCTCATAATCAATGGAAAGGTATAATATTTGCTCTAATTTTTGGATTTTTTATATGATTTGTGGTTATTACGGATCTTTTAGTTTCCTTTTTGCATCCGCAATGTAGCCTCGCTAAAATCTCATATTTCGTTCTTAATCCGCTTTGCATATGTTTCAAAAATCCTATTTTATGGTATTTTTTTTTTTTTGTTGACAAATACATAGATCTGCTTTGTAATAGTAAAGAATTAGAAATCCCTTCATTAATTGTAATTAGGAAAATTTTGGGGGCTTTATCGGCATATACCCTTCAGATAGCTTAATTGCATTTGTGCCCTCACAAAAACTTTTCCTTTGTAATATACTTTTCAGCCTTCTTGATGTTTATCAATTTAATAAGATCTTGACATCCACATTCAAGTTAAGTAACTAAAAAGTGGGATTTTGAGAAATTTTGTCTATAGCTAGATTCGCATAAGCGGGGTTTATGGTTCAATGAGATGTTTAAACAACAAAGAAAAGAAAAGAAAAGAAAAGAACTGTTTCTAATTTTAGGATCGATATCCTTTGATAATCTCTCTCTAAAAGTGTGGGTCTGAGTGCATATGCATGTACATGCAATGGTCCTTTTGGTTTGCTCTTTTAAGATTCCCTAATATTTTGCTTTATTGCTGATGCTTTTTTTAGTTTCTTGGCATCAATAATGTTTGTTCCTAAATATAATGAAACTGATAGAATTACTGTTACCTCGAGCGGGATAACTAAATCAGCATTGGATATTTTTAGTTTTTCAGTTCAGATAAACTTAGAACCAAATAAAACAAGCAGTCGAACAGGATAAAATTGCTACTATTTAATTCACGCATTGTTGTTGCACTAACCTAACACATGGTTCTTGTATGTAAATATCTAAAAGGAGTCATGGTTTAGTTACAAGAGCAGTAAAATTTTAGGGTGTAATCTGTAAAAAACCAAGGTTTATATTTTGTTTTCTAGCAAGCAATGAAAACACAGTTGTCAATTGATGCGGTCAAATTGAGGAATTCAATATATAAGTTTGAATGGTCCAAATTATCGTTTAATCTCCTCACACAAGTATAGTGTCACGACACATGATGAGATCCTCAAGAGAAATATTTCAGAGGAGGCTACTTAGTTAACAAATTAGTATTTTACTTTCTTTTATGCACTGTTTTCCTGTTCAGTGTGCTTAACATGTTAAGATTTATCTTGTTCCTCTTAAAAGTTTTAATATGGCATTTCTGTGGATTTTAATATATTAGTTTTTAGCAAATTTAGTGAAGATGAGGTTGCAAATTATTCTCTCTTGAGGGTAAACATTTGTTTGCCAATGAGCTCTGAAAAAAGCTCCATAAACTTTGCGAATTCAGATCCTCCCCGGTACCGTAAAAAGGAATCTTTTACAATTAGTGGATCTGGACCGTTCTTTTAACTTTGCACGATTCTCAACACACAAATAATACTGGGCCCCTGTGCCATTCCGAATAGGCACCGGCTGAGGAATAATCTGGACCATTCTTTTGCTAATTGTAAAAGATTCCTTTTTACAGTACCGGGGAGGATATGGATTCAAACTTTGCACTATATGCTTGGTGTACACTAGCAATATATTTTTTGCCAGGAAATACTTGACTCTTCGTAGCAAAATAATTTGATTCAAACTTTGTTCATAACAAATAACATTCTGTTAAACCTTCTAAATGCATTTGCTTTTGTTTGTTAACTTGTTTATCCCTATATTCTATTAGGTGTATGATGTGACAAGGTTTTTGGAAGATCATCCTGGTGGGGATGATGTCTTGATATCCTCAACAGGTATCTCTGACACAAAAATTTCATTTTTTAGTAACTAATTGGAGATGTTATTTTAGTAACATCTTGACTTGTACTCCTAAAACAAACAAAAGTTGAAAAGGAAATAGGATCAATTGATTGTCTAGGATCCCATGCAACTCCAATTATAGTGTTGTTGTATCTTTATTATTATAGGGGAAATTGGTTATTTGCCACTCCAAAATCTTCAAATTGTAAAAATGCCATCCTGAAATTTGAAATTGTAAAAATGCCACTCTAAACTTCATTAATTCCTAATTTTGCCATTTATACTGTATTCTTGTACTATTTTTATTAAAAATTAACTGAAAAATTCATACCCTCCGGAAATACAGAGTACAAGAATACAGTATACGTATTTCTTTGGATCGATACCTTTGTTATTTTTAATAAAAATAGTACAAGAATACAGTATAAATGGCAAAATTAGAAATTAATGAAGTTTAGAGTGGCATTTTTACAATTTCAAATTTCGGAATGGCATTTTTACAATTTGAAGGTTTTAGAGTGGCAAATAACTAATTTTCCCTATTATTATAATACCAGGTTGCCTGTGTTCCAGTAGCATACTTGGTTGTTCAACTGTTAACCAGCTAGTCTATGAAGACGCTGTAGTTTCTACTTTCTATCATCCATACTGGTTCCAAATTTAACCAGCTGATCTATATTGGTATCAGCTGGCCAGCTCATCACATATACCAGTAATGAACTAAAGCCATTGGCCCATTCTTTTATCCTAATTCTATTCCAGTACTGCACCTAGCCAGAACTCCATGACTGAACCCACTCTACTCTAACCCAATTGTACTTTCTCTTATCAAATCAAACTTTTGACAAATAAAGAATCTGAAAAATGCAGGAAAAGATGCAACTGACGACTTCGAGGATGTGGGCCATAGCACGACAGCAAGGGCAATGATGGACGAGTACTATATGGGTGATGTCGATGTCAACACGATTCCCAAAAAGGTGAAGTACACACCTCCCAAGCAGCCATACTACAACCAGGACAAGACTTCTGATTTCATCATTCGCATCCTCCAGTTCCTGGTCCCGCTCGTCATCCTTGGCCTCGCTGTTGCTGTTAGGTTCTACACGAAGTCTGAATCTTCCTAATTAACCAAGTAATTAATAATCGGTGTTGTGGTTGAATTGTTTTCTCGGAAGGTGTGCTTTCAAACTGTAATGACTTGTTAGCTGGTGCGTTGTATTGTGTGATTGGATGGCTGTCTCTTATTGTGTATTAGTGATAATGTGGAATCTCCTACGTACGTAGGTTTTGTTCATGTTTCATTTTTGTTGGTTCTGCCTTCATTACTATAATTTTTGCGAGGCGGCTAATGGCAATTGGGACATGAAATTGTTGTCATCATTCTGTTTCATTTTTGTTAGTTCTATCTTTACTACCGTATGAGAACAGCCAATTGAGTACAATCCATGAGAAGTTTAGTAAGGCCATTGTATCAACCATATTATAGTCAAATAGTAATTGGTTCTGTGGCTATATTGCTCTAATATGACTGAGAGGCAGGAATAGTGTAGGGGTACAATTGTAATTTGGACAAACCATGCTGCGTCAAAATATGGTACTGAGGGGTTAGCCAGAACTCTACAGGCTATTTAACCTTTCCTTTTTTTGCTTAATTTATGCAGAGTTCGTTAACTCACATAAAATCAAGTCTCAGTTGAGAGGGCAATGTAGAATGTATAAGGTCATAAGCAATGTGTTTTGACCGTTTGTATATTACTAGGAAATTTGCTAGGAAGTTAGCTAATAGGATGATTTATATGAGGTTTAGCTTCTCTATATATTATCTAATAGTATAATTGCCATTAAGGCGGAAGTAGAAAATTTAGATAAGAGAGACTGAAAAAAATGAAATATAAGAATATATAATTTTAATGGGTGAAATTTGAATTCAATTTTTTCCATAACACAATGAGCAACTTTAACTACTAAACTATAAGCAAACATTTGATGTTTTATAGGAAGGGTTAAACTATATAAAAATTTTAAAAAAGAAGAAAATTCAATTAAAAAAAATTAAAATCATGAGGGTGACTTAACACTCGTACACTAAGATCCGCTTTTGATTGTCATAAAAAAGTATGTCTAACTTAGTTCATGCATCGAGAAGAAAGGAAGTGAGGAATTTTTCTGTTCTTAAAATGTAAAAGTAAAGAAAAATATTTTGTTAACATTAATCCAACTAGCGCAAGTGATTGTTATACTTTTAAAATTAAGGCTATTTTCGTACTTAATTGAGGTTCAGACAGTCAATTACATGAATAAAACACCATAACTATATAATCAGAGCATTCAGTATTATTCGACAAAACTTGGGATTAGCTTGGGCCTAGAAAGATGAGGCCCAATTGTGGATTGAAAGGGTAACCAAGTCAGTGGAACATGAACTTCACTAACTTTTTCGGGCCGGGCTCCTTTTTGAAATGAAACGGTCTGAGTCGGAGATTACTCTTCTCAAATTAAGGCCGAGTTTACAACTGGACTTTTCACACTTCATAAATTGAGCCGGGCCGAGTTTGGGCTCAATCCCGCTCATTAGCAGGCCGACTCAAAACAGATTTTTCACAAAAGTAAAACCCTTGCCCCTTATTAGCAGGGAAGACCTTCCTCTTTCTCTCTCTCTCAGGTAAAACCCTGCACAAACCTCACCTTGGGAGCATATTCTTATTTACTACTCAGATCGATTTCTCTCTTCTTCAACCTCGTTCTCTGTATACTCCGCCTCCATGGGAAAAGCTTCGAAGCGGTTAAAACGAGACCCCAGCGAAAGTGAGGAGGAATTTGGTTCACAGGATAGTGATATGGACACCGCCGCCGCCATGGAATTTGATTCGGAGGAGGTAAAGTTTCAACTACAAATTTTCATCTAGCCATCTAGATATGAAAATTTTCAATTGAAGGCTTGAAGTAGGTCATGTGCGCGTAAATTGAGGATTTTAGGCTCAAATATTAATTGCCTATGCAATATCTAAGCTTGGAACCTGTCAAATTAAGCATTTAAATGTTATCCCCTACAGATTTGTCAGTATACTTTGGCATTGATTTGCTCCTCCAGAAAAATGTATTGAAATCGTGATTGATTGCAAAGAAAATAGAAGTATAGTGTCTAATTGAAAATTTCAAAAGCTGTATCCCTCTGTTTCAGTTAACCCTTTTTCTTATTTCTTTTTGTGAATCACAATTGTAAATAACATTTGCATAAATTATTAGGAATTTGACTCGGAAGATGATCCGAGTGCAAGTGGTGATGACAATAATGAGAAGAGTGAGGTAAAGCAGTTTCTTTATTAAGGAAATTTTAAATATGTAACCCTTCAGATTTTAATATTATAAATTGAGCTGAAGAAATTGTGATGTGGCATCTTAGGACAAGGAGGAAGAGGAGGAGGAAGACGAAGATGATGAGAGTGACCAGGAGCCAAATAGAGATGCTGAAATGGAGAAACTTGAGAAAGAATATTTGAATTTACAAAACGAGGAGCAGTAAGTCTTCTTGCTTCACTTATTGTGTCACCCATCTCATCTTGGTACCTATTTGCTTTATATACTTTAATTGTTTGCTAGCATCTGGAACTTGGTGCATAGATCCGATCATAAGAAACAATTATCAATTATCCAGTCCAATGGATTAGCATTCTTGTATTTTATTCATTTATTTGAATCATTGAAAACTTTCAAATTTCAGAAATCTTTTGACAAACCTGAAACGTCATAAAGATGAGGATGTGCTGAAAGGCCAGGCTGTAAAGAACCAAAAGGTACTCATTTTACTATCTGACATCTATATTTCCAATCTGGTTAGTAAAGTGATTAATTTTTTTTAATGTAACTAGTTGTCAAGTTTTCTATTAATTTTGTTGAGTTCCATATGATGTAGAACCCCTTCAAGTTACTGTTGGATTGGTCTATATTTAGCTCAACCATAACTATCTGTGTACAACTACATTTAATTATAACTCACGAGCATAGAGTTCTTTAACATTTTTAAGTATTCGTCTCGTGGAAATGAAACCAACACAAAAAAATATTCTTTATAAATGAATAAAATACACAAATATTTTGAACAAGCAATGATACACTGTTACCACCTGTGTTCATGCGGTTTTTACAATCTTATTACCACAAAAAATCAAATCACAACCTTTTATTCATCCGATGAAGCCTTTTAAGTCTCAGACAAGTTTAGTATCTTTGGTTTTATCCAAAAATCTCAGTTTAATCTTTCCACAACAGCATCATTTATCACTGGGATTCCACAAAACCTGCACAATACCTGACAATCTCATCCAAGGCATGCTATACAAGTACATATACAGAATAAAAGAATATAAGCAGTCGCAACACAAATAGCTTGTTACAACCAAAGCAACACAGCATAACCAAGAGGTTTTTCTGAACAATCCCTCAAGTTTCAGAAGTTACACCACTTGTACCAGTAAGAACTAGTACTTCATCACCAGCATGTCTTAGCCTCTTCTTCCTCCTCATTACAATCAGTTAACTGCATTGATAATAGTTCTACATCCTCTGGCAGAAATGATCAATCCACTGCTTCCAGTCCATACAGAATCCATTAATCTAGGAACACCATGGATTATTAGAGCCGCTACAGATCTATAAGACCTAGTTTTAAGTGAATCAAAACACACTCGACTTCTTTCAAGGCACAGTGAGGATAATCTCACGACACTAGGTTTAAATGTTTAATTGATATGCCATATATCATTGACACCAATATAACGGACTAAGAAATTTATTAAAATCTGCTAACCAATGCCAAAATATATATATTTTTTAATTTTTTGGTTGTGTTAATTTAATCACTGACATGAAGTACCTTTGTATTCCTGTAATGACATAAGTAGCAAAGTAATACATTGATTAGCTTTCAATATTTTTTTGTGAAATTTGACTTCAAATACTGAAAGAGAATTTTTTTTTTTTTTAAGAAAGGGAAATTTTGTTCAAAGTTCAAGGGCTAATTATTGTCCTGCTTATAGAATTTTTTCTATGCAATTTTCAAATATTTAATTCTGTCCTTTGTGCACTTAAGGCTCTTTGGGACAGGACTCTGGAGCTCCGGTTTTTGCTGCAAAAAGCTTTCTCAAGTTCAAATAAATTGCCCAAGGTATGCTCTTATCTTCTCGAAAGATTTAGCTTCAACTTGCCATCACTATCCTTAGTGTTGTTAATATTACAAAATGATTTCTGTGTTTTGTTGTTATGTTTGATTGGTAAACATGATGTTCAAAGCCCAATGTAATCCTAATTTATACTTAGGCCAAAATGTCACCTTATTCTAGTTTGGCCATACTGTTAGGGTATGGAATCCAAGCCAAATACTTCTTGAACTGTGCTCTTTAATTTTTTGGGTTTGGCTTGATTTGGCATATCTAATGCACTGAGCATTTGAACTTGACTAAACTTGAGTGTCTCAGGATCCAGTCAGGTCAGAATTTTGCTCATCTAATGAAGCAGTGGACAAAGCATATGCTGATATAATCTCGTCATCTCAAGGAGTTCTAAGTTCCATGTTGGACCTACAAGAGGTACGTATAGTACACGGACTACTAAGAGCTTATAGAGTAGATCTTTATTCGTTCTTCAGGCTTCATGGAACTTTTTTTAGTCTTCATCTTAGTGCTTAAACCATAACACTTTGAAGGTATGTTTTCAAAATGCCATCAAATCATTTTTAAGTTAATGGTGTAGATCAAATGCGATAGAAATGCGGAGTTCTTTCATGCAAATTGGTTCTCTTTTCAGAGCATTATCAAATAACTGAATTAAATGCTACATGAGACTTGAAGAATAATCGATGCAATTTACTCTTGTTCAGTTAAATTTAGTTTTGGTTTAACTTATTGCATATTAATGTACTGCATATTTTTTTTTTATTCTGCAGGCTTTGCTTGAGAAGAACCCTTCCATTGTACAAACCAGTGATGGTATGATATAGTTCCCTTTCAAAGACTTCTATACTTGCTTATTATCTTAAATATATTATTGACAAATGTGGAAGTTCCTTTTTTCATCATGATAATGTGTAAAGTTGAGACAAGTTTATGAATAGGAACTGTCTGTCAATTAGAAAACATTATAGATGCACAATAATTTTTGTTGTTAACACAGCAATATTCATTTTTCTTTACTTTGTACATGCTACTTTACTGCTAAATTGTTTTATCTGATAGGTGTTTCTCTATATTCTTTGTATGCAGTTTTGTATCCTCAAGTATCTTTATGTACTAAAATGAAAAACATATTACATGTTAGACATAAATTGTAATTGCCAATACATCATTGTTATTGCTACTTTAAATATGATAAACTAGCTTCTTAAATACAACTCTTAATTTTCTTTTATGATTGAATTAAGGTTAAACAAGGCTTTGCATGTAGGGGAATGGACTATAAAGGGATAAAATTAGGAGGGTGAATATGTCTATTGATTGGTTTGTGTCAATAGCAGAATTTGTTGATTTAATGAAAAATGGGCTCTTGTGTCCTTAGATCCTTGTTATTTTTAAATTTATTTGTGTGTATTTTCCTTTTTTGTCTTTTGGAAGGAAATAACAAGGAATCTGGTAAACATGATGTAATATCTAATGGATTGAATGAAGAAAGAGATGATGATTGGTTAAGATTACAGCACATGCACCTAAGGTATGGTATGAAAGATTCTTCTTCAATTAAAATTTACAGCTGTCCATTTTTCTTAATAAAAAGGCTAAATATTAAAGAATCAAAGCTATATGTTTTGCAATATTTTTTTATATGAGTACTTTTGATTGGATCATATTGTTTTGAATTGGAAAAAAAAATTAATACTGAGGATAAAGTCAGTCATTTGATACATGGATCACAAAACTGGGTCAATTGAGGCTAAAATTTGCAGAACTAAGCCTCTATCTCACATTGAGGTCGATTGGGACTAATTCATGAAAATTTTGACAGTTGGAGCCAACTAACTTTGGTTGGGCCAAGCTTATTAATGAAATCTTGAAAATTACTGCAATTAACACTTTACTAGTTTAAAAAAAGTATGTTCAAGTTGAGAATAGTATGGAGTTTGCTGATATGGATTCTGATTGCCGGCAGATTAGCACCATTTAGAAACAATGCAGTGGACAAATGGCAGAGAAAAACTCTGGTTAACACAGGAGCTGCTGTTTTGAAAGGAAAATTGCACGCTTTCAATCAGGTGTTTACTGATTTTATGGTTTCTTGTATTTTTCTGTTATGTTATGTTTGGTATTATATCAACAACCCTCCTTTTGTATTTTTTAAAGCATGTTATCATAGTTGTATAAAATGGGGAAACTTGAAGTTACAGACTTTCTCAAATTTTGCTCCTTTTTCCTCGTTTAGTTTATCCCTTTATTAAATGATAACTCCATGAAGGTTCTATTAGGACATTTTTTGGTGACACATCATGATAACACTCTTCATTGAATTACTAATTTAATTTTAAAATTTTAAATGTCAAAGTAGAACCTTTGATTTTGTCCTTTGTATCGAGCAATGCATGCACATAATTTTTTTTATAAAATTAAGAGTTCAATATTTACAAGATCAGGAAGTCCAAAATCAGCAGCTGTCATCCAGTTGGGACCTACAGTTGAAAATAAGTGTTGTCATGAGTGTCACAAAATAAGTGTTGTTAAATTGCTTTTTGGGTAGGGTGACTGGTTGCATTTTTCCAAATGGTTAACTATAGTTTACTGGAACCTTAGTAACTCATCATTGTTTTTGAACTAAATTACTGGTTCTATTATTGAGAGCAGAACATAAGCGATCAAGTTGCAGGATACATGAGGGATCCAAGCCGCATGATTAAGCGCATGCAATTGAGGCGACCTTCTGTAGGAATTATTGGAGAGGTTTTGTTTTGTCTAAATATATCCCATGTTTTTTTTTCTGTTATAGCTAATTTTTCCATTCATCTGGTTCCCTATAGTGCTAGAGATGAAATTGAAAAGAACAGATTGATGGAATGGGATTTGGGCCATGTATTTGTGACTTGTGACCCTGCACATGTAGGACCAAATTTTGATTGCTGATTTCCATACAAAGTTGCACGAGCAGTTAGGTTTTGAGTCTGACCCTAGGATTACAGTTTTGAATTTTGTTACAGATTCAATGTACATTAGTACTGTAATATAGTTGCCAATACTTGGTTTGTATTAATTGATCTCATTTAGTTTTTTGGTTCTCCTTGTGTGCTTTTGTTGTAGAGGAAAAGAACTACAAAATGGCCAGAATAAGTTACCTAATTGTGTTCACAAACTTTTTTTCGTATTGCTACACTATTTAACCATACTTACTATATTTTGATCCTTGCAGGAAATTGGACAATCGGACACCAAAAAGGAGGTAATGAACTCTTCTTAATCAGCAAAAATTCCGGGTTGATCAAACTATTATATTTTTGCATTTAACTTCAATACTAATATGTTGAAATTATATAATGGTTGTAGGATGATAATGTGAATGAAGATGGCGATCCAGAACTACTGGATGACTCGGAGTTCTATCAACAACTTCTCAAGGAATTCCTTGAATCTTGTAATCTTGGATCATCTGGTCAGTTTAAAACAGCTCTTTTTCTTGTCAGTTTTACACATCTTTTACAACAATATACATATTTTGAAATATTAGAGCTTCAAGGGTCTGCAACAATTTAGGTGCCTGGGTACTGTCATGTGGGCCCCATAATGATATCAGACCAACAAAAGTATACAAACACAATAAAAGAAGCCGAGTTAGGAATTTTCGTTCAGTCACTTCTGATTATTGACCCAACAAAATTGTTTGCAGCTGTTGTTTGCATTTTTTTCTTCTTTGGGTCACCAGGGGGTTGAGTCCGGTGCAAGTTAGGGTTCAGTTTGGTTCCAGTTCCATTGAGCTTCGGGTTTATTGTGTTTGGGTTGGCTCAAATTTAGATTAGGGCTGGTTCTGTGAATGAGGCAGATTTTCCGGGTCATTTCAGATTTTGTCCCCTTATTTGATACTGCTGGTTATTTGGCTTAAATTTACTTAACGGTAATAAATCTGTCTAATAATTGTAGAGTCCATGTTTTATGCTATGCGAAGAATGCAACCAAAGAAGCGCAAGGTTGTTGACCGCCGTGCTTCCAAAAGTCGTAAGATTAGGTGCACAACTTTTTCTTCATTTTCACTTCTTAGCTATTTTTTTTTTCGAAGTCAAAATTCTAGTGATATGAGTATGATATATGTCAACTTTACAAATAATTATAAAAATCAAATAAGATTATAAAAGAGAAAAAGTGAATGATAATTTTTTTAGTTCATCGGAACATTTTTTTTTTTCACTCATAGAGAAGCTTATTAGGGTTTGCATGTGTGTTTTCAGGTATCATGTACATGAAAAGATTGTTAATTTCATGGCTCCTTTACCGATGACTGTTCCTCCTATGGCTCCTAAATTATTCGAGAATTTATTTGGTCGTGGAAATCAATAGACTGCATATTCTACCTAAGTGCCTTACAGGAGACCTATGTCAAATGCTTAGTTTCTCCGAAAAATTGCCGCTCCGTTGATGTTGTTCATTTCCAAATTGCCATTCCATCTGTACTTTTAGCTTTCCTTCTCATTATTCAGTGTTGTAGTTGTAAGTGAACATATGTTCAGATGTATTATTGAGGCAGTAAAGACTTTGAAAGTAGAATATCATTACAAGATTTTGTAGTACACCTCAACAAAATGTATGTAAAATTTTGTTTATTGTGGTGATTGAGGATAGAATTTTGCGATGCAACCTGTTAAGAACTGTTAACCTATTTTAATAAGTCGTCATGTTTTCCATGGGCTACTGATATAAATTGCCTTCAAGAAAGACATCTGAAATATTTTATTCAAAGACAACAAATCTAGTACGAAATATGTCAATCTAGAATTCCAAACCCCTGAAGCCAAGGCAATTTCCTCAACGAGAATGTTTGTTGTTTATGTTACAGATCACACCATATACATTCTGATTATTCTTAAAATCAAGTCCTCAAATCAGATAAGAATATTTATGATAGGAGTTGGGTTAAAATGAAACAATTTTTGTGTCCTAAGAATGCCTCGTATTGTTATTTTTATTTTTAATCTAAACAGTACATTTGAACAGCTCAAAATAGGGCTGTAAACGAGTTGACTCGGGCCGAGCTGGGCCCTAGCTCAGTTCGTTAATTCTGGACCGAGCTCTTACCGAACGAGTTGGACCTAGGGCATCTGAGCTAAAACCTCAGTTTGAAACCGTGACAAGTCAGCCCGAGCTAGCTCGCAAGCTGACGAGTTGGCTCGATTGGGTCTGGGTGGATTTTTTTTAACCGAGCTGAACCTAACTAGACCGAGTTGAACCGAGCTGGACCGAGCTAAACAGTATAAAATGCACACAAATTCATATAAATTCACAAATTGATGTCTAGCCGAGCTAGCTCGCGAGCTGGCGGGCAAGCTAGGCCTGGACCGAGCTAGTGGCGAGCTGGCTCGTTAACAGCTCGGTCCAGTAACGAGCGAGCTGTTAGTGAGCGAGTCAAGTGCGAGTCACGATCGAGCCACGAGCTACGAGCTTTTTTGCCACCCCTAGCTCAAAATGTTCTCCGTATTAAAATGCATTTCAGGCGTGATACCCACTGTTGTTTTCTTATTCTGTTGGTTTCGGTCAGATATAATATTGGTATTAGTTTGACTACAAGGGGACCAAGTTAAGCAATTATTCAGTTGTTATTTCTGGCAGGATTGTTTAGTGTGTTGTTGTCTGAGGAGAATTCTCCTGAGGCAACGGCGGCGAGATTAAAATTTAGATAGGGGAGATTAAAATTTAAGAGTGGGATTTGTATTCAAAGGGTTTTGGATAAAGTCTAGTCCAAAGCTTGATTTAAACTGTCTGATCCATGTAAAATTCTCACGGACACTTTGGATTTATGGAACAATTTAAATTTATTAAGTTTGAATTCACACGAATTTCAATACATATTGAACAACTTAGATTTAGCTTTAGATAAGTTTTATTCAAAGCCCTTAGGACAAAACCCAATTTCAAAATTTAAAATGCATAATGTATAGTTTGAATTTGAACTCAAGTCTCTGCAATAACAAACTACAATTGTAACCACTAAAGTACAAGCACACATGTGATAATTTATGAGATGAACTAAACTATATAAAAACATAGTAGGGTTAAAATGCCTCAACCATGCCCCACATCTTTATCTTTATTTTCAAGGTCTAAACAGCTTATTCGAACCGTTCAACATGATATTCATATTAAAATGTATTTGGAGACCAAATTTATATTCATATATATATATATAGACACACACACACACACACACACTAATTGTTGAGCTAAGTACAAAATCACTGTTTTGGATGGTCCAGAATCTTTCAGTTTTGCATCTATCTAAAAAAATAGTAAAAAAATTTTGAAAAATTAAATTTGATCTCCATTTACATTTTAATATGGAGATCACATTGAGTGGTTTGAATCGAGTGTTTATATTTTGAAAATAAAGATAAGGATGTGTGATATGAGTAGGGTACGAAAATAATACTACATTTTAACCCTACTCATAAAAACTTCAAAAAAAAAAAGTTCGGCTAAGCACCATCTCTGACTGTACATAGATTCGCCTCTGAGTTCAATGATGTTCTCTTTTACCAGGTGAATTTAAGCACATCATATGCTCTGTCTCGCAAAAAAGTTCCAAGAGGTTTATTACCGAGGTATGTAATAAACGCCAAGATAAAATTTATTACTAAAGAAAGAAAATACCAAATAAAAACTGTCATTGGCCCGAGATTTTTATTTTTACCCCAAAAAAAAAATATTTTAATATAAATAACCAAGTTTTAAAAAAAATTAAATTTATACCCAAACCGTAAATATTATTTACGGTTTGAATTCGGAATTCAAACCGTAAATAATATTTGCGGTTTGAAAACGGGTTTAGTCGCGTGAAGTGCTCTGTCTCTCCGCGCTTCTCTGTCTCCGCCAGACCAAAAAAAAGAAGAAGCCGCCCCGCCTCCGCGCCTCCGCCCCTCCACGCCTCCGCCCCTCCGCCCTAAGACCGGCGGTGACGCCCTCTTCCTCGCCGCCACCCTCTCCCGCCGCCACTCCCTCTCCCCTCCGCTGCCACCCCTTTCTCCTTCACCGGAAGCCTTCACCGCCTCGCCTCCCTTCTCGCTCGTGGTCTTTGCTGCCTCCATCGCGTCCTCGATTTGAAATTTCGGGCAAGTTTTCAAATTTTGATTAAAATCTGATTAGGTTAGGATTAGAGTGAAGGGTTAGGTATAATTCGGGGCAGTTTTGATTTCGGGGCATAATTCGACCTGGATCTTTGGTTTCCATTTAATTTTGAGTTCGGGGCTGTTTTGGGTATTTCCTTGTACCAGTTCATGAGTTGATTTCGGGGCTGTTTTGGGTATTTATTTTGAGCACTGGTACAGTGCTTGGTACCAACTGGTATGCCTATACATGAGTTGTATATGGGCTGTAAACTCGAACAGCAAAAGGTCAAATGTAAACTATTCAAAGATGTTATCATACAAGAATTAATCGGAAGTTCTTAACAAAGGTGAGGATAACACTTTTAAAAGGATTGTTGCTCTTTGAGCTTAATTGTTTTTTTTTTTGAGAAGAAGAGCTTAATTGTTTTTTATTTGATCAAATATTGAATTGGATAATTCTAGCACTCATTGATATTCTAATGTGCATCTTACCTCAATATATATCCAGAATAATAGTCATAAATTTGTAAAGTGAGAAGTAAATGAATGGAAATATCATTTTCTAAATAAAAGGGAAAGTGAGAAGTTTTTAAGTTCAAATTTGATCCTCAAATGAATGTCAATATAAATGTTCATAAAAACTCACCATTTTTTCATGTGTTTTACCGGTTCTATTTGTAAGATAAAATGTTAAAAAAAAAAAGGTTGGATGTAAGGCAAAAATTTTAGTGAAATTTGTACATACTTTTTGTAATATTGACGCAAGTTAGATTGACTCCGTTTAAAATCAGACGGCTGAGATGCATTAACTCAAAAGATGGTAGAGAATAAAAACAATATTTTCCTTGAGATTACAAGTTTTTTCGAGGAAAGTTCCCTTGTCACTATCAGGTGACCCATACAGCTCATGCAATACCACGTCCATTTGACAAATGAAAAAAATCCCAATTGTATACAAGGGAGTAGAATACTAGCATAGGACTGTTCAAAAGGTCGGTTCAATTGAAATCAAAATAAAATAATAAAATAAATATTTTTTTTCTATTTTACAAATTCAACTAAATTTACCAAATTAAAATGACCAATCAAATAATAACCAAACTATTTAAATCAAATTAAATTTTGGTTTATTCGGTTAAGTTGAATAAAAGAGATTAAATTTAAAAAAATTAGAACTTAATACATACATCAATACATAATAACTTCATTGAAATGAATATCAAGATAACATCACACATATTGGTCAAAAATTTTGTAAAAATTTGTTCAAGATAACATCACACAATGGTCTGAAAACAACAATTTTGTAAAATACTTAATAAATAGTAAAATAATTCAAGAAAATGTAAAATTTGATCTTCAAGCACATTTTAATATTAAAGCTCGAGATTTTTATTTTTACCCAAAAAAAAATATTTTTTAATATAATTAACCAAGTTTTTGAAAAAATTAAATTTATACCTAAACCGTAAATAACAGTATAACTTAAATGTGTTGAACTACAATTTTTTTTGAAAAAATAAATTTAGCTCTTTGATAATAAAATTATAGTATGACATAAACAATAAGAATCACGCAAAAAAAATATACTTGAGAAATGATTATAGAAAGTATAGATGCTGATATGCATAAATTATTCTTAGAAAAATCATTCTAATAATTATACTATTAACTATTAACGTAGGATGACTAGGGGACGGCATAGGAGATCACCCGCAGCTGACCCGGTTGATGAGCCCATTCCCGCAGACAGCAAGGACCATTTCAGTCCTTTATTATGGATGCCTCACAATGAGCACCAAGTCTCAGAAGCATCTAGAGAGGTACTTGAATTCTTTTTCTTTAAGTTTAAATTTTGTTGAGTTTTCGTATTTTTAGATTTTCATGTTGTGTAGTATTTCCAACGCAGAGTGAGGCAATTACAACTGCCAGGAGCCGGCATTATGACTTCCAGTACTACTCGCAGATGGAGCCATATTTGCAAAATTTGGGGGTGTTGTACCAGATGTCCCTGCGCCAGATGTGCTCCTCCTTCCTGCGCCAGATATGCTCCTTCTACGCTGTGTAGTACCTGAAGGACCTTGCATCCCAACCGCATCTCTTCCTGCCAGTACTTCACCCATTGCCTCCCTAAACATCATAGTTGCATTTTCACGGTCAGCTGTACGGCTTCTGGCTGTGCTTCGCCGCGGCCCTTGCGATCCACTTGCCTCGGCCATAACTCGCTCATTTTCTGCTGCATTTGCTGCGATATGAGCATCTGCAGCCCATATATGTTAGTTAGTAAACTATTCAAATATTGGAATGAAATATACTCATGGTTCAATGTTACATACCTCGCCTTTGCCTGTCAGAAGTGGAGCGGCGAGGACGATGCCCCCTTCGCCTACCTTGCATTTCATCCATGGTCATTTCATGACGGATGTGTTTCCTCCTACCCCGCCGTATCCAATCTTTGTTTGGCTCAATTTTAGGGGTAGTGGTTGTAGGCCAATCTTCAGGATTGCCGTAAGGAACAAACAGTTCATTCCAAGTACTCAGAAGGTAATCCACCCTATACCAGTTGGCAACAAATAGGTCAGGTGACCAGCTTCTATGGCGACAAACCGCTAACACATGAGCGCACGGAATTCCAGTTAATTGGATACCTCTGCATGCACATTCCACTTTTCTATCCGGCCCGAATGTCACGGTATACTGGAACCTTCTATGAATCATGGACATAGTTCCATCCTGCGTTTGGACTACTGGAACATATTCATTTGGGCCCGTGACTTCGTACTTACCTTCGCCGTGTGAGTATGGGATGACATCCATTTTTGTAGCTTTCTCCCACCGTTTGGCGAGCTTAACATGTACTCGTTCAGAAAAAGGCTTTTCTGCATTTCTTTGCTCCGTCGCTGCCTGTCGCCGCTGAACAAACCACCTATTGCACTTGTAGAATGTCTCCTCTACAAGTGCAGCAACGGGCAACATCCGGCTATCCTTGAAGACAGCGTTCAGGGACTCGGACCCGTTTGTTGTCATGATACCAAATCGGTAACCTCCATCACAGGTCTGGAAATTTTTTTCAAAATTTGACGGCTCCATGACATCATTAGGACGTACTTTGCCCACTCTCCTCAGAAAAGCATTACACCTCGGATTTTGCTGCAATAGAACAAAGCAAAATTAGACATAATGCATCTAAAAGAAACAAAAATGATATAAATTACACAATATTAGACATACCGAGGCAAAATCTTCGAACATCTCTTTCAGCCTTCTCGGCTTCCTCTTCCTAGCTCCTAGTTTGAACCTAGTTCCGTACCATTTGTCCTTCCCACACGCCTGGACTAGATTGTCAGCAACATGCTGGATACAGTATCTGTGCACAAAATTATCCCTGTCCCATCCGTATTCAGGTTTCAATGCAGCTTTGATACCCATGTGTTGGTCTGATATAACACACACGAACCTATTAACACGAATCACATTAATCCTAAGCCACTGCAAGAAAAAACCCCAATTCTCTTCATTCTCTTTATGCACAATTGCAAATGCTAGAGGTAGCAATTGGTTTTCGGCATCATAGCCACAAGCCATCAAAAGCCTGCCCTCATACCGCCCAGAAAGGAAGGCTGCATCTATACTGATCACTGGTCTCAAGTAATCAAATGCGGTGATGCATGGTCCGTAAGCCCATGACACGGCCCTGAATTCCTCAACACCTTGCTTGACCAGTCCTGTATTTTTATCGATGCTCGGACTTGTCAGAAATTGGTATCTCGAGCCGGGATTCGTGTAACATATCCCGATAAGCAATAGTTTCATAAAATTGTACGACTCTTCCCAACTCCCAAATTGACGGGCTACTGCAATCTCACGACCTCTCCAAAGTTTGTTGTACTTCGGGATTATACTGCCAAACCTAATCCTCACACAGTGTGCCACACTCTGGATGCTCATAGTGGGGTCTTTCTTAATGCTGCTCTCGATGATATCTGCGATGATTGATGCCGTGAGTTGTGCATGGTCGGTCCTGGTGTACTCAGACGTGCATGTGTGAGGCGTGTCTTGCTCAGTTATCATCCATGTATCTCCAGCATTTGTTGCCATTGCCTTCAGTTTGAAACGACAACCCGGAGTGCTGCATCTAATTTCCAGCCGGGATGTGTCACTTCTCTTCGTGTATATCTCCTTGTTCTTGTCAACATGGTACTCTCTGATCTTTTTCGTCAGTTGATTTTTACTTACGAAGTATTGTCCTTTTGCGAGCTCACTCTTGTATTCAACCCGACGACCATAGTAAGAAACATCTGCTTCTCGAAAAGCAGATGTGTCATTGAAGTTTACAAACGGGTGAGTCTCAGAACGGCCACTTAACGGCATATTCTCCCTATTTTGCCTCACAGTGGGCTCTGTGTATTCTTCTTCATCTTCTTCATCTCCTTCATCATTAATGTCCCATTCTCCTTCCCCCCATTCATCCCCAGTTTGCACATTCTCCTCCTGTACCTCGTTCATAAATTCAAATTCTGACTCGTTTGGATCTTCCTGTACTGGTGGCGGTCTGGGGTGAGGATTTGGTTCAGGCCCAGGTAAGGATGAATGACCTTCATACACGGATATAGGTGGGATAAAAGGTGGAGATTGTACTCGTGGTGGGACAAAAGGTGGAGATTGGGGTGCATTACTGTATATTTCTGGTTCCGGATCTAGTACAGGCATTGTGATAAAAGGAGTGTATGGTTCATTATTTGCTTGATCCATTTCTGCAACCGAATTTTGGCCTGAACTTCCGGCCCTTGACTCTCCGCGAATTCTGCATGCAAAAACTTCCAATAATGATTCGCCAGACATCAAAACCTGCGCGATCAGGCCTCTCAATGCCCCGTCATCTCCTAATGCGAGTAAGACATACTTTCCTGCGTGGACTACTCGGGCTATTATTTCCAATTTCCAGCGATTTCTATTGTAGCCGCTCGCTCCATAAATAAGCGATTGCAACTGCTCGAATGATAAATTTTCATCAACCCAATACGTATTTACTGGAGGTTTGGAGTAACGTGCCCCATTCTGGTCAAAAATGAATTTCCCTCCAAAATGTATTGAAATTCCAATAGGCATGGCCAGTAAACTACATTTGTAAAATGGTAAATATTTTGTCAGTTTACTGATTTCAATCGTGAACAGTTGTAAATAGTCATATATGAACTTGAATAGTAGATACGTACATGATCAGCAAATACGTATATGAATGGTACATGAACAGTAGATACGTAAATGAACAGTACATTCATATATGAACAGTAATGAACAGTAAATACAGTAATGAACAGTAAATATGTATATGAACAGTAATGAACAGTACGTATATGAACAGTAATGTACAGTAAATACATTAATGAACAGTAAATACGTATGTGAACAGTAATGTACAGTAAATACGTAGGTGAACAGTCATGTACAGTAAATACGTATGTGAACAGTAATGTACAGTAAATACGTATGTGAACAGTAATGAACAGTAAATACGTATGTGAACAGTAATGAACAGTAAATACGTACGTGAACAGTAATGTACAGTACATACGTACGTGAACAGTAATGAACAGTACATACGTATGTGAACAGTAAATACGTATGTGAACAGTAATGAACGTATGTGAAAAGTTACAAAAAAAATTACCTGATTCAGCAGACTTCTCCTTCTTCCTCTTCTTCCTCTTCCTTCTCCTTCTTCTTCTTTCTCTCTTCCTCTCTTCCTCTCTTTCTTCTTCTTTCTCTCTTCCTCTCTTTCTCTCTCTTTTCTCTCTCTTTCTAGCTTCTGATGCTAACTCTCTTTTATAGCCAAAAAAAACGATTTAAAAAAAAAAAAAAAAAAAAAAAAATTTCAAACCGCAAATATTATTTACGGTTTGAATTCCGAATTCAAACCGTAAATAATATTTGCGGTTTGGGTATAAATTTAATTTTTTTTAAAACTTGGTTATTTATATTAAAATATTTTTTTTTTGGGGTAAAAATAAAAATGTCGGGTCATTGGCTACTCATTGCATTCCAATTTTTTTTTCATGGAACCTTTATTTTTGCTCTATAGAATAGTATAACAAAGATTACATTTTTTTTTTTGCAGCCCCGTCACTTTTTTTTAATCAAATTAACAGAAATCGTAATACCAAAAAAAAAAATATATGTATATTTCTTTACGCCCCGCTCTGTGACACAAGACTCATAGTTTACTGTGCAGCCCGTAGGGCCTGTTCGGCCTACAACTGGGATTGAGAATGGACTCGGAATAGGAACCAATTTGAACTGTCTGTTACTGTGAGCGTGGGAAAAAAAAAATTCAGTTAATTTTTTTTTTCCACACGCACAGTAATCGTACCGAACAGGGCCTACACTTTTGTTGTACCTATGGGTTTTCCATGTTGTCTCAAAGAAACTCCCTCTGTTTGCTGTTCGGAACGACCTCAGCAGCCTGAATACATGTTGAAGGGAAATGCTGATTTAAGGGTACGCATGTGTTTTCATGTATATATGTTGTCTGAGGTTAGATCGCCACAAGTATTTGAAGGGGTAGGTTAAATTTGATCCGAACATTACAAATTGACATGGATTTCAAGTCTCCATCTACTTTTATTTTTTAATTTTCCTAATAACAAAAAATTAAAATTTAGGCTAGAGCTGTGATGTGCTCATCAAGAGAGGTTTGTGAGCACAACTCATAAGTCTATCATTTGGCTTCAAATGACAAATTTAAGTTGTTGAAATTCATCTACTTCATGAGTGATGCATGTAGATACAAAAATTGATAAGTTTTGAATTCATTTAGTACAAGGTCAAATGAATTTTTTATAAGTTGTTTTATGTATTCATTTTTTATCATTTTTTTTACTGCTTGACATTGTACTAAATTAATTCTAAACTTTTAAAATTTTGCATGTACATGCATCACTCATGAAATAGATAGATTTCAACGTTTTGGATTCGTCGTTTGAAGCCAATTCGTTAGACTTTTTGAGTTGCGCTCACTAACTCATCTTGGTGAGCACATCACACCCTAGCTTTACTCTACAAAATATATTAATTTTCATTTTAATTTTTATATGAATCAATAAGTTAACAAATCAACTTCCATAATTTATCCACATTTATATATGTAGTTTTATAAGCTCTTGATACCGATCAAAATAAAATTAAAATTTCGTAATTTTTTTATTGTGCGTTGAGTAAATAATATAGATAAAATCTAATAGTTTTATTTTAGTATTTTAATTTTAAATTTTAATTATTAACATTAAAAAAATAAAGACATAATAAAAGCATAAAAATGAAGCTATTGGAATCCTCTTCTTATTAATATATCTTATTTTGCTTTTACAAAAAAACTTAGCTTTAATTTTGAAATTTGTTGTCGGACGATAAAGAAATTTATATGTTACAATGTTCAGTTCTATATTTTTGTTGGGTATTCATAAAATAAAGTGAACTCTCTGATCCATCGGGAAAAAGTGCTTTGCCAATTTTAAGTTTCAAAAAAAAAAAAGTATACTACATTTTTTTTATTTATCTCTTCTTGAAGGATTAAGACTAATTATATATATTTGTATTAGTGAATTGTTGCTAGAGAAGCACAGAAGACCAGGCTCGCTCCTTCACTTGCTGGCTTAATGTGTTATTTACTAGTTGATTCTATGAGAATGTGTAAAAATACTATGTAAATATTTTTTTTATTAATATATTGTCAGCCGGCTTCTGGTCAGCTGTCCTTCAAAAAAAGAATTGTTGCTAGAGAAATATTTGCATGCGCCTCAGTATTTATGATGAAACAAATTAATCATGTTTCCAAAATATCATTTGTGTTTTAGTTCCTCAATTTTTTTTGCAAATAAAATTATCAACAGACATGAGATTTGCAGCAACATGCAGTTAATGACCTAATTTTTAATAATCTTAGGCTCTAATTTAAATGAAATGAAATGTAAGGTTTTTTCCAATTTATAAAAGGGGAAAACTTTATCTCACATAAAATTTTCCTGTCATATAATATCTATACTAGCTAGAACAACGAATTGAATGATATGACGAAAGAGCACGACTTATACAAGATTTATCCTGAATTTAAATTTATTGTTAACTGAATTTTAAATTTAATGTATGACTTTGTTAAAATTAACTTTAAAGCAAGTTTTGTACGCGTAATGTGAGAAAGAGATCAAGAATTTTGGCAAATGTGGAGAGAGAGAGAGAGAAAGAGAGGAGTAGAACTAGGGTGTTCCTAAGCTCACCAAGGCCTTTGTCAGCTCGACTCTAAAACCTATCGAATTGACTTCAAACGACATTTTCAAACCGTTAGATGTTCAATCTATATTAAAATGTGCTTGGAGTCCAAATTTTACATTTTTTTGAATTTTTTTACTATTTATTAAGATGGTTTGAAAATCGCTGTTTTCCAATGGTGCAGAATTTTAATAAAAACAGCGATTTTCAAACCATCTTAATAAATAGTAAAAAAATTTCAAAAAATGTAAAATTTGGTCTCCAAGCACATTTTAATATAGATTGAACATCTAACGGTTTGAAAATGTCGTTTGAAGTCAATTCGATAGGTTTTAGAGTCGAGCTCACAAAGGCCTTGGTGAGCTTAGGAACACCCTAGTTCTACTCGAAAGAGAGACCTTGGCAGCCGCTGCCAAGTTTTTCAAAAAAGAGAGAGAGAAAGAGATATTTTGCATTTCAAAAAAGAGAAAGAGAGATTTTGAAGTTTTGCATGTATTAAAGTATAAAGAGTGATTGAGTGTAGAGAATTTTTTTGCATGATTTTTCATTTCTATTGCATGATTGTTCATATTTTTTTTAAGTATCATGTTAATTTCATGAAGGATACTAGTTACTATTTACTATATATGGAAATGAGAAAGGATCATTCTTTATTTGACAATTTAAAAAAAAAAAAGCTTAAGTTTGAAAACTAACAATATAAACATGATCCATATTATCCACGTATCGCAAATAAAGTCTTAACTTATCTTATAATTGAAACTTCTAAAAATAATATTATCATATTATGCATGATTTCTAAATCTTGATATAGGATGCCAGAGAGAATTAAAAAAATCTGCATAATAACTTTCTCATTAATTTGATATAACTAGAGTTTACCTCCAGATCAGAGATAGGAGATTGCATGGGGTAGACTGAGAGGTTGTTCTGCCTAGGGGACGGAGATTCTATTCCGCACAATGGAAATTTTGTGAAGAGAGTTGGAGTGCGGTCTTGTTGCAGGGAGAGCGTGTGAAAAGGTCAGGGAAGGGGGAAGTGCACATGGAGAGGCTTGGAGGTGGAGAAAGAAAGAGCATGATGGTCGAGATAAGAAAGAGGGAGAAGGGTTCGATTGTAACAGAATTGCCGTCTCCATATATCTTTCTTCAAAAATCTTGACAGAGGTTGATGTCTCTGTTATTTTCTCAAAGGCTTATATCGCATGTGAGAAATTTAAAACATATTAATTTGTTGCTTAAAAACACAATAGCAAACAGTAACGCAACCCTATCTCTAATATTAATAAATTACAATAAAATAATTGTAAACATAATTAACAACTTCTATTAATATAAAACCAATTAATTCTCGTGTTGAACTAGTTGATATTCTTTGTATGGTTATAATCATGTTAAATAAAACGTTCTCAAATAATTTCAAAATTATATCCATATTATTTACGATTTTTTATTTATTTTAAATGATATCAATTTTTTAATATATTATTAAATTATAAAACAACGATCTATTCTTAATTATGTTTATATTATATCTGCATTGCGTACTTTAATCTTATTGAATTACTTCTGATTCACATACTTACATTATATTAATGTAAGAAATGGGTGACTAATGTAAAACTGTGTTTTTCTTTTGTAATGTCATACGGTATGTAGGAAACTTTTTAGATAGTAGAACTTTTTAGTATCCGTTTGTAATTTTTAGTACCCATTGTAATTTTTTAGTATCTGTTGTTAGGGGCAGAGTCAAATCTTCAAACTATAGAGGTCAGACGTGAATAGAGATCAAGCATATAAAATTTTTATGTTGCGAACGAGAGTCAATTTGACAGTTCCATTGCATTTTCTACTAAATTATATAGAAATTTATCAATAAATACAATTTTTTGAAAAAAAAAGGGGTTAATTGACCCATTTACTTTGAGTGATATATAGTGGAATTCGCAGCCTCTGAGATATCTCAAACTTTGAGTGAATTTGTGCAAAATTGGGACCATTCAAATCTTTTTTGCACGAATCCCAAAGTATATTAATACTGGCCCCTTCATTTCAAATAGGCACCGAAGAAAAATTTGCTCTGTTTTTTGAATTAACTGAAAATTTGAGATATCTCAGAAAATACGGACTCTATAGTGGGCCTATTAATAAACCATAGATCCACATTGCCAGCTTAAAATAAAAGAGGTCCATTTATTTTGTCATCAAAATTATTTCCGTTTGTTTTGATCTTGTAAGAAAGTTCTAAGAAAAAAGAGGCTGCTTTATATACACACTGACACATTATTTTTTACGAAAGGGAGGCCCGAAATTTTTATTAATAGAAATCAGGAAGCATTTTGTGAAAATTCGATTTGTAGGAAAAACGTGATAGTCCATAACGTTCAGGAGACGTTATAGACCATGCCGACCAGCTTAACGAAATCAAGTTGCCGCTAATTAACCGAAATAAACACTGTAGCTGGACGTTATGGTTTATACCGTCCAGCTACAGTGTTTTTTCTTTTTCAAAAAAATTCACAAACGAAGCAGCAAAGCAAAAAAAAAAAAAACTATAGCTGGACGTTATAAACCATAACATCCAGATACAATACCCTGAACATTACAAACCATAACGTTTTTTCTATTTTTCAAAATCTAGCGAAAGTGTTTCTTATTGTTGATATTTTTGTTTTGGTTTTTCTATTAATAAAAATTTCGGAAGGGAGGCTGCTTTATCTGAAGTACATGTTTTTCTCTGTTATGTTGCTTAAAAAAGTGTTCTAGTGCATGAATGGAACAAAAAAAATTAGATAGAAATGATTAAAATTTAAAATACATAATAAATGGCTGGGACTTAGAATCTAAATTTCTACAATTACTCATTTATATAAAATATTTATTTTACCCTTTATTAAAAAAAGAAAAATACGTACCATGTTTCTGAAGAATGTATATCTTCTAATTAGTATGTTTTTGAGAGAAAATGAGTAATTTCTCTACTTCTAATGCTTACACAATGACATTTAGGTATGTTTGTAAAAGCGTCAGAAGTAGAAAAATCACTCATTTGTCCTAAAAACCAACCAATTAGAAGACTGACACTTTTCTAAAACATGCTACATATTTTTATTTTCTTAATAAAGAATAAAATAGATATTTTATAATTTAAAATGAGTTTTAATATAAAATACAATAAAATGACTAAATTTGTGAGTTTTTAAAATTTAGAATGATAAATATGGTATTATGAACTTTAGAGAGGAAAATATGTAATTTCGAAACTTTTGAGAGGTACACATGAAATTCCCTCTTAAAAATATTCTTTGATATTCATTTCATAAATTTTAGTTTCTAATCTTTCAATTTTAATAATGAATTTACAAGATATAATGTTTAATAAACTAAGTCCGCTGCTTATTTACGCACAATACTGTAAAATATTTTATTTTTTAAATATACAAAGAATATAAGTGTTCTTCAAAATATATACATAGACCAAAATCTGAATTCACATCCTCTCCGGTACCGTAAAAGAGAATCTTTTAGAATGTCTGGATCCGGACCGTTCTTTTAACTTTGCACGAATCTCAAAGTAGCTGAGAGTAAATCTCAAACCGTAAAGTGAAGAGAATCTTTTACACATACTGGAGAGGATACTCTTCCCCAAAACCTCTCCTCCCTCTTGTAACTCTAGACACAATGAAACTCTGTGCTTCCCACTAATTACTAAACCCCATCAAGAGCACAGCGCCATTGCCTCTGTTCCTTCCAATGTCCTCCCACACAGCCATAAAACAAGTAACCAAATCGAACTTCACACCATCCCTCATCAGAGAACTCAAGTCCCATATCGACTGCTGCGATTTCATCTCGCTCTCCTCTATCAAAACCGCCTCCGCCACCTCCGCTTCGCCGTGGCAGCGCCGCCTCCTCCCATTTGACACGGCTGAGACCGCATACCTTAAAGCCAAGCTCACCGCAGAGTCCTTCCAGCTCCTCAATGTATCCATCTGCCCCTTTCGTGTCGAAGGCTCCAAGGTCGTCGCTTTTCCGTATGTCTACTTATCTCTCTCTTTCGGAGATTGTTTTTGTGAGCCAGTAATGTGTGTACAAATGTTTGATGGAATGCATGGCCCGTTTGATTATGTTCTGATATAACAAGTATCTGTTGCGCACAAGGTGTTTGATCAAATGATAATGTAACTCAGATTGCTCGCTTTGATTCCAGGAATGGAATTACAGATGTTAAGAATTTCGGTCAAAACCAGTCACTACTCAATGGTACTGGTATGGTAAGGACCAGTTTAATAATAGTGCTTGTTTGCCCAAATTAGTTAGGCCTGACCAGCCTCAATTATGCTGTCGAGCAAAAACTATGCTTCTGTTGTGCAATTCTGGGGCTCAATTTTGTCCAACTTTAATTGCTTGGTTCTTAGTTAGACCATTGTGCATCAGTAAAGATTCTTTCTTGCCTCAATTTCACCCATTTAAGCTTTGATTATCCTTATTTGTGCATCAAACAAAAAAATATGAAGGAAAAAAAAAAATCACATCCAACCAATACTGTTGAATGGGTGACAGGTCTATACTGGTACAGAATCAACTAAAATGGTATTAGAACTGGTTCTGTAATACTTGCATATACACAGATTTTACTCCTTTCACTTAATTCAAATGATCTATTAGTGTCCTTTTATGATAAGTTTCATATGCTTTTACTGCAATTTGTGCAGTTATAACTTCCATATATTTCCAAGGGAGGAGGTAAAAATGGGCTTGCCTTCACACAGCTTCTCTTGTCAAGCTTCATACCTTGAATCTCTGGCACGTGAAGGCTTTGATTTTAATCTCTGTATATACAAAGGTAATTCAAATGACAATTATAGGAAAAAATCTACAGAGTTTATTATGCGTAATATGCTTTTGGTATGTGGTCAGAATAAATTCAAATGTCATTTGGAATAAGAAAAAAAAAGTGTTCAGTTACCCTTTCTTATATGTGGAATAGAAAAATAGATGGAAATTTGGAATATTATCCTTGGATAGGAATCCTAAGTCATTAGTGCATTCATTTGAAATAATGTGTAATAGAGGCCAATTCCTACCTTACTGCTACTCAAACCCTTATGGTTTCTTGATATGAGAGATGTGTGTTTCCTTTATTGCTATCTTGCTAGAATGAGCCCCGAGTTCAAAATTCCAAATAGAGAGCAGTTGTATGAGTTTTTGTTCTTCATCTAACACAACACCACTATATTAAGAAAATTATGGTTTGTTTTTCTATATCCTTATTTTACTTTTCTTTTGTAGGAATATCATACATATCTAGAGTGCAAGAATCCTTGGCTAGACAGACAAACACAACACCTTTAGATTTCAGAATATATTCCAAATCAAGTAAATCATTTGCCGATTCACTGTTCATAGAAGGAATCAAGTCGAGGATTCAATACTGGAGAAAAGCGTGCTTAGCTTCCGATGAGTCTCCTCATGGTGTGTTTTCGTGCAATTGATTAGCCTTTATGAAGTATTCTCTCTCTCTTCGTATTTTGGGCAAGAAATATTCTTAGCACCCTTCATCAATTTCTTCAAAAGATGCCCCAAAGTAACCACCCTTGCTCACTATTTTCTCTGTACATAAACAAAGGAGAGAGGAGGGTTATTTTTTTAATCTTTGAAGACTTTGTGAAAGGTGCATATAGAATTATATTGCTTTGTTGCTTGTTACCTAAACATTCTTCACATTTAGTGTATCTCTGATATTTTGAGGAATTGTACAGAGCATGCATGAAATGTTTCCTTGTGAAATTTGGACTTGTGTGAATATCTGGCAAAAGTAATGCTTATATGAATGCATGTCCGGAAAAATAACTGATTGCTACTGTTATTCTTCACAGGGATTGTCTAATACTTGTATTATTAGTTGATGCTTGAGTTTGTGATTTCTGTTTTACAGGAAAAATGTCAAACTCCCTTAAGATGCTTATTTTAGGTACTCAGACGTATGGTAAGAGACCTTGCATGACCATAGATGTATGCAGCGAGCATCAAGTCAACCTTGTATTCCAGGTATGAGTGTATGCTTTGATTTCTGAGTTTTTTTCATGTTTATCATGATGAGTAATAACTTGATCGCACGTTGTGAACTTGCCCAGTATTTGCCTACACTTCTCTTACATTTCATCATCCCTTTGTACAGTATACTTGATCTCTGTATCACACTTCTCTCACATTTTATGATCCATTTGTACAGTATACTGGATCTCTGTATCATACCATCTTATAATGTTATGCAGTATTTAATACAACTTATTTGATCATTCTTTGTGTGATTTTGTAAAAATATACAAAATACACTATTTACTACTGTGCCAACAACAAACAGATATTCATGTTGAGGTCTGATAGTGTAAAGCTTGCTAAGTTGCTATAGTCAAAGGGGGAACTGAGCTCCCACATAATGATGTATTTTAATTTCTAATTCATGATGCAGATAATACATGGCATTTCTGACAGCCTGGTACCTCTAAGGGTTCATGACAAAGGTGGGATTGCCAGATCAGTACAGGTTGTTCTTACTAGCTCTGAGGAGGACAAGAGTGCTCTTCTGGTTTGCACTTCCGATTTTTTACTTAATATTTTTCTTTCTTTTTTCGTGTCATGTACCCTCGCTAAATCGGTATTGTTAATCTTGGCAGCCCCTGCCAAGCTTTACAAAAAAAATAAAAACCGGTATTGTTATGTATCATCCAAAATTTCAATCAGTACTTGTGTACCCCAATCGTATTTCAAAACTAAAAAAAAAATGATACTTTTGATGTGAGAATTACCAAGTATTTAGGTTACTGATCAACTGTGGATTATCAAAGGCTCACTAGTTTTATATCATCACAGGTCCGCTAGTTTTATGCATGCAATTAAACTTTTAAGGGTTTACTAGAGATTCAATGTGTTACGAACACGATATTAGCTTTTTTTAGCATGCACATGCAAATTTTAGTGCTCAATAGGTTACTTGACATGTTTTGATCATGCATTTTCTTGTTATTTTGATGAATAATTACCTATTTCCTTTAGAGTGATATTCAACGTGCTGAAGAGGAACAAAACTTCAAGCTGCGTGGTTTTCGAGAAGTTATTGACTTGATTTCAAGTTCACAAAAACCAATTGTATCGTACAATTGCCTCAACGGTAAATCTCGTCACTCTTCTTTCCTTTCTGGATTTTAGGTAGTATATGTACATATCAGTTACATAGTTATGGACTTATGGTTGTTACCCCAAGTCCTGACCAACATATGAACTCTAATCCAAATAGTGATGGCTATTCCGGCTTTTAAAAATAAAAAAAAGGATGGTAGATTTACCTATATTCCTCTTGGCCATGAATTGTTTTTTTTTTTTTACCTTTCTTATTTTTTGTGCAGATTTTACATTTATTCATGAGAAATTTATTGCGCCTCTGCCACCGAGTATGCATGAATTTGCATGCTCTCTGAAAATGGTGTTTCCAGAAATACTTGATTTGGGGCATTTAATGAAGGAAATAGGCCCTTTGAAAAATGCCAAGAATATTTCCTCAGCTTTTAGTTATTTAAATCGGCAGTTGTTCCTACCAATTAAACTTGAAGTCCCTTTTCAAGGTACGTGCTCTTTTGTCTGAAAAAGACAAATATGCAAAACATTTTTAATTATTGTACAATAGCAAAAATGGCCTCCTTTCCATTATTAGTTTAGTGATTTTAATTGTGATTGACTATGAGTAATTGACAAAGAATAACCCTTGCAAATTGTAGACTGGTTTCTTTTAGTCTACTTTAGCAATTTCCCGCTTGAAAATCAAAATTCATTATTAGTGTATATAGATTGGTATGTTTTTCCATCCATTCAACTAAAATTTTCTTAACTGATGTGTATGCATTAAAGATTGACTAATGGTAGAGGTTTAGTTATGAATTCTTTTGTGGGAAGGATGTATTGACAACCAACTTATTTAGATAACTGTGACAAAAAATGTCAATCTTCAAAATTCAAGAAGTAAATTATGTGTTTATTATCATTTAGATGGGCCATGTATCAAATTTGGTGCAATTTGAAAATCATTTGGTTGCATATCAAAAGCCGATGAAATTAAGCTGTTAAACTTTCAAACCGCTCGATGCGTACCAAATTGCACCAAGTTTGATGCACGATCTATCTAAGCAGTGAAAACCTCTATATCTCACTTCAATTTTTCTCAAATATGTATGTTTTGAATATAACTTCTCCCTTCTTTAAGATGGTAGCACTAGTGCAAATACAAAAAGGGCTTTTCAGCACTTATTGGTAGTGTGCAGGATCAATGCACAACATAGATGATGCCATTGTTAGCATGTTGCATTATATTATTATAATAACTTACTATTTGATTTTCTTTTTTCAGGTGACAAAGATGCTGAAAAAAAAAATCAAGGAAGAAATGTACTAAAAATAACAAGCCTCTTTGCCCAAATAAGTCAGCTTCTTAAATTTAATCCAATTGAGGGACACACAAACATATTTCATCCCATATCTCGGATGGAACTTGATGCTGTCAGCCACCAAGATGACACAATTAATCATGCGACTAAACAAGAGGAAATTGCAAAATGGAGTACCCATAACTTGGTCTTCATCTGGGGTTTCAATTCTACTTCCAGTTCGAATTTGAAAAATCAGCTGAAGAGCTACCATCCTAAATTCAATGAAGATTTTAATTTGAAAATTGTGGATAGAAATTGCGCAGTTGCAGCATTTAAGAGGCAAGGTGCTGTAGTTGAGTTGCTGAAGGAAGTAGAAGCTGGGAGTTCTTCTATTGATATGCTCTCTGATGGGGTTAGAATTGCGGGCTTTGGGGCGTATAAGAAAATTTGTGAAATAGGGTTATGGGATGGAGAATTGGCTGATTCGTTGCAAACTGTTATGTTGTCAGAGCATACTAAAATGCATGTGTCGGTTGAGAATAATACTTCTGAGATACACTGGGATAGTAAGTTCATGCTCGACCCGAATGAATATCTAGAGATTTAAAGGGGGGGTTTATTTGTTTCTAATTTTAGCCATTATTGCTCGAATTAACAAAATGAGATTGTTTTATTCTTATTCTTATTAAGATATATTGGGATAGTAGGTTTATCCTTTATACAAGGTCCCAAGCCAAAACCTTCACAGTAAAGTAAACACAATTTTCCGGAGCCTATGTGAAATACAAAGGATTTGTTTTAAGATTCGTGCAACCTTTAAATTAAATGGTCTGGATAATCTGATTCTATTAGGTACCTCACATGATATTAAAATTGTCAAATAAATTTTTATCAAGTGATCCTTGATCTTATTGATAACCCACCTTTCCCCTTTTTTTTTTTTTTTTTAAGAAGAAGACACCTTTCCTTTTATTCCCGATCCTATTGGTCCACGTCATCTATGTTCTTCAACTGTGAATAGAGAAGGAAATACGTGACACGTCGTGACGTGACGTGACAAACACGCCGTGATTTGGTCACGTGACGTGATCAATGTTTTCTTTTCACGTGACGTGATCAAAATAGTGGCAGACGATCACGTCACGCGAATGGTCACGTCACGTGTAGTCACGCCGTGACTACACGTGACGTGATATGACATGACATAAATTAGTCACATTGAACTTTTTTTATATTTTAATTTAAATTGTCGATCGAGAGGCGTGCCGCGTGCTTAACGGGGGAGGAAATTAAGGAGACGGGAAAACCCTAAAGCGGGACTTTGAAAATTGGAGAAATCTGGGACAAAATAAGGAGCCCATTTGGGTATTAAGATCGGACTGATTTTAAAATTCCAAAACTATTTTAGTGCAAGCCAGCCAAGCAATCCGTGACTATACATGTTTACGTGATTACACGTGACAGTACGTGATCACGTAATGTGTTTTATAACGTGACGTGATGTGACGTGATTACGTGACGTGACGTGACGTGACGTGACGTATAATTTTTGTTAAATACAGTCACGTCACGCAACACGTGAGTCACGTCACGTAATCGACACACGTGACGTGACATAACGTGACGTGACTAATCACGTCGTGACTGATCACGTCGTGACAAATTTACTTCTCTAACTGCGAACCACATATTACACGTATCGGAAGTTCGGAACTCAAATAAGAAGGAACCGTGTAGAATAAGATCCGAGTCGTCCGTTTTAATCTAAAACGAATGTTAAAGCGAACCTCTAAATAGGCACCGAATCTATTTTTAACTCTGGCTGTAACTTGGTAAGTATTCTCACCGTATCTCAGGAGATACTCGATAAGAAGCTCGACTGCTCCTCGACTCTTCCTCTCTTTTTCGCTTTCCCCCTTTTCGTTCCAATCCAGACTCGGATAAAAACAAAACAAAAATTTGCGAAGAGAAGAACCTACAACCGACCAACCAATCAACCACTAATGGAAATCTCCGGCGTCGCGCTCCAGCGCTCCTCGATTGGCTCCGTTCACCATCGTCTCCTGTTCGGTCTGTCCGGTGGAGGTGCCCCGTGGAGTGCTACTGCGAGGGTTAGGGTTCCAGCGAGAGCCACCGGTGGTGCTGTGTTTTGCGATGAGGGACACCTCCAGTACTACGAAGAGAAAAGATCCAAACAGGATAAAAAGAGAACCAAGCTTATCAAGACCTTGAAGAAGGATCTTTCCGAGCTTTATTCCATTGGCTTTGGTGTTCCCGCCGATGAAAGCGACAAAATCACGGTATTTGTGTTTCTCTTCTTGTTTCTTACTATCTGTTTTATCAATTTTATTCAATTGCTGATACTGTTAAAACTTTAAGAGGTAGAGACTAGGAGATCGTAGCAATTCTATCTTTCGTTTCAATTGTTACTTTGGATATAGTTAAATATTCATTGTTTCTGTTTGCTCTAATGCAAAAGATGTTGAATTGGATAATAAATTTATTCAGATAAACTTCAAGTTAATAACTATCTGATACAAGGGCAGAGCCGGACTTTCGAACTATGGGGTTCAAATCATATAAAATTTTCCTGCGGAGAATGGTGGTCAATTTTACTCAAATTATATAGAAAATCATACAGAAATACAGAAAAAAATTTTATTTTAAAAAAAATTGGGGGTCAATTGATCCCCATTATTCCTTCTACTTAAATCCGCCTCTGATCTGATAGTTGAAATCCATAAATTTTGTAATTCTATAGGATGCAGCGAAGCAATTGCTGGAACAGCTCAACCAGATCAAGGTCGAAGAAAAAGAGATGAAAAAAAAGAAAAAGGAAGAGAAAAAAGCAGCATGCAAGATGGTTTGTGAGGACTCATCCTCGAGCTCCTCAGAATCCAGCGAAAGTGATTGTGAGGAACCACAAATCCTGCGACTCAGTGATCTCAAAACCACCACTACTGCCACCATATCCGCACCAAATTCAATCTCACCTGTACCTCTGCCCTTATCTTTACCTGTACCTTTACCCTTACCTGCATCTGCACCTTCACCAGCACTCAGACAGACAATACTTGATGAGGATGTCGCACCTGGTAAGATTGAGGTTTGCATGGGTGGCAAGTGCAAGAAGGCAGGCTCAATGGATTTGTTGCGCGAATTTGAGAATAAGGTTGGGGGTGAAGGGGGGGCTGTGGTTGTTGGTTGCAAGTGCATGGGCAAATGCAAGGAAGGGCCTAATGTGAGGGTCTCCAGCTGTGGTTCAGGAACTACTGGTACTACTGGTATGGTACAAGGAGAAGAATTAATTAAGGATTTGAAGGATAAATTGTGCATTGGTGTGGGATTGGATGATGTGGGCCCCATTGTTGCACACTTTTTTGGAGAAGCGGAGCATGATGATGCGGGGAGCCTCACACCGGCTTAGGCGGCTAGCTAAAATAATTGTATATAAGCGTAGTATCTTGTTTCTTATAAACTGATATTATGCCACTTCTATTAATATGTGATGAAGTGCTTTCTCTTATATGACCTATGTAATGAAGTAGTTATTGTGTATGAGTGTTCTGTCACCTATAAATTAGTGTCAATATCTGTATCCATATAATTTGTCATGAATACTTATTTCTACGACAGTCAACTGTCAATTTAGTGGGCTTCTTATTATATAGTTTCCTCCTTGGTTTGCCTTTGGCTTTGGTACTAGAGCTTGAAATAACTGTGATAGTCGAATGCTGACATTTTATCTAACAGGTGTGTGGAAATGCCGTACTATTCTGTGCTTATTTCTGAAGAAAAAGAGTTTTGGTTATATGTTATTAACAAAACAGAGTAAGTACCAAGCCAGGTATATTAGATGCTGTGCTGCGATGAAAACTTGATCTTGCATTCTTTGATTATTATGGCAATTAATTGAGTATGTTTTAGCCTGAGATGGCAACCAAGTAGTCAAAAGTATAGCATGACATGAATGATGAATCGCATGACAGGTTATGGCAGAGCTCCTACAACAGTAATAGTTTACTCCACTGCTCCTATAACATGACCTGGTCATGGTAGAAGCTCTATTTAGCAACAAACTCCACTTGTCACTCCTCAATGACCTTCCCACTATTTCCTCCACATTCTGTAACTTCTCTACCCCTCGATTTTTTACTTGCTTCTGTTGTTAACTTTTAGCAAACTGACCCTCACAACTTTCAATTATGAAAGTTGAAAGTTGAAACCATCTTTTTCTTATTTTGGCCCTTCATTTCCCAAATAACACTCTACCGACTAAACCTTTCTAATATTTGCTATACATGTCCTTCATTTGTATGTCTTTCCAAATTTGAGACGTAACAAACCTTGTACTCCTTTTTTTTTTTCTCCAAAACTGACTGCTCTCCACACACCTTTCTAATATTTGCTATACATGACCTAATTTTGAATTTTGGAAGCACCAAAGTCCTCTTCTGCACAAAAAGCCTCAACATCTGAGGTAAGTTCTTCGTGCAATTTCTATAATTTTTCTTCTATTCATGATTCATGATATGATAATTATAACATTGTGTATGGTCTTTTAAGTGGAGAAGTATGGAGACTCCTATGAACAAAGTACCCTAAATCTAGTATCCTTAGACACATACATTCTTAAAGTGCAATTGCTTTTCTTTTATCTAAAGTTAAAAATATTACTGAGTTGTTGGATGAAATTATCAATCTAATTGATAATTGGTTATTTTGTGTATTTAATTGGTCATTTTGTGTACTATTTTCTGATAAGGACAAAACTTATACAAGTTAGAAAAAGCATCTCCTAATGTTAGTCTAGTGTTGGATTCCTGGGGTATAATATTTAGTAATATTCATCTTCATTCATATCTATGTTGTAGTTGGTATGTTAGTTTGACAATTTTTTTATTTCTTTTGTTTATTTATTTACTAAAGCTTGCCATATTACATCATACTTTTTAATGTGTTTTGTTTATCAGAAACCAAACTAGTTGAACTGAGCTTCTTTTGTAATTTTTTGGTGACAAAAAAAAATTTTAAATATAAAAATATGGTAAGAATGTTGACCTTGATAATGCACACGTGAGCGAAGTTATGTGCGATGGCACCCTCCCCTTCTTCTTTTTACCTTTCCTCAATTCTTCTTTTTTTGCAATAAAAGCGACTCCCTCCTCTCATCCTAGGTTTTGGTAAAACATATAGATCTTGTTGTATTGTAGATTTGTAGGTATCTAAGGACCATGCATGCAAATTTGTTGGTACATTTGGATCTGTAGAATTACGGAATTATGCATGGATCTTGTAGAAGTTTAGATCGGTAGAAATTGTGTAAAAGTTAATAAAGATTTGAATAAAATTTAAATTCCAAGAGATGATCAATGTTGTAGATATCTGAGGACCACACATGCAAATTTGTTGGTGCTTTTAGATCTGGAGTATTACTGAATTACGCATGGAACCTGTAGAAATTAAGATCGGTAGAAATTGTGTAAAAGCTCTAGAGATTCGTATAAACTTTCTAAATCTAAAATATAATCAACTTTTAGATATCTAACGACTACACGGACAAATTTGTTGATACCTTCACATCTGTACAATTAGGAAATTAAGCATGGAACTTGTTAGAATTTAGATCAGTAGAAATTGTGTAAAAATTTGTTGATGTGAAGGTATAATAAAAAACATTTAAATTTGATAAATTTGCTATTTTTTTATATTTAGAAAAATAAATATGATATTATGATTTTTTGAAGAGAAAATTCTGTACAAAATCACTTGATCTGAAAATTCTGTACCATTCAGATCAAGTGATTTTCTATCTATCTAAAAAAATAGTAAAAAAATTCTAAAAAATGTAAAATTTGGTTTGCAAGTACATATTCATATGGAGATCATGTTGAACGGTTCGAATCGACCGTTATGATTTTGAAAACTAAAATATTGAGCCGTAGCATGGAGGCCCTCTATGCTACACGTAGCACCGTAGCCAACTCATATATATATATATATATATATATATATATATATATATATATATGTATATGAGATCGACTATGGTGAGTTGTGAAGTAAAACGTCGTTTTACTTCACGCTCATACTCCATTTTGAAAATCTAAACAACCGATCCGAACAGCTCAACATGTTCTCCATATTGAAATGTGCTTGGAGACCAAATTTTATATTTTTTGGAATTTTTTTACTATTTATTAAGCCACTTTGAAAATCGCAGATCCGGGTGAACAGTAAAAAACAGTAAAAAAATTTGGATCATTCGATCAGCGATTTTCAAAGTGGCTTAATAAATAGTAAAAAATTTCCAAAAATTATAAAATTTGGTCTCCAAGCACATTTCAATATGGAGAACATGTTGAGCGGTTCGGATCGGTCGTTTAGATTTTCAAAATAAAAATATGAGCGTGAAGTAAAAATGACATCTTACTTCGCAACTCACCATAGCCCAGCTCTATATATATATATATATAGTCATATATGCGCAATTTTTGGCATTATTAGTCTGCCCGAAGCCTGATTATCTTTGTGCTATGACTTCCTTATATATAAATTAATACTCTTGAGCATCTGATCATCTTTACAGCAAATTATCTCTAACTTGACATATCTTTAATTATTATTACTCATAATTTGTTTTTGCCTTGTCAATGGAAATTAGGGATTGAAGCTTCTCAAGGCTTCTCTTGAAACAAAGACCGTCCTTACCAATGTTTTTCTGAGGAAAAATCCAGCATCTAATGCACGACTGTACCAAAAGCTTCTCAGTCTGGAGCCTTTTTATTAATTTTTAGTTATGTTTAGAAGCTGGTAACATTAATTTTGTGTGGAACTTTTGATACTATATATATATAGTTATGAAGTGGTTCAAGCTGGAATGTGCTTGCTGTTAAATAATGCAAGCTTCTGGTAGTGTCTCTAGTTAATTAATAATGTAATCCAGGTATATATAAAAATTCTGGTTTGCTCTTCAAAGTTAATTATGTAATGATTAATGTACGGCTGTGTTTGATGTCGAGATATGCTATCATGGAATTTTAGAAGGCCTCCGTAAATAATTTTTTCTAAACAAGAGGCATTAATCTTCTTTGATTTCATGTTTTCCTGGAGAAAATGTTATGCAAAGGTAATATCCATAATTTGCACTGTTAGGAATCGGTTGTCTTAATTATGAATTTATATTTCATTACAGTATTAATAATAAGATAGATATTTTTCCTTAATTTCCCTACTGCTTTTAGTGATATATATGACACAGTTTGAGCAAAGAAACAAGGAACTAATCGGGAATTTCATGTATACCCTCAAATATCTCTAAATTACATATTTGCCCCTAAAAAATTTATAGGGAAAATTGTGAAAATGCCACTCCAAAACTTTGAAATTCGGAGAATGCCACTCCAAACTTTGAAATTGGAAAAATGTCACTCTAAACTTGATTAATTTGTGAATTTGCCATTTATACTGTATTAATATTTTTAATGCCTAAAATACCCTTAATCAAAACCCTTCCGCCTGGAGACACGCTCCTGTCGCCCAATACTTAGCAATCAACCAATTAAAAAGTGAACTTGCTGAATTTAGAAATCACAGAAAACATAATAACCCCGAAAAGATCAAATTGAAATGGTTCATGTCAGAAATACCATTCAATCTTGCAAAATGACCCCCAAATATTACAATCTTACAAATATTACAATTTTGCCAAATATTACAATCTTGCAAAATATTACAAAACAGCCTTCTCAGAAACCTTCAAAACAGCATTCTCAAAACAGCCTATCACAAATTTGGTAAAAATTCAGATCAGTCCCTGTTCTTTATTTTATTTCAAAATAAGTGCTTTCATGAAAAAAAGAAATAGGAAAAAAAAATTGTCCCTTTGAGATCTCAGCCCCTGAAGTTGTACTGTATTATCTCAAGCCAAGTTGTTTCATTTTATTATCTCTAGTCTAGCTTTGATTTGCTGATGCGCATTAAATTCAAGCTTTGATTTGCTTATGCGCAGTAATTAAAGGGTAAATCTGAGAGAGATTTTCACTATAATTGCAGCGACATTTTTCTTGTGAGGGATCAAATCAAAATAATTTACTGAGACGATTAGAATGCTCTATTAAAGGTATTACTGGCACTATAACAGGCCTTGGTACCAACCTGTTTTGCTGTCTTCAAGTTGAATAACCTTCCCGCTGTTTGTCAAGAAAACGAATTAACCTTCCCGCTGTCTTCAAGTTGAATAACCTTCTCGCTAATTACTTTTGATGTTTGTCAAGAAAATGAATTAACCTTCCCGCTGTCTCCGATTATCAACCAATCACATCCCTCCCTCTTTGCGGCTCTCTTCTGAAGAATCAATCGACTCCGTAAATCAAATCTGAAAGAATGTCTCCGGGCGACAGGAGCGTGTCTCCAGGCGGAAGGGAGAAGGGGAGAGTGCCAAATGTATCAGGGAGGCTAGGTTTGTGTTTTTTGATTAAGGGTATTTTAGGCATTAAAAAGATTAATATAGTATAAATGGCAAATTCACAAATTAATCAAGTTTAGAGTGGCATTTTTTCAATTTTAAAGTTTGGAGTGGCGTTCTCCCAATTTCAAGGTCTTGGAGTGGCATTTTCACAATTTTCCCAAATTTATAATATCAAATTTGTCCTTCTAAATAATTAAACTAACAAATTTACCCAATTTATTGCCTATTCATTTAAAACTCACTTTAAATTTATAAAGTTCCCATTTTACTGTTTATTAAAAATAAAATATGTAGTATATATCATAAAAATGTTCAGTTTTTTAAATGGCTGGTTTTTGAGGCTAAATTATTAATTTATCTACTTGTGACACATGCACAATGACATTTAAGCATATGCATGTTTGCACGTTGAAGAAAATGAACCATTTTTATTTCTGGCCAATTAGAAAACTGAACATTACTCTTAAACATGCTATATATTTTTAATTTTTTAATAAAGGATAAAATGGTTGCTTTATAAAATTAAAATGAGTTTCAGAGGCAATACGTTTGATAAATTGTGAGTTCTTAAAATTTAGAGGAGTAAATATGATATTATGTTAGAGAGGGGAATACGTAATTTAGAGGTCTATTTGGAGCATATACATGAAATTACCCCTTAAATCAAAAGGTGTATGAGTATAAGCAGGGGTCTTCATCGGTTCAGTTCAGTTAAAATCAAAATAAAAAGTCAAGCCAAACATATATTCGGTTTTAAAAATGCGACTGAACCGATCAAAATAAACTTATCAACCGAATTAAAACCAAATTGAACAAACTTAACTAAATTTTGATTTGTTCGGTTGAACCGAAATAAGAAGGTTTAATCATAAAAATAAACATTTGTTTGTTCATTTTTTAATTTTTTAATACGGATTTAAAATTTTTGTTTGGTTCAGTCTAACCGGTATTAAACTGAACCAAGCAATATACGTTGTGTCGTAATTTTTTTTTATTTTAGTTTGGATGGGGGACGAGTTTACAAATTTCAGCATGTTCGGTCCAACTGGTTTTAAAAATTTCTATGTATAAGGGTAAATTGAGAACTTTAAGTTATTGAAATTAAAAAAAAGGGTAAATATGATATCATGAATATTAGAAGAGGAAATACGCCATTTTAATATTTTCGAGAGGTATACATGAATATATTTTTTTTCTTCCAATTTTCCTATTGATTTATCTCAATACAGTTAAGAACTTGTACTTATCCACTCTCTTAATTATTTTATTCTCTCATTGTATTATTTATTTTGTTTGGACAAATTTGTCGTTCTAGTCGTCGTCAACAGGATAATAAATGCTTCAAATAGTTATCGTCTCGATAGCAAATCCCCCTCGTAATTGTTTCCACGAGTTGTTTCTAAATGCAAAATGCACATAATTATGAAACAGTTAGTAGTTGAGATTTAATTAATATCCTTTTATTTGTTTGTTTACTGATTAATTAATAAGAGGAGGGATCCAATTACACCTTTTTTGGTGACACACTTTGACACCTACTATTTTTAAAGTCCAAATAGTCGATTTAAACCGTTCAACATGATGGATATATTAAAATGTGCTTGGAGATCAAATTTTACATTTTTTTGAATTTTTTTGCTATTTATTAAGATGGTTACAAAAATCGTTGTTTTCAGACCATTGAAAAACAACGATTTTGTAACCATCTTAATAATAGTAAAAAAATTCAAAAAAATGTAAAATTTGATCTCCAAGCACATTTTAATATGGTGATCATGTTGAACGGTTCGGATCGGCTGTTTGGATTTTGAAATCGCAAAATTGACCTATATAAAAAACGGTGTCATGATGTGTCACCAAAAAAAAATGTAATTGAATCTCTCCTCAATTAATAAACCTGCCATTAATTTATGGTCGGTACTGATATCGATATTTTTGGCATTGAACAGAGAGAGGAATCAATAGAATAATGACATTTGGCAGCTTGCATTGAGAATAATTTGTTCTGTAATACGAAATATAAATGATTGTGCAATTTTTGTTTTAAATATGAGGATTTGGGATTAATTTACAACCCCTCCGAATCCAAACCAAATTTGACGTGCACAAGTATTTTGCTTGACGCATCTTGATTGAAGAAAAGTTCATGTCATATATGCACAAATTTATGTTTGTTGTACTTTACAGTTCCATATCTCCGATTATTATTGTGTAATTAATATCTGGCTCACTCGATATAGAGTAGAACTAGGGTGTCTAAGTTTATCAAGTTTTTTTGTGAACTCGACTCTAAAACCAATCAGATTAGCTTCAAATGACAAATCTGAACAGTTAAACCCATCCACCTTATAAGTGTGCGAAAATTTTAAACTTTTGAATTAATTTAGTATAAAAAGTCAAGTGGTCAAATTTAAAATGTTTATAAATTAATTTTAATGCATTAATTTTTTGAACGTTTTTTTTACCACTTGACTCTATGCAAAATTAATTTAAAATTTTAAAATTTTCACATGTAAACGCATCACTCGTAAGATAGATGGACTTCATTAGTTTGAATTTATCATTTGAAACCAATCCGATATATTTTCGAAAATATATATGCACACAAATTAAGTTGGAAGTATTACCAAACCTTTTAAAACATAAATATTTTTATAAAATTAGTAGCTTGAATGTCCACTAATAATTATATTGATGATAAAAAAATATTTGCAACACGTCAATTGACCCCCTCTCTATATATTAACTTTTCTATTTTAACTAGATTTACTTTTTTGTTCTCCTCAATTCCTCTTAAAAACTTAAAATAAATCAACCTATTCTCATATTCTTACATATCTAGTCTCTATATTCTCTCTATTTTTAAATTCCTTTATTCTCTTATTTTACATCTATTCCCACAAAACAGGTCGTGGAGCTCTCTACCGCAACGATTGATGTTAAAAATATTAATGTTAAAAATTTCAAAAATCAGATAGACATAAAAAATTTCCATCTCTCCTATATTTTAATTCCATGCATGTCTCCTACCTTGCCACGTCTAGCCCTCTTTAATCCATAATTAAATTTGTTAAAAGAAAAAAAAATATTCTTGCACCCCTATGATCTGCATTCCTTATTAGCAGTTTAAATGTATTTATACGTGCATATAAATATAATATATTCATATTCACAAGTGTTTATTATATCTAGTATGCGAAATGTTTTTAATTTTTTATACATGAATTACACAAAATACTTTAAATTAACTACTTTACCGAATAAGTAAAAAAAAATATATATAACATTAAAGTTTTTATTTCCATTAATATAAATATAAATAATTTTAGCATTAAATGTAAATATTTTAAAAAATATATAAATACATCTAAAATACAAATAATGAATATTGCAAATAAATAGATTCAGCTCTCATTCTTCAAAATTGAATTTCTGACTTCACTTGGACATATCGTAAGCCTTATCCGTAAGCGGTACGCATAAAGAACGTACCTTCTATAAATACTGCATCGTATGAAATATGTAATATTGTATGTACAATATATAGGTAGATATCATTTTCATTGACATCGTATCAATTACTAATTAATCTTTGTTTTACCGTACAACATTTCACTATTATAATGCAGCCAAGGATCTCCATCTATAATTAATCTTTGTTTTTTTTTTTTCTTTGGGTCGAAAGTTCAAAGGTTGCCAATTAATGAAAGTGCAGCAATTAATGCAGGGTAGTTGTCTCCGGTCTCAAACGCTTCGGTTTCCGATTTCTCCAAAATAATTTCTGTATGGAGAAGTGTAAGGTCGCATTGGAACTCGATACCTCTTGTATCTTCGCGCTACCTAGAGTAAGCATTAATTTACGTACCTCCTCCCTGGTATATAAATATACATTTTATAGGCAAAGTACTTGCTTCAAACCAACCATACCCAACAAAATGCAAGGAGAATTATAAGCATAATTAGGAGATGGAGAATGCTGGTAATGAATTGACGCTAAAGCTTCTAATTGATAAAAAATCTGACAAGGTGTTGTTTGGCGAAGCAAGCAAAGATGTGGTAGATTTCATATTCAGTCTCTTAGCTCTTCCTCTTGGTGCCATTACCAAGCTCTTAACAAAGGATGCCATGGTAGGGTCCATTGGAGAAGTCTACCATAGTTTGGGTAAGCTCAATGAGACCTACATCCTCTCTAAGGATAAGGTGTCTTCCCTTGTCAACCCCGCTCTCGCATCCACCTCCAATACCAAAACCAATTTTCTCCTACCTCAATCAACCCAGCAGGATACAAAAGATAGGAGGATCTACCTTTGTTCCAATCCAAACTATAGGAGTTGTAGTTATGTTAGTGAGGGGCCAGGGGTATCTTGTCCCAGTGGCCATGGATTGATGAATAAGGAGGCAAACTTTGTGAATCCAGTTGGTAGTACTGTGGTAGCAGTTGGTAGTGACGGAAAAGGGTATGTAAAGGGAGTGGTGACTTACTCTCTGATGGATGATCTTACTGTGGTGCCCATGTCAACTATATCCAGTATCACTCTTCTGAACAAGTTTCAGATCAAAGATTTGGGATCACTTGAGGAGAAAACAGTCAGTATTGGCTTCGAAGAGGTAAGTATGATGTTCGTTGCTCCTAACACCCTTGTGTGTGTGTGTTGATGGCGTTGCTATTTTTAATGTTAATTGGGTATTGGGTATTTTGAGCCTATATATAACTTAATTTTCTTATTGTAATTCATGCATCAAACTGTATGCTTTGCAGTTGAAGGGAGGGATGGGAAACTGACAGTAAACACTATAATTTATCACCCTTTATGTTCAAGACTTGTTCACATAAACTCTGTGGTTAACAGTTGATAAAATTTAATTACCTTGTTTTTAAATTAAAATTAGATACTGTGAAAACTTGATGAGATACATGATACATTATTATTATTATATCTTCATATCTTTCTTATAATTCATAATTATGGCCTTTTTAATGGAAATTAGGGACTGAAACTTCTGAAGGCTTCACTTGAAACAAAAACTGTCCTTACCAATGTTTTCCTGAAGAAAAATCGTGGAACTAATATGCATAGCCGTCGTTGAAGTTATGTTTGGAGCTTTATATGTTTTGTTTTTATTATTTTGTAGTGCTGTTTAGAATCTGGTAACATTTTGTGTGGCACATTAGATACTATGGTTATGACTTAAAGACGTGGTTCTAGTTTGGAATGAGCTTGCTGTGAATTATCACATGTAAGCTTTATGTTGTTTCTCTAGTTAATTATCTTATCCAGTTGAAAAATTCTGGTTTGCTCTTCAAACTTTTTCACCATTCTCTGAGTAAAAAATGACTAATGACTTCTGTACAACTGTATGTATTTGATGTCGATTTATGCTATCTTGGTTGGAAATATACCTGCCTTAAATAATTTGCCTAATGAACCTGCAATCCTAGCTAGCCTGTTTGATTTCATGTTTTCTTGTAGACGGTATCCTGCAAATTGTGCACATCCATTAGATTTTTAAAGTTGTTGTGCTTAAGGGTGTTCTTCGGTTCGGTTGAAACCAAAGTAATAATTCGGTTTCTAAAATAGAACCAAACCGAACCGATTTAGCATTGAAACCAAACCGAACCGAATCAAAGTTTTATTTCGGTTTGTTCTGTTCAAACCAAAATATTTTTTTTTTATTTAAAGCAATTGATTTATAATAAACGGAATTATATTAAAAATAAACCGGGATATTAAGAAATAAACCGAAGTAGTTAAAGCAATTGATTAAGAAATAAACCGGAACAATCTGGACCAAATTCATAATATATAAAAGTTCGGTCGGTTCGGTTATTTCGGTTTTAAAAAATTTCAAATCGAACCGAACCATTAAACCGAACAAACCGAACCATTTGGTCCAAACTAATTCGGTTCGGTTCAAAACTGACTAAACCGGACCCAATGAACACTCCTAGTTGTGCTTGACGATTCTTGATTGGAGAAAGAACAAATTCACAATATGCTTGTTGTGCTTCCAACAGATCTTTCTCTCTGATTATTATTGTATAATTAGTATCTGACCCTCTTTATATACATCCTACACAGATCTTAATTTCTCTCTGAATTTTTTTGCTTATGCTCATTTTTTTAACAATAGTTATCTAATTTAAAAGATCTAACAACTCTCTGTTTAAAAAACTAGCTTTTGATCTAGTGGCAAAGACATTTGTCTTCTGATGTGGAATGTTATGGTTTCGAAATCTAGATGAGAAAAATCCTTTGTTGTGATAATAAGAATTTGAAAAAAAAATATGTTTGATGGCTTGACCTCCAACCCTCTCATTCAAAAATAACTCTCTATTTACTTTCTGAACATATGTCTGTACAAGTCATATTGAAGTTATCAATTAATTATGAAAACATACATACCGACATATAACTCAATTTTTTGTGTGTTTGTGTGTGGAGTTGCTAATTTTGATGTTTAGGTATTTTGGGACAACATATAACTCAATTTTCTTTTGGTGACTTGTAAGTCATGCATGCATCAATTATATACTTTGGTTGAAGGGAGGGATGGGAAACTAACAGAAATCACAATAGAATTTATCACCTCAAGGTTTTATATGTAAGACTAATTTTTTACCTAAACTTCTGCGGTTAACAGTTGATAATATTATGAAAATAATGATGTATCATGTGTACATCATCAAGTGTTCCCGGTACAACCACAATTTCAGCTAAAACTTAAATTAAAATGGGCCGGTATGTATATTGTAAACTATATATATAATCATATGCCCAATTTTCTGTACTAGCTAGGCTGCCCAAACCTGATTAGCTTTGTGCTATATATGACTTCCTCGTATATAGATTAATAATCTTGAGCAACTGATCGTCTATAGTAAAGCAGATTTTAATCTCTCTCTCTTCATATATTTTTTATGCATGACTCGTAATTAAATTAGGGATTGAAACTTCTGAGGGCGTCTCTTGAAACAATGACTGTCCTTACCGATGTTTTCCTGAAGAAAAATCGTGTATCTATGCCTAGTCAAGGTAGAAGTTCTGTCTGGACCTTTTGATGGATTTTTATTATTATTTTGTTATGCTGTTTAAATTTGGTAACATTTTGCATCGTACAATATAATATTATATACTATGGTTATGAAGTGGTTCAAATTGGAATGAGCTTGCCGTGTATCACATGTAAGCTTTAAGTAGTTTCTCTAGTTAATTATTGTCATCCAGGTATTAAAATTCTGGTTTGCTCTTCAAAGTTTTTCACCATTCGATGTGAGACTCGTAAAAAAGTATTAATCACTAATGTACAACTGTGTGTTTGATATCAAGTTTTGCTATCATTGATGGAATCTTAATTAGAAGGCCTGCGTAAATAATTAGAAGGCAATACTGTTTGATTTCATGTTTTCTTGGAGACAGTACCCAGCAAAGAGAATATATATCTATTATTTGTTTGTTGTTTCACAGCTCTTTCTTTTCGATAATTATTGTATATAATTAAATGATAGAGAATATAAATCTAATATATGCTCGCTGTGTATTCTTTATCTTTTCAATAAAATATTCTCTTTGCTTTGCTGTGTTCCCCTCGACAAAACCGACCTCTATGGGGCCATAGTTTACAAAACATCACTGTCAGGTGAGGTAAATCGATCATGACGATTCTGTTTCTTGATGATAGAAGTAACTATAATTTGTTATTTGGTCAGTTCCAACTCCATTATTATTAACTTAAAAGACAGAAAATTAATCTTAATATCTAATCTCATTTGGGCTGAGTTGATTGAAATGCGTACTCTATTTAGAACAAAATTAAGCGTGATAATTCAATGCACATTTCTACTTGTAACATCATTTAGTTGTGCCACTCTTTAAGAAATGAAAGCAGAGTAGAGAATAGTTCCGAGAATAGAATAAAATTGGAATGAACAACATTATGACTATTAAAAATAAAATACAAATGGTAAGGTTTTATAAATAAATAATTATAAACATATATAACACAAAACAACGTATCTATCTATCAAAAGGATGGGAATTTAAAATGGACATAAAAAATCAATAAATTGTACTGTGCATACTGTTCCTATTGATAGATATAATTAGTGGCGGTGGCGCGGTGCTGCTTTTTTGCCTCTTTCTTCATGTGGTGTTCATGTAGTGCGAAACCTGCACTGCCTACTGCAACAGTGGCCGCAATTTCCTCCGTAATCTTGTGACCACGTGCATGCTCCGGATCCTTTTTAGCCTTATGCTTCTCATGCTAAAACATGCAAAAATTAGAATGAATTAATAATTGGTTAGGAGATGCGTCTAAAATTAATTAAATATTGATGTAATTGTACCATAGCATAGACTCCTGCAGCAACTGCCCCGAGCTGACCCAATTGTTCCTTGTGCTTATGGTGCTTCTCTTGCTTGTGATAGTCGATCACCGACTGGTTGCCTTCCTGCTTCTGGTGGTGACCAAACATTATTGAAACTTCAAGGGTGTGAATGGTAACAAACTCTTTTCTTTGTAAATAAATTGATCTTTGCCCACTACTTGCTTGATAATTTTCGTTGGGAGGCTATGGGATTATGCAAAAGAGACTGGGGCTTCTCATGAATTTATACTCTACACAACAGATGTGATGGAAATAACACGGATGATGCCGTTTCTTTACCTTAGCGTCCAATTAAGGTGCCAACACGCTTTAATTGGCATATCTAGCAATACAATAAAAATCAACATATGAACGAAACTAAAGTAGGCTAACTAAATGAATTTATCCGTCCAAAATTGTACCAGTCAACTACGACGCGGAAACAGTTTATTTTTGTATAACAATTAAGATAATCTGCAGTTTTGTTCAAACCATTTATCTGGACGGTGGTGTTATCATGGATCTTACTTCTTTATGTATTTTGCGATAGGATCCGACTCTGCTGCTTTTCTTAGAGAAAATCAGAGTTATGTTTTTCCGATTCCAACCATTTAAAAATTTTCATTCGTGTATCTCGATAAATAAATTTTTTCATGCACAAATTTCAACAAATTTAAATAGTTAGATCGAAAAAGCAAAACTCTGCTTTTCTCTAAGAAAAGCAGCAGAGTCCATTCCTTTGCGATAAGCCCAATAATAAGAATTTGTAAGCTGATGAGTTTTTTCATTTTTCGCACTTGGGCCTCCAACACGAAATCTCTGGTTCCCATATTAACAGCCCAACCAGGCCTAATTATATATCAAGAGAACTAATTGTCCAGGCACAAGTTCAGAAATGATTCGCTCGGTCATTCAATGCCTCTCTTTCATTTATAACACCGCAACTTGCTACATATTATAAGCAATGATATTGAGATCAAAATCGAGGGTTCCAGTAACGCAAACGATTGGCTCATCGTAAAATACAAATAATAATTAAAAAGCTAATTAATGGTGTGGAATTGGATAGCCTCTAACTTAAAAAAAAAAAAAAATACATCTAAAATACAAATAATGATTGCATATAATTAAATAGATGCGGCTCGCATTCTTCAAAATTGAATTTCTGACTAGATTTGGATATATTTTATACCTTATTCGTAAGCGGTTTTCGTAAAGAACATTCTATAAATTTGTATGTTCATATGTAGATATTATTTTCATTGACATCGTCTCAATAAATCCTTTACCCTTTGTGTTAACATAATATTTGAGTTTGGAATCTAAATTGTCTTACACCATTGTATCTACATTGATCTTACATTGATCTTTATATATACTTCAGTGATTTTTTAATAAGAATTCTCGTATCAATAGCTAACCTTTGTTCAACATTGCACAATTATAATGCCGCCGAGGATCTATAACACATAGTTCAAAGGTTGCCAATTAATGAATGTATAGGGGAGTTGTCCCGGTCTTGACGCTTCGGTTTCCGACTTTGTCCAAATTATCTGTATATGGGGAAGTGTGTGGTCGCATTGGAACTGAATATATCACATCTAGCTTCTTCGCGCTACAGCATTAATTATTACCTTGTATTCTATAAATGTACATCTTATATGCAAAATCCTCATTACAAACAAACAATACCCAAAACTAAGGGGATGGAGATATCTAATAACAAATTGACGTTAAAGCTTCTGATCAATAAAAAATCTGACAAGGTGTTGTTTGGCGAAGCGAGCAAAGATTTCGTGGACTTCATATTCAGTCTCTTAGCTCTCCCTCTTGGTATCATTGCCAAGCTACTTAAAAAGGATGACATGGTAGGTTCCCTTGGAGAAGTCTACCACAGTTTAAGTAAGCTTAATAATACCTACATCCTCTCTTCCGGGAATGTATATTCCCTTCTCAATCCCCCTCTTGCATCCACATCCAATCCCAAAACCAATTTTCTCCTACCTTCATCAACCTATCTATCAAACCATCAGGATAAAAAAGATAGGACGCTCTACCTTTGTTCCTATAAAGTCCCTAAACGTAAAAGCTTTCCTAATCGTAGTACTAGTGGTCGTAGTTTCTGCTCTTATGTTAGTGAAGTGAACGGGGTAACTTGTCCCAGTTGTGGCTCGGAATTAAATAGGCTGGCAAATTTTGTGGATCCAAAGTCTGATGCTAGTACTGTGGTAGAAGTTGGTGGTGACATAAAAGGGTACGTTACGGGAGTGGTAACTTACTCTGTGATGGATGATCTGACAGTGGTGCCCATGTCAACTATATCCAGTATTGCTCTTCTGAACAAGTTTCAGATCAAAGATTTGGGATCACTCGAGGAGAAAACTGTCACTATTGGCTTTGAAGATGTAAGTAAGATATTACTTTGATTGATTGTATATGGAGTTGCTATTTTGGATGCATGTTTGAGTATTTTGAGTCCACATATAACTCAATTTTCTATTTGTAATGCATGCATCAATTATATGTAATGCATGCATCAATTATATATACTTTGGTTGAAGGGGATGCGGAACTGACACCAATCACAATATAATTTATCTTTATTTTTAAGTCCTGTTCACCTTAACTTCTGCGGTTAACAATTGATAATATTATTTAAATTAATATATCATGTGCATCATGAACTGTTCCCAGTACAACCACAATTTCAGCTAAAACATCATAACCTTAATCTTATATTAAAATGAGTATATAAAGTACTATATCTGTGTATATATAGTAATATATTTATTACCAAATTTCTGTATTAGTCTGCACAAAGTTTGATCATAAGCTTTGTGCTACGACTTCCTCATATATAAATTAATACTCTTGAACAAATGATCAGCTAGAGAAAAGCAGATTATCTCCAACTCTCATAACATTTTATCTAACTCATAATTACTTTTGGACTTGTCAATGGATATTAGGGGTTGAATCTTCTCAAGGCCTCTCTTGAAACAAAGACTGTCCTTACCAATGTTTTCCTGAAGAAAAATCATGCATCTAATGACAATATATAGCCAGGGTTGAAGTTCAGTCTGGACGAGGTTTCAATGTTTTCTTTTATTATTTTGTAATGCTGTTTAGAATCTGGGAACATTTTGTGTGCAACTTTCAAGACTATGGTATGAAGTGGTTCAACTTGGAATGAACAAGCTAGCTGTGAATCATATGCAAGCTCATTTGGTAGTGTCTCTAGTGAATTATTGTAATGCAGTCCTAAAATTTCTTGTTTGCTCTTCAAATTTTTCACGATTCTTAGACTGGTATAAAATGACGAATCACTAGTGCATGTACAACGTACTGTTTGTTTGATGTCGAGTTATGCTATCATGGATGGAATTTGAGAAGGCATGCGTGAATAGTAATTGGCCTAATGAAAAGGCAATCCTGTTTGGTTCTTGTTTTCTTGGAAACAGTATATATCCTGCACAGAAAATATCCATTTTCTCTTCAAAGTTTTATTGTGCTTGAATATATGCATGCTTGTTGTGTGTTCACAGCTCCATCTCTCCGATAATTAATATATAACTCGCTATATATACACCACAGCTCTCTCCGAATTAATTTTTTTTGCTTATCCCCATTTTTAAATTTATTAACAATAATATTTCTAATTTAAAAGATTTAACAACTCTATATCGATCTACTTCATCAATGATGAGTGTATATGCAAAATTTTGATATTTTCGAATTCATTTAGTACAAAGTCAAGCGGTCAACAAATGATGAAGATTGAATGCATTATAATATAATTTATAAACCTTCATTTTTTTACCAATTTGATTTTGTACTAAATAAATTTAAAATTTTCAAAAATTTGCGTGTACAGTCATCACTCGTGATGTAAAGCGGTTTCAATAGTTTGGATTCATCATTTTAAGTAAATCCAATTAATAGACTTTAGAGTTGAGCTCACCACACAATAGCCTCTTTTAAACTTGTGTAGTTACAAGTTTATTGAACTTGAGTAAGGTTAAAATGTCTCATTATTTCTGTGTCTTAAATTGAATTTAATTAAATTGTTGAACGCTAATAGAGTCCTTGACACTTTATTGGTGTTAATTACATGTTGCCTTGATGGTTGATAGACATGCATCATATTTTATTTTTAATTTTATTGAAATAATTTTCAAAAATAATGTTTAATCTCTCCTATATTTAAATCTATGGATAATTTCTAGTGTGACCATACAAATTTAGGGTTGTATTTGAAGTTTTGGACTCTTGATATGCCTTAAATTTAAGATTCTTCTAGCAACAAATGTACTGGAAAAGGTCCACTTATTCTTCTTGTTACAAAAAAAATTGACAAGGATTTTTGTCTCAAATCGAAGCACGGGAATTGTACAAAGAAAGAAATTGAAAAGTATCACTTATATCCTTGTCAATTTTTCTTTCAAAAATATATTTCGATATTAGCGCATGGAGTAGAACTAGGGTGTGATGTGCTCACCAAACTCTTTTGTGAGCATAACTCCATAATCTATCGGATTCACTTCAAACGAAATGAATCCAAACTGTTGAAACCGATATACTTCATAAGTGATGTGCGTACATGCAAAATTTTGAATTTTTTGAATTCATTTAGTCTAAACTCAAGTGGTCAAAATTAATGAAAAATGAATTATCCAAAATGAAGTTTTAGAAGTTATTTTAATGCATTTATTTTTCATCAATTTTGAGCGCTTGACTTTGTACTAAATAAATCCGAAACATTCAAAAATTTTGCATGTACGCACATCACCTCGTGAAGTACATCGGTTTGGATTCATCTCGTTTGAAGTGAATCAGATATATTATGGAGTTATGCTCACCAAAGAGTTTAGTGAGCACATCACACCCTAGTTCTACTCTTAGCGCATGATTTCGTTATATATATATTTTAAATCAGTGAGTACGCTAGCAATTCATTGTTTTTGTGGCCTTTGATCGGAATATTCTACTTTATTCTACCAACTGTCATTATATTATATTATATAGAGGAGGGTTCAAATGCCTTTATTTTTTGTGCCTCCATCATGTCTCAATTTTTAAAAACTTTAATAAATCAAAATTTAGAACTTGAAAAGTCAAAACAAAACCGCTAAATGTGATCTATGTTATTTTATCTATGCACGTGTAAAAAATTACCACATTTCAATTTTGTTTTGGTTGTCATCAAGAGCTTGTAAAAAACGTACTAATGTTGATAATTTCTAGACGTTGATTTTTCAACTTATTGATTCACATAATAACAAAATTGAAATGTGATAAAATTTTATGAGCATAGAGAGAAATAACATAGATCACTTCTAACGGTTTTATTTTGACTTTCTAAGTTTTAAATTTTGAGTTATTAAAGTTTTTAAAAATGGAGACATGATGGAGATACAAAAATAAAGATATTTGAACCATCCTCTGTTATATATTATTCCATCCATTATTGTTATGGTAACAAGGACCAATATCATAGTGCTGCATGATCCCATAATCAACAGAGCAATGGACCAAATATCATAGTGCTGGTATTGACATGCTTGGGCATCATGAAGTAATATCATAGTGCTGTCATTAATACCCTCTTCTATCAAAACAAAGATTCAGTGAGTATAAAATATATGCCCAAAAAGGAAAACAGAACATATATATCTCGATAAAGGAATAAAAAGAGGTCGATTCAATTTGTTCCCCTCAACAATTTGGGCCATAGTTTACCAAACAATTGCCTGTTAGGTGAGGCAAATTAGTAATGATTCTGCAAAAGAAATCAGCATAGTTTCTAATTCTTTTGATGATAGAAGTAATTAATATTTGCTATTACGTCAATCCCAACTCCATTATTAACTTAAATACGGAAAATTAATTTTAATTCCTCATTTGGACTAAGTTGATTGTACTGTGTTTCTCCTAATACCAAAAGTGTGATAATTCAGTTTACATTTCTACTTGTAACTTCATTTGTGCCACTCTTTAGGAAATGAAAGCAGAGCAGAGAATAGTTCCGAGTATAGAATAAACGAAACAAATTAGAATAAACAATTAAAAATAAAATACAAATGGTAAGATTTTATAAATATATAATAACACAGAACGTATCTATATACCAAAAGAATGTAAAATGGACATCAAAATCAACAAATTACACTGTGTACACAGTTCCTATGATAGGATAGATATAATTAGTGGCGGTGGCGGTGGTGCTTTTTTGCCTCCTTCTTCATGTGATGTTCATGCAGTGCGAAACCTGCACTGCCAACTGCGACGGTAGCTGCAATTTCCTCCTTAATCTTGTGACTGCGTGCTTGCTCGGGATCCTTTTTAGCCTTATGCTTCTCATGCTAGTACCCAAAAAGTTAGAATGAGTTAGTAATATTTGGTTAATTACTCTGTAGTACGTTAAGAGTTTTAAATTAGATTAATGTAACTGTACCATAGCATAGGCTCCTGCAGCAACCGCCCCGAGCTGACCCAGTTGTTCCATGTGCTTGTGGTGCTTCTGCTGCTTGCGATAGTCGATTGCTGACTGGTTGCCTTCCTGCTTCTGGTGGTGACCAAACATTGTTGAAACTTCAAGGATGTGAATGGTACCAACTCTTTTTTGTTTGGGCGCGGCTATTCTAAGAGCATAAATTGAGATTTTGAGGGCTCAGAGAAAATTTTCCAGGTTTACCCTTTCTCTCTCCGACTTAAAAGGGAGCTAATAAAAAGTGGGTCCTCCAGAGAAAGAGGAGAATGAATCAATTAATGGAAATAATTAATGAGTCAATTAATCTCACACTCAATTCCAATTCTAACTTGAGCACTGTCCAAAATAATATTGAGCAGCATCTATTATCTATGACCAAACTTTGACATAGTTTATCAAAAATCAATTATAGTTAATTAATTTAAGGATAACCAATTAGTTTTTATTCATTTATGTTGTATTGATTTAGGTTGTTGAGGTTCTTATATATATTCTACATTAGATATATAATATCAACTATTTATATAACAAAAAATATTAATTAATGCAGCAATCAAACAGTGAAGTAGCTATCTTTTAGATTAAAAAAGGATAATTCATGACCGAATTTTGAGATATATTAAACAAGACAACTAAGATTGAATTTCATGTTGTTCTTCCCATCAGTTTGTTCTTATAAAAATTCTCTCTTCCTCTCTTAGGTTTTTATTCCCGGTATCTTTGAACATACGTTGCAATTAATTTAATCTTGCAAAAAAGAAAAAGCACTTTGTATTATAATTATTCTCATAAAAATGTGATAGAAACCTACATGATCGATATATAAATTGCATATGCGTATGACCTTGTACATGATAATTAATTATAACCCCAACCATATTCATATATTGGACAGTACGTAGTCTATATACAAGAAGTATATATAGAAATGATGCATTCACTAAGTACATATTTAATATTTTAATATTTTTGACTGAACGAGGAATTCATTATAAAATGTTTGTTTTGAAGTGCCTTTGTTGTTTCCCCTTCCATTGAATGATGCATAAAAACAATGATTAAAACATATGATTTATACAGTAATAATGTCGTCTCATTAATTAGTGACTGCATATATTTTTAAAAATATTGATTCTCTTCTTACACTTGATCTCATTAATTAGTGACTGTGAACATTCTTACAAAAATAAATTTCAATGCTTATAACATTTTAGCCCTCTCATAATATTTTATTATGACCTGTGCTTAACTAAAATACAGAATAGGCAATCCCATTTAGCTTTCATCATTGGTTTTTAAGATATACATGAATTTAATTGTTTCCATTTATATAGGATGTACGGGTATCAATGAATCTAGGTATATATAGAATTAAAAAGAGATGAGTATTAAAGAGTAAGGGTAAATTAGGCATTTAAATGAAAAATATTATCTCAGCTCTCACAAGTACAAAAGATGCACTTAATATAGCACTCCCCTTTTTGTTTTTGCAAATAATTAAATTGATCTTTTGCTCTCTACTTGCTTGATGAGTTTCGTTGTGAGAATATGAATAATGCAATAGAGCTTGGCTTTCTCATGAATTTATACTCTACACAGAGACGCGATGGAAATAACACGGATGGTGCCCTTTCATTACCTTAGCGTCCAATTAAGGTGCCAACACGCTTTAGTTGACTTATCTATATCTAGCTAGCTATACAATAAAATAACATTTGAACGAAATTAAAGAAGGCTAGCTAAATGAATTGATCCGTGTCAAATTGCACCATTCAACTTCAGATCAACTCCTACGCGGTAAAAGTTATTTTTGTATAAACAACTAAGAAAATCTCAATTTTTGTTCAAACCATCTATCTGGTATTCTGGTTGGGGGTGATTAGCCCAATAATCTGAATTTGTAACCTGATAAGGTTTTGATTTTGCGCACTTACTTGGGCCTCCCATAAAAAATCACCTTTTTATCTAGGGGGAATTTCATATATCCCCCTCAAAAACTTCAATATTACGTATTTCCCCCTCTAAAATTTGAAATTACATATTTCCCCTTCTAAACTTTCCAAACTCACAAATTTACCCATTTAATTAATAAAATATATTTAATATATTTAAAAATACTTAAATAATATCATTTCGGATTCTAAATTTTTTTCAGACCATTATACCCCTTCCTCCTTCCAATCTTGTTCTTTCTCTTCAATTCATGTGCGTCTCACACCGTCCCCACCTATGGATTGAAGCAGCTGCGTGACATCTTTCGCCGATTCGACATAGATGGTGCGGCAACCTGATGCAGCTGGAGCTCGCCGCATTGCTCCGACATGGACGGTGTGAGACGCACATGAATTGAAGAGAAAGAACGAGATTGGAAGGAGGAAGGGGTATAATGGTCTGAAAAAAATTTAGAATCCGAAATAATATTATTTAAGTATTTTTAAATATATTAAATATATTTTATTGATTAAATGGGTAAATTTGTGAGTTTGGAAAGTTTAGAAGGGAAAATATGTAATTTCAAATTTTAGAGGGGGAAATACGTAATATTGAAGTTTTTGAGGGGGATACATGAAATTGCCCCTTTTATCTATGGGACAAACTTCCAATGAAAATTCTAATCGGAGATAAGAGTCCAGTCCAGTACTACAATCCGACGAATTGACAGCCCAGCCCATATTAACAGCCTAACAAGGCCTATATATTTATTAAGAGAACTATTCAGGCCTGGGCTCCTCTAGCTTGTATGTTTGTCCAACACTTGTTCATGAATCATGGAAGGAAGACTAGAGGAAGCATGGTCGTTACGGCGTTGGTAGAATAGTCAGATGAAGGAAAGAGACAGGGAACAGATGAGTTTAAGAGATGGTCAATTTGAACCGAGTTTAATACTTAAGGGGCTTGATTGAACTAAACATAAAATGTAGGGACTAAAAGCAAACTTTATTTTTTTTTGTTTTAATTAGCATACTATCCGCTAAAATACAGTCAACGGATTTAATCCTTTCAAGAGTAATCCTAGTTCAATGAACATTAAATCATAATTAATGAGCATATATTTAACATTAATGATAGAATCAAATTGAATACAATACAAAGATTTGGAACATTGAACTTTGAAAACGTATGCAGCCTATAAAAACACATGTGCTGCAATCAAACTGAAGGCCATGTCCGACCTTATTAAAAAAGAGAGAGAAAAACTAGAAGAAAATAAAAACGAAATGGTTACTTGTTTATCTTGAAGCCATATCCGACCTACAATTCTAAAACGCAAGTTACTCCACATTCTGTCATACTGTCATTCTAAACCTTTCTGGTCTAAAAGATGAAGCCATGACTAATTTGGGTATTAACAAAGTTGTTGGCAATGGTTCTAATACACTTTTTTGGCTTGACAGATGGGTTGATGGGTTGATGTGTGTGCTTTACATAGCAAAATTCACATTTATTTCTTAATGCCTCACACCTAAAAATTACAGTATCTCAAGTTATTTTCTAAAGGGAAATTCATTCTAGACTTTAATAGGCAATTAGTTGGTATTTATTTATGTGAACGGAAACAATTGCAGGCTCAATTTTCTAACTTTACTGTAGATTTCTCAAAGCAGGATCAATTAGTTTGGATATGGTCTTCAAATGGTATTTTAACTGTTAACTCATTGTATAGTTTGCTTGATTTTGGGAGAATAACTAATACATAATAGAGGAGGGTTCAAATGCCTCCATTTTTCATGCCTCCACCATGTCTCTATTATTTAAAACTTTAATAACTCAAAATTTGAAACTTAAAAGTTAAAATAAAACCGTTGGATATGATCTATATTATTTTATCTATGTGCTCATAAAAAATTATCACATTTTGATTTTGTTTTCATGTGAATCAATAAGTTAAAAAATCAACGTTTAGAAATTATCCGCATTAATACGTTTTTACAAGCTCTTGATGACAACCAAAACAAAATTGAAATGTCATAATTTTAACACGTGCATAGATAAATTATGTAGATCATATCCAACGGTTTTATTTTGACTTTTAAGTTTTAAATTTTGAGTTATTAAAGTTTTTAAAAATAGAGGCATGATGGAGGCATGAAAAATGGAGGCATTTGAACCCTCCTCTACATAATATATGGGTGCTGCTATTTTGAGGGCAGAAATCAACTATTGAGAGGAGAGAGATTTTTTTCTTCTAAGTACCAGTTTTGTCCCTCTTAAAAACCTTTCTATTTTTTTTTTACTTCTAATTCGAATCTGCTATAATTAGAAAAGTTACTTCTAATTGCAAAAGGGGCTGCTATTTTTTTGTCTTTTTGTAAGTAAGAACCAAAATGAATCAGAATATAGAGAAATTATATATCTGATTTTCAAATACTTGTAATTCTTCTTACAAAAATGCTCAAGAGCTCAAACTTTATACAAAAGCAAGACCAACAAAAGTTGATCAAAATGAGTTAATCAATGAATAATTAGTCCAAACTATTAAGCTATTAATCTGATTAATTAATGAATTAGTTAAATGAGTTTATGGAATTTGTTAAAAGATGAACTAATTAATTTAATTGATGAGTTAATCTCTAAAAATGAGTTTGTTGTCTTTTTACAAATATTCGAATATGATATTGAAGAATAATATGCTGCGTTGGATGCAAATTCACGTAACTTTTATGGATTTAAACCTCGATATGTAAAATTATATCATTGTAAATGCTAATCCTCTAACTCAGTCGCCCTAACTCCTATTCCTTTCTGATCGCTCTGTATCTTTCTCTTTCCTCTCTCTCACTTTTTGAAGAAAACCTGTGGAGCCCTAGACACCGAAACAGGTTTCGAATATTGCTCTTTGCACAAATGCACGCCTCTTATCTTCCTCTCCGTTCAGGAAGAATGTATTACTTTCTTGGCCCACACAAAAAGAAAACGTATTTATTTGAAAGCAAAAGAATGTATGTATACAAGCAACCAGGACAAGAAGTATATTACTTTCTTGTTCCCTAGGTCACTTAAAAGCAACCATGACAAGATATCATTCTATACTAACTTATGTTAGCAAGTTACAACATTCTACAAGTGTAGTATTACATTTGAAACAGGAAATAGTAATAAAATGTTTGTTTAATACTCCATAAAGTTGTTGTACATTTAGTTATTTAATAATAATGCACTTGTAAGTAATTAAGCTAACCGGCGTGGTGAAGGGTGGTGGTTGTTAATTACAAAGCAGCCTAGTTAATTAACCATTGGAACAATTTGTATGTCTGATTAGATTGTGTTATACTTTTTATTTTGTGCCTAATACTACAGTAACTCTCTCTCTCTCTCTCTCTCTCTCTCTCTCTCTACATATATATACATACAAAAATATTAACACTACAGCAAAACAACTTTTCAGCGACCGGTTAAATCGCCGGTCGCTGAAGACCCCAAAAAAAAATTAGTAAAAATAAAATAAAAATTATCGGCGGCGAGACCTTCAACGACCGGCACCCAGACCTTTCTGCGACCGATTTGTTCCGGTCGCTGAAAGGTGCCCCTGAAAAACCCCGCCCATCTCTCTGACTCGCGCATGCGTTTTAGGTTTCAAAAAAACAAAACAAATCCCGCCGCTTCCTCTGCCGATCGGTCCCCAAAAAGGGATCGCCCTCTCCCTTTCTCGCCCAGCGCCCCCTCCTCTCTCTCGCTGACCCAAGGAACCGCACCCCTCTCTCACTGACCCAAGGAACCGCGCCCCCTCCTCAGTACCGGCCGTATCTATTTGACCTTTTGCTTGCCTTCTTGCGATTTTCTCACGGGTAAACGCTAAAAACACCCTTTTTGATTATTAGCTTGCTCGGGTTGTTGATTTTCCCGGCCGGCTGTTGCGATTGTTGGTTATGGATTTAAATCGGGAATTTGGGGATTTTTATTGGGTGGCTGTACCGGTACTGGTACAGTCTCTGTGCTGTGTTTGTTTTGGTTACTTGACTAAATTTTGGTTTGTGCTGGTTTGTGAAAGGGGGCAAACATACTCATCACATATATATTAAAATACACATATAACAAGGCGTGAGGTTGACATAATTTTGCATATTTATATCCAGCTGGTTGGAGCATATATATTAAGGTTCACTTTGTGTACGTAGAGAAAAAAGATAGGATTCATCTTGTGTATTTTACTATTCTAACTCCTTGGAATGCTTGAGTTGAGCTTGCTCTTGACTCTTTAGGTAGCTACGTGATGCTAAGAAAGTTGAGGCATGTGAATGCATGATTTGAGGCGTAACCATAATTATAATTTTAGCCTTTTAGGCGTTGCCACAACTAAAAGTGAGCCAGCGGTAGACATATTACTTCATGTATATAAATCAGTGTTCTATATAGCGTTGCTATAGCGTTTTTGGACCCCAAACGCTACGCTATGACATCAAAATGCGCTATTTGCGCTACGGCCGCTACAGCGCTATAGCGGTCCGCTATTTGAGCTATTTGCGCTATACAATATGAGTTTTTTTTTTAAGCAATTTATATGGGTTTTAAATAAAGATAAACAAATCTCAAACCGAAATTGAATTTGTTGCTACTTGCTACAGATAAATCAATTTGAAATTGGGAATAGAAATTGAAATTTGAATAGAAAAAAAAATTATGTCATGAATCATGATGCTTAAGATATTTTTAATAGGAAAAAATGATAGTTTATGATATTACTATGGATATTTTGAACCGCAATTTGGACTTTGTACGGGTTCAATATGAATATTATAATTTCTTAATTACTTTGGTGTTATTTATTGTTCTATGAGACTTTAGAAAATGTTGATATTTAGTACAAATATTGAATATACGAAATGTAAAAAAAAAATGCTATTTGGAATAGCTTCCGCTATAGCGACGCTATTCGATATAGCTTGTTTTTTAGCCTTCTCACTACGACGCTATAAACGCTATTTAGAACCTTGATATAAATATATAAAAAGTGAAAAGTTGGAGATGTTATTAATGTTAATAAAGTGACACAAGAATGTTAAAATAAAAATGTCATAGATAAAATGGAGAGGTATCAAGTTTAGTTTTTTTATTAATTGTTCAATATATCAATTACTCCCTCGACGTATATATAAATATGTAATTTCGGACAACTTTCAAATTAATTCCTCTCTCTTTGAAGTAAATTATGTATAAATGGTGTATTTGCAGATGAACAAAGAATGAAATTATAAAACTAAAATAAAAATTTTGTGAAAAAAATCCCATGTGCAGTGGCATCTATTAGGATTCAAATTGGAGGATAGGAATAAAGGTTTAAACGTAGACTGCAATTTACTTGAAAGGCAATATTTGCTCAGCTTTTAGCTGTATCATAAATTCATTATATATTTTACCTCCCTATCAACCATAAGTTCCTCTCCAGCACCCTACCTGATTAATCAACCCCTACATTCTCCCCCTTCCCTCACTTACGCGCTCTCCTTCTTCTCTCTTCTCCTGCCGAGTCCACCGGGTCAATTCTCATGTCCTGAACCTGAAACTGCAACTTTACTTGGTGAGTGTCTCCTCTCTTCTCTCTATCTGGGATTCACTTCTATCTCCATTATTGATTTCCTTCCCATTCTATCTCCATTGTTGGCGGGGAATCTAAGGTCCAGAGTTCCAAGCTTCAACAGCCTTCAAGTTGGCAGCATTTGACAAATTTTTGCTACTCTGTAATTAAAGTAAGATTTCAGTTGTGCACCATTTAGAGTACTTTTTAAATATTTCTTTTGTATTGCAGTTACTTGGTGGAGCTCCCATTCAAATTTGGTGTTAGATTTTGTTACCACAGAGAAAGGAGAGACTACAGAGGAGACTGCAAATTAGTACCTGGAGCAACTTGGTCAAATGTATTCTTAATATTTCTTGAAATTGACATTCGATCTTAAAAATTTATAGGTGACTCTTTGGTCAATGTTTACTTCCTTTGTGGCATAAATGACTGGGATTGTTGTTTTTTTCCCAATATTAATACGATGATTGCTGTTTCAAACAATTAGGTCACTACAATTTTAAGATCAAAGCAATTTATAATTCATTCTGCAACATGACTCTTCATTATGAGTGTTAATGACCCCCCTTTATCATATTCAATTAGACAGGTACGGGTAAGACTTGTTTCAATTAGCTTATTTGGTGCGGGTATTAATAAAGTTATTTATGTTAGTTTAATAGAAAAGAATACGAGAAAAAAAACTATTTTGTACCCGTTGTCCTATAAGATATATAATTATAAAAATATATTCTGAAACTTCTATTCAATAAAAATATATTCTGAAAGTGTAGTTTAGAAAACAAAAATGAAATGAATGGGAGTAAACTATTAGTGAAATTACGTTTACATTTCATCTAATTTTGAGATTTAAATTTTTTTTATACACACACACACACACATGAGTAGAACTAAGGTGCTCTTAAGCTCACCAAGCCCTCCGTGAGCTTAACTCAAAAAACTATCGAATTGACTTCAAACGACATTTCCAAACCGTTAGATGTTCAATCTATATTAAAATGTGCTTGGAGACCAAATTTTACATTTTTTGGAATTTTTTTACTATTTACTATCTATATAGGTTGGCTAATATCAAAACGTTTGTTTCGGAGCCGTGGTGCAATCAATTGGTTTTCCGATTTTCAAACTCCAAACGGTCGATCCAAACCGTTAAATGTAATCTCTATATTAAAATATGCTTGTAGACCAAATTTTACATTTTTTGAAATTTTTTTACTATTTATTAAGTCAGTTTTAAAATCGCTGATTTTAATAAAAAATCAAATTGATTAGCGAACTATTCTTTTCGTATCATTATCTTTTTTCTAATCTTCTTCATTTTATACTTCATACATACATACTTAATAATGTTATAAATTAAATTATTTAAATTTCAAACACATATTTAATTAGCAAGCGCATAATGTGGATGATGTGTCATTACCCGTAACCGATGAGGTGCGGCTCTTCTAGTTTTCTCTCATGATATGAAATTGATTAAGATATAACATTTTTATATTATTTTGCATTTGTGACACAAAATTTCGTCCCATAAAAACGAATTCAGTACTATGTTTTCATCTATTATAAAATATCAGCGAATTTAAATTACACTATGCTGACATGATTTATACTTGATTAAATTTTTACTACTATTTTATAAGTTGTACTGAAGTTTGTAGATATTCCTGGTTTCCACTATTCAATTTTACTTGAAATCCTTATCGATGTCATGATGGATCTATGTCCAATCATGCAAAAAAATAATCTATGTTCAATTTTACTATTTTATATCTTTTATAGGATGTCAGGATTAAGAGGCTCTGCTCAATTGATTGAAAAATAATATATGCTATTAATTTGAATTTTGGAATATATACTTTCAGTTTAGTTCTTAGAATACTGCGTTGTTCACAGTTATTTTTTGAGATTTCACTAATGCTTCGCTTTTTTTTTCGCTTTGGTTTAAGGTCGTTATTCTATGAATTTTTGTTTGGTCTATTCCTGAAGTAAATTTCGATTTATTTTAAGCATTTTTTCTACGGGTGATAGATAATTATTTGGTTGGATTTTATGAAACTGATATAATATTTCATTTTCTCTATTTTGGTTTTGATCAAAATCGAACCGGTCAATTTCTCTATTTAGGAAAAATGGAAATAGAGCCCTCTCGGCTCTTGCCGAAGGCTGAAATGATTGGAATAGTGGACTACGCTATTCCTTGTTCATGACAGACGCAAACTGGAGGCCCATAATAGACATTCAAATTTGACACATAGGATCCCATGCATTCCGCCCTAGACCAGATTAGTCCGGATTCTGATCAAACGGTCCAGATCTAAATTAAAATTTAGTCTATTTTGTTACCATAGAATTGACTTGATGATTGAAAACTAAACACACTATTTTAGCATGATACCGTTTAATACAATATTATATGGAGGCAAAAGTTTCCATTTTAAAGAATTATTAAATCATGTCACGTGTTCTCGTTAAAAAAAAAAAAATACTATGAATTCTGCTTCAATATATAGGAGCTGAGAAAAAAATATCTTGCTTCCTGCTCTTAGCATGTAATATTCTGTCTTGATTTATAATTTCATAATACAAACTGTTCCTATAAGTTCAAATGGATACTCTTAATTTGCAGAGGATACTTTCTTCAAGAAATCATGAAATGAAAGAGCCTGCTCTTTGGGCCAATTATTTACGAAGGTCAGTTGAATAACTTTGAAGAGCAACGCAGCCTCTGCCAAAGTTTTTTAAAAAAAAAAACTTTGAAGAGCAAACTAGAATTTTTAGATTACAATAATTAACTAGAGAAAATACCAAAAGATTACAGGTGATTCACAGCAAGCTAGCCCATTCCAACTTGAACCACTTCATCATCACCATACTCCGAGCAAAAGTTCCATACATATGCAACCAGATTCTAAGTAGCGTTACAAAATAATAATAAAATAAAAAAAGCATCAAAAGCTCCATAATGAACTTGAACCATGGCTATGCATTAGCTGCACGATTTCCCTTCAGGAAAACATCGGTTAGGACAGTCTTTGTTTCCAGAGAAGCCTTGAGAAGCTTCAATCCCTAATTTCCATTGACAAGGCCAAAACTAATTATGAACATTTGCCCAAGAGTATTAATTTATATATGAGCAAGTCATCGAACAAAGTTATCAGGGTTTGTACAAAAAATTGATCATATTATCAGACACATATATTGTTGGAATATACACCCTGACACGTTTACGTGTGTCACAGAAAATCAAAGTAAGAGTGATGAACAGGTCAGAAGATTGCAGAAGATTTGTTTATCTTCAATGTAATATTTAAGCAATCTTAGATTAAGAAAATAGTAAGGAAAAAGAAATATGTTGTTAAGAAAATATGTATCGGTTAGGAAAGATGAATTTAAGGCAGGATAGATTAGCAATCATATTTATATATGAGGTTGTGCTACCTAGAAAAATATACGAAAAAATACTCTGTAATATTATTATGAATTGATAAAACAAAGGGAGGGAAGGGAGCTTCATGGAAGTGCTTGTGTTTGTGTTCTCCATTATACTATTCTAATAATTTTGACATATATAGTTTATAATACTCATTTTAATTTAAGATTAAGGTTATTATGTTTTAGCTGAAATTGTGGTTTTACCACTTGATCATATACAGATGCATCATTATTTGTATAATATTATCAAATTGTTAACCGTAGAAAGTTAAGATGAATAATTAAAAAAAAAATAAAGCTAAGGTGAATAACTCTTAAAAGAAAACCTTAATTCCGGTGATAAATTATACTGTGATTAGTGTTACTTTCCCATCCCTCCCTTCAACCAAAGTATATAGATGATGCATGAAATTGATAATATTATATGCAGACCCTTATAATAAGTTACAACTATATCTTACTTACCTCTTCAAAGCCAATAATGACAGTAATCTCCTTGAGTGATCCCAAATCTTTGATCTGAAGCTTGTTCAGAAGTGCGATATTGGATACAGATGACAAGGGGGTCACTGTAAGATCATCCATCAGTGTAAGTCACCACTCCCATAACATACCCTTTTTCATCACTACCAACTTCTACACCAGTACTGGCATCAGACTTTGGACCTACAAATTCTGCCTCCGTATTCAATCCTATGCCACAAAAGGGACAAGATGTCCCTTCCACCTCACTAACATAAGCACGGCATGCCTTGAAAACAGTATTGGAACAAAGGTAGAGCCTCCTATCTTTTGTATCCGGATGGGTTGTTGGAGGTAGGAGAACATTGGTTTTGCCTTCTAATGTAAACCTAGGCATGAATACTCCGGACTTCCTCGACTTAAAATTATAGAAGACTTCTGCAGTGGATTTAAGAGGGGGATCGAGAAGGGAAGATACCTTCTCTTTAGAGAGGATGTAGACCTCATTGAGCTTACTCAAACTATCGTAAACTTCTCCAATGGAACCTACCATGGCATCCTTTGCAAGGAGCTTGGTAACGGCACCAATGAAGTCCACCACATCTTTGCTCGCTTCGCCAAATAACACCTTGTCAGATTTTTTATCGATTAAAAGCTTTAGCTTCAATTTGTCATTAGTGTTCTCCATCTCCTAATTCTTCTTCTTATATATATTTTTGGGTTTTTGGTTAGTTTGTACTTTGGACTTACGCTGAGTAGCATACTGGCCTAAAGCAAAAGGATGTGATATATATGACTTGACAACCAGCGCGCACCGAGGCACCTAGCCCTTGGGCATGATCTGTCCTTCTAAAATATATTTTCCAGACCAATGGAATGATTAAAAATTCAACCCTGAATTAAGTGTAAATGAGATCTGATTGAAATTCTCAATCACCGTCAATTCTTTGTTTGTTTAATTCAAGGGCGGAAATTACAATGAAGAATTTTGCTTTTTCTTTAGAAGAAGGCATATGTGCCAGCATATGAAAAATCCAAGTTACAACTAAGTTTGTTTAACCAAACTACCACAGACTCTCAAATATCAAAAGTGATGTTTGGTTGAGGATTAAAGTTAAGGAGGTCTAAGTTGATTATTAAAATTTAGGCTCAAATATCAAAAGTGATGTTTGGTTGAGGATTAAAGTTAAGGAGGTTTAAGTTGATTATTAAAATTTAGGCCGGTTTAAATTATGAGGGATGCTTCGGTGGACATAAGGACCTATTTGTAAAATGAGTACTATTTTCATTTTCAAAGTTCAAACCGTCGATCTGACCGTTCAACATTATCTCCATATTAAAATGTACTTGGAGGTCAAATTTTACATTTTTTTTGAATTTTTTTACTATTTATTAAGTATTTTACAAATTCAATGGTCTGAATTTGACTAGTTTTTGTAAAATACTTAATAAATAGTAAAAAAATTCAAAAAAATGTAAAATTTGACCTCCAAGTACAGTTTAATATGGAGATAATGTTGAACGGTCGGATCGACTGTTTGAACTTTGAAAATGAAAATAGGACTCATTTTACAAATAGGTCCTTATGTCCACCAAAGCAAATGCCTTAAATTATTCATGTTCGGTGGTTGAGGTCCAAAGAAGAGAGAGGACCCAGAGGAGTGAAATTTGCAAATAGTTACGGACAGTGGATCGTCTAGGGTGGAATGCAAAATTAAGGCATATAGGAGGTGGTTTATTTTAGGCTAGTTTAGGCCAATCTAATTTAGACTTATGTCCAGTTTAAGCCACTTATTTAATGCTCGTTTGGTGTAATAACTGAGACCTAAACTCTTTATTTCATGATTTAGATCTCAACCAAACATAATAAAGAAGTATAAAAAAGTACTTGATGTTTTAATAGGCAACATTTAAATAGAAAGGTGTAAGAAAGAAAATATCACAAAAAAAAATTACTTTAAGAAGAAGATTCAACTATACAAACATAACAAACCCCGGACAAGTATCCTCTCCAATATTGTAAAAGATTCCCTTCACTTTACGGTTTGAGATTAACTCCCAGCTGTTTTGAGATTCGGGCTAGCGCAGGGGCAGTATTATTGTGCTTTGAGATTCGTGCCAAGTTAAAAAAAACGATCCAGATTCAATAATTGTAAAAGATTCTCTATTACGGCACCGGGGAGGATCTGAATTCAACAAACCCCCGTATATATTACTTCCGTTCTCACATCTCTTGAAAATAAATATATGATCTGCAAAAACCGAGTGGTGTTTTTTTAACATATATAATGATCAATATTACTATTTTTAAGTTCAATTCAAATAATAAAATAGTCAAAAAGAAATAAGAGAAATAATAGAATAGCTCAATTCTTTATTATACCTTCCCTTAAATTATATAGTGAAAATTCAAAATTCGGCAATGATTGGACAAAAATTACAACTATTCAATTATTTTTTAAATGAGAAAGGATTCACTTACAACATTTTATAGTTATAATATCTTACACTATGATATTTCAAAGTCCAAACAGTCGATCCAAACAGTTCAACATGATCTATATATTAAAATGTGCTTGCAGATCAAATTTTATATATTTTTTTAATTTATTTACTATTTATTATGTATTTTATAGAATTGTTGTTTTTAGTCCATTAAATTTTGTACCAATTTTAATAAATAGAAAAAAAAAATTCAAAAAAAATGTAAAATTTGATCTTGAAGCATATTTTAATATAAAGATCATGTTAAACGGTTTGGATAGACTGTTTGGATTTGAAAAATTATATTGTAAGATGTTGGAACTATAGAATTTTGTAAGTCGATCTCTCCTCTTTTTTAAATATTTATGTTGTACTGTTGTGACTGCATGACTACCCCATGATTGATATGTTCTACTTTAATCTCAGTTTTTTAAAGTATCCTCTTTTTAATAGTCTATGCGTGATGCACTAATGTTGATATGTTAATTTAATCAAAAGGTAGATTCCAAATCAGAATAATTATCACAATGTGGAAGACAGCTCCCCTTCTAAATATATTAATTGGTCTCGGTACATTTTGTTGAGACATACTGAGATATGGGACCTAATTAAAAAACCGGTGGATGTACTCTTTAGCTTTTGAAACATTTTTTTGGAGCATCTGAAAAATTAACAAAGTGATATAGAGAGAAAAGGATAGTGATGACTGATGAGAGAAGTTTCGGCAAGAAAAAAATGAGAAAGAATGCAAGAAACAAAGAAAAATTGTAAAAGAAAATACAAAAACAAAACATGTGCAGGGGAAGAACTCTTAAGAAATCTTTCAAAACATTTCAAAGTTAATCAAATTATTTTTGTCCTGCACTTTTGTTCTTTTATTCATTTTTTATTTGAAATTTGTTGTGGATAAATTATCCCTTTTTGTTTGAATTTTACGTTATCTACTAAGTTGAACAGTTAATATGTTTTCTTTTACTTTATTTTATTTTCTTTAACACCTCTCAAGTGTTCACTTCAGGCTTTTTTCCATGAAGAGAAGGCCTTTATTATTATACCTGAGATCTATGTTGCATGGATACGGGTACGGGTATCGTATCGGATACAATACGAATACGGGGATACGGCAATTTTCAAAAATCCCGGATACGATACGCCAATTATATATATATATATAGAATTATGCTATTGTGCTTTGCAAAGTAAAGCTATCGTTTTACTTCGGCTTACTTTTTGGATTTTCAAAGTCCAAAACTTCGATCCGACCGTTCAAGTTGATCTACATATTGACATGTGCTTGCAGACCAAATTTTACATTTTTTGGAATTTTTTTACTATTTATTAAGCCACTTTGAAAATTGCTGATCACATGGTCCAGAATTTTGTTGCACTGTTTTTTCTGGACCATGTGATCAGCAATTTTCAAAGTGGCTTAATAAATAGTAAAAAAATTCCAAAAAATGTAAAATTTGGTCTGCAAGCACATTTCAATATGTAGATCAACTTGAACGGTCGGATCGACGTTTTGGACTTTGAAAATCCAAAAAGTAAGCCGAAGTAAAACGATGGCTTGACTTTGCAAAGCACAATAGCCCTACTCTATATATATATATATATAGAGAGAGAGAGAGAGAGAGAGAGAGAGAGAGAGAGAGAGAGAATGGCTAATATCAAAACATTTGTTCCTGGGCTCAGGAACAAACGATTCCGTTCTCCAATTTCCAAAGTTCAAACAACAAATCCAAACCGTTAGATGTTCAATCTATATTAAAATGTGCTTGGAGATCAAATTTTACATTTTTTGGAATTTTTTTACTATTTATTAAGCTAGTTTGAAAACCATTGTTTTTCAATGCTGTAGAAATTTCATAAAAACAGCGGTTTTCAAACCAGCTTAATAAATAGTTAAAAAATTCCAAAAAATGTAAAATTTGGTCTCCAAGCACATTTTAATATAGATTGAACATCTAACGGTTTAGATTTGTTGTTTGAACTTCGGAAATTGGAGAACGGGATCGTTTGTTCCTGAGCTCAGGAAAAAACGTTTTGATATTAGCCATTCTCTCTCTCTCTCTCTCTCTCTCTATATATATATATATATATAGGAGGGATCCAATTACACCTTTTTTGGTGACACATCATGGCACCGTTTTTTATATAGGTCAATTTTGCGATTTCAAAATTCAAACAGTCGATCCGAACCGTTCAACATGATCACCATATTAAAATGTGTTTGGAGATCAAATTTTACATTTTTTTGAATTTTTTTACTATTTATTAAGATGGTTACAAAATCGCTGTTTTTCAATGGTCTGAAAACAACGATTTTTGTAACCATCTTAATAAATAGCAAAAAAATTCAAAAAAATGTAAAATTTGATCTCCAAGCACATTTTAATATATCCATCATGTTGAACGGTTTAAATCGACTATTTGGACTTTAAAAATGGTAGGTGTCAAAGTGTGTCACCAAAAAAGGTGTAATTGGATCCCTCCTCATAGATATATATATATTATTTTTATTATGAGGAGGGATCCAATTACACCTTTTTTGGTGACACACTTTGACACCTACTATTTTCAAAGTCCAAATAGTCGATCCAAACCATTCAACATGATGGATATATTAAAATGTGCTTGGAGATCAAATTTTACATTTTTTTGAATTTTTTTGCTATTTATTAAGATGGTTACAAAAATCGTTATTTTCGGACCATTGAAAAACAACGATTTTGTAACCATCTTAATAAATAGTAAAAATATTCAAAAAAATGTAAAATTTGATCTCCAAGCACATTTTAATATGGTGATCATGTTGAACGGTTCGGATCGACTGTTTGAATTTTGAAATCGCAAAATTGACCTATATAAAAGACGGTGTCATGATGTGTCACCAAAAAAGGTGTAATTGGATCCCTCCTCTTTTATTATTTATATATTGTATTTAGATAATCATAAAATATTTAATTAAAGGCTCAAACTATAAAAAATTAAAGGCTTACTCTAAGTATAGATTAAATACCATAGTTATTGGTATAGTACACAAGTGAAACTATGGTGGAGTGGTAAAGGTTTTGGCCAACTTGGGGCTCTCCCGGGTTAGAATCCCGCTGGGCGAAAAAAAAATCACATTTGTGCAATGGTCTTTTCGCGGCTCACGGATGCGGCGCGCGCGGTTCATTGGCCCAGCTCACGTGTCCCGTCGTATCCCGGGCGTATCCAAACGTTATTTGTCGTATCCTGGAGTGTCAACGGAGTATCGGAGACCGTATCGGCCAAGTAAGGATACGCCACGTAGGCGGATACGTCAGCTGGCGTATCGGTGCCGTCGGTATCAGATACGTGTCCGATACGGGTACGAAGCCTATATTAGCGTATCCGAGTAACATAGCATGAGATATTTTGCCTATACGGCTATACCCTGGAAAATGCATTGGTGGGTCCCGCCATGTATGTTGTCAGAGTTTATCTTCGATATACTACATGTTTCTCCAATATGAAAAGAAGCCGCAGATAGGGGTGTTCAAATGGTTCGGTTTATTTGGTTTTTAACCGAACCGGAAAATTTCGGTTTAAATGGATCGGTTTTTCGGTTTAAATGGATCGGTTCGGTTGAGTTTTTGAATTAGTTCGGTTTAAATGGTTCGGTTCGGTTTTGATTTATCAAAACCGACTAAACCGAACCAACCGGTTTATACTGGTTCAATTTAAAAATGGTTCAGCGGTTCAGACTTTTTTTCCTCAAAACCGACTAAACCCTTCGTTCTTTTTTCTTTTTCCCTCACTCACCCCTTCGCACCCTTCGTTCCTTTTCTTTTTCTCTAATGTCCTATTCCTCTCTCTTCGTTGTTTCAATGTTTCTCTCTTTCCTCCAAACCCAACCCAAGTTTAATTACAAATCACAAAAACTCTCTCCTTGATTGTCTCTGTATACCTTGATTTTCCTCTTTCCCTCTTTCCTCCAAACCACCCCTCTTCACATATAGACCGCCGCACGATGGCCTCTGCATGATGTCGCAAGGAGGAAGACTGTGACGGCCATGGATGTCGTGTATGCTCTCAAGCGTCATGGAAGGACCCTCTTATGAATTTGGTGGTTAGATCTAGGGTTAGAGCTTTTGAAATTTGATTTTGTGTAACTGTGTTTATAGAGAAAGGTTGGTGTAGTAGTTTAGCTTAATTAGGATTTTTTTTTTGTCTGAATAGATGTTTCGATTTTGCGTGATTTGCTTTGTTTGTGTTTTTTTGTGTGCTTTGCTTTGTTTGTGTTTTTCGAATTAGGATTGAAATGAAATCTCTTGTTCGGATTTTAAAAAAAATGTAGCTGAACCCCTCTTTTCTCTCTGGCTTCTGGCTTAATTCATCCGTTCGGTTCAACCAAATAAACCGAACTGTAATTCGGTTTAACTGGTTCGGTTTAATTTCGGTTGATTATTTTAAATTGGTCGGTTCGGTTGGGCTTTTGAAAACCGAACAAAAGTTTGGTTTGACAATTTTAGTTCGGTTTCAACCGAACCGACCGTTTGAACACCCCTAGCCGCAGATAACTTTTTAGCTTGTAAAAGACCATTGTACAATTCACTGCATGAAAGACTACACCATTTTTGTTGTTATAAAGAAAAGGGCGAAAGACAGAAATCTGAACCGCTGGATTGGAAGACAGAAATTGATGGGTCATCCAATCAAACTCGTCCACGTAGGTTTTCTTTGGGAGAACAATAAACTAAGATTATAAGAAGTATATATCTTATCTGTACCGAAATTAAAATTCGGTACAAGTCAAGAACGGACCAGAAATCGGTACTTCTTTATTGTTTGAGATTAACTCCTAGCCGTTTTGAGATTCGAGCTAGCGCAGGGGCAGTACTATTGTGCTTTGAGATTCGTGCCAAGTTAAAAAGAACGGTTCAGATCCAGTAATTGTAAAAGATTCTCTATTACGGTACCGGGAGGATCTGAATTCAACAAACCCTCGTATATATTACTTCCGTTCTCACATCTCTTGAAAATAAATATATGATCTGCAAAAACCGAGTGGTGTTTTTTTAACATATATAATGATCAATATTACTATTTTTAATTTCAATTGAAATAATAAAATAGTCAAAATGAAATAAGAGAAATAATAGAATAGCTCAATTCTTTATTGTACTTTCCCTTGAATTATATAGTGAAAATTCAAAATTCGGCAATGATTGGACAAAAATTACAACTATTCAATTATTTTTTAAATGAGAAGAGATTCACTTACAACATTCTATAGTTACAATATCTTACAATACGATTTTTTAAAGTCCAAACGGTCCAACATGATCTCTATATTAAAATGTGCTTGTAGATCAAATTTTACATTTTTTTTAATTTATTTACTATTTATTAAGTATTTTACAAAACTGTTGTTTTTAATCCATTGAATTTTGTACCAATTTTAATAAATAGTAAAAAAAAAGTTAAAAAAAATGTAAAATTTGATCTTTAAGCGCATTTTAATATAGAGATCATGTTAAATGGTTTGAATAGACCGTTTGGATTTGAAAAATTATGTAGTAAGATATTGGAACTATAGAATTTTGTAAGTCGGTCCCTCCTCTTTTTAAATATTTATGTTGTACTGTTGTGACTGCATGACTACTCCATGATTGATATGTTCTACTTTAATCTAAGCTTTTTAAAGTATCCTCTTTTTAGTGGTCTATGCGTGATGCACTAATGTTGATATGTTAATTTGAGTAGAACTAAGGTGCTCTTAAGCTCACCAAGCTCTTTGTGAGCTTAACTCAAAAACCTATCGGATTGACTTCAAACGACATGTCTAAACCATTAGCTGTTCAATCTATATTAAAATGTGCTTGGAGACCAAATTTTTCATTTTTTGAAATTTTTTTACTATTTATTAAGCTGGTTTGAAAACCGCTGTTTTTATTAAATTTCTGGAGCATTGAAAAACAGCGGTTTTCAAACCAGCTTAATAAATAGTAAAAAAATTCCAAAAAATGAAAATTTTGAACATCTAACGGTTTGAAAATGTCGTTTGAAGTCAATCCGATAGGCTTTTGAGTTAAGCTCACGGTTTGGCTTGGTGAGCTTAAGAGCACCTTAGTTCTACTCTGTTAATTTAATCAAAAGGTAGATTCCAAATCAGAATAATTATCACAATGTGGAAGACAGCTCCCCTTCTAAAAATATCAATTGGTCTCGGTACATTTTGTTGAGACATACTGAGATTTGGGACCTAATTAAAAAAATCAGTGGATCGATGTACTCTTTAGCTTTTGAAACATTTTTTTGGAGCATCTGAAAAGTTAACAAAGTTATTGTTTCTTGACCTACTGCTTAGAAGCCACGCGTAGTGATACAGAGAGAAAAGGATAGTGATCGGTACTTGTTGCTTAATGTAGAAGGAAACATACCCTGGAACGGACCAGAAATCGGTACTTCTTGCTTTATGTAAAAGGACACAAAAACAAGATGTAATCAATCTTTTTTGTTAGTTTTTTAATTACGATTTATAAAAAAATTCCTAGAATGTAGGTACCATTGAGCTTACTCAAAGCTATGGTAAGAAGGATTTTGCTTAGAATTAAGATGTACATTTATAAACTTACAAGGAGGTAATAAATAATTAAAACAATCCGATTTATTTTATCAATAACAATAAAAAGAATTAAACTCGTGAGTCGTGATATTATATTCAGAATTTTTTTTAAATCTAACACAACCGTTTATAATCTGAAGCCACTGAACAGCCGTTACAATCCGGGCCTTCAAAGGCCTGGCCCATCTACGTAATTCACACTTAGACTTGGCCCACAATCAACTTTAACACCCAATTAGAGGCTAAAAACTAAAAGCCCTACCTTTATTAGAAATCATTCTTAAGTCTTAACTTCCTCCTCCCCGGACCCACATTCGCACATTGGGGAATTGCCATTCTGTAATAATTGAAACTAAACACACCATTTTAGCATTATACCTGAAAACTTTCACACAATATATATATATATATGGAGGCAAAGGTTTCCATTTTACAGAATTGTAAAATCATGTGACGAGTTCTTATTGAAAAAATGAGAACTAAGGGCCTGTATTGGGCTTCAATAGGAATTGAGAAAAAAAATATTCTGTCTTGAGTTATAATTTCATAATACAACCTGTTCCTAATGAACAATGCAGATGGATATTCTTTGTAGGATACTTCCTCCAAGAAAACATGAAATCAAAGAGGTTGCCTGCTTGCCTGTTCTTTGGGCCAATTATTTAAGCAGGCCTCACAAAATATCATGGTCGCATAACTCAAAATCACACACGCAGTTGTACATTAGGCATTAGTTAATTTTTACCAGTCTCAGAATGGTGAAATGTAAATAACTTTCAAGAGCAAACTAAATTTTTATACCTGGATTACAATAATTAACTAGAGAAAATACCAAAAGATTACATGCGATTCACAGCAAGCCTATTCCAACTTGAACCACTTCATAACCATAGTCCGCAAAAGTTCCATACAAAAATATTGTTACTAGGTTCTAAGTAGCGTTACAATATATATATATATATATATATATATATATATATATATAAAGAGCATCAGAAGCTCCAGACTGAACTTCAACCCTGGCTATGCCTTGGAATCACAATTTTTTTTTCAGGAAAACATCAGTAAGAACAGTCTTTGTTTCTAGAGAAGCCCTCAGAATCTTCAGTCCCTAATTTCCATTGACAAGGCCAAACTAAGTATTAGTCATAAAAAAATATATGACGAGTTAAGAGCTAATCAGGCTGGCTTTGGGCAGACCAAAACAGAAAATTGGTCATATGAATACAGATATACAGTTTATATACTTGTAAAAATTGGTCATATGAATCAGGCTGGCTTTGGGCTGTTCGGCAACCCTCCTTAAAGGAGGCAGGATTATGCACTAAGATCACTTGTTGATATACATGATACATTATTATTTATATAAAATAATCAATTGTCAACCGGAGAAGTTAAGATGAACAAGTCTAAAAATATAACCTTCCGATGATAATTTCTACTTTGATAACTGTCAGTTCCCCATCCCTCCCTTCAAACAAAGTATATAGATGATGCATGCATCACAAAAAAATTTGAGTTACATGTACACCCTTACAAGTGTTAGACTTGACCACAAAATGAAAATTTTAAAAATACTAGAACATAAAAAATAGCAGCCTATACACACGCACACATAGAGGAGGTTTAATTTGGATTAGCTAATTAATATTTTACTTACCTCTTCAAAGCCTATATCGACCATTTTCTCTTCGAGTGATCCCAAATCTTTGATCTGAAACTTGTTCAGAAGAGCAATACTGGATATAGTGGACATGGGCACCACCGTAAGATCATCCATCAGACTGTAAGTCACCACTCCCTTTACATACCCTTTTGCGTCACTACCAACTGCTACCACGGTACTAGCATTAGACTTTGCATCTACAAATCTTACCTCCAAATTCAATCCGTTGCTACAATTGGGACAACGTGTCCCTTTCACCTCACTAAAATAACCACAACTCTCATAACAAACATAGATCCTCCTATTTTTTGTATTCTGATGGGTTGCTGGAGGTAGGAGAAAATTGGTTTGGGGATTGGATGTGGAAGCAGGAAGGGGGTTCAGAAGGGAAGATACATTGTCGTTAGAGAGGATGTAGGTCTCATTGAGCTTACTCAAACTATGGTAGACTTCTCCAATGGAACCTACCATGGCATCCTTTGCAAGGAGCTTGGTAACAGCACCAAGAGGAAGCGCTAAGAGACTGAATATGAAGTCCACCACATCTTTGCTCGCTTCTCCGAACAACACCTTGTTAGATTGGTTGTCGATCAGAAGCTTTAGCGTTACTTTGTTACCAGCATTCTCCATCTCCAAATTCTTTTTCTTCCCGTGGACTGGAGAAAGTATGTTACTGCCCTTCGTTCCGTGGACTAGAGAAAGTACACGAGAAAGGGAGAAAGGTCTGCTTGCTGACTTATCCCTCTCTCTCTCTCGTACGAAGGAGGAGAGCAGTGGAGAGGAAACGAGAGAGAGATAACGGAGAGAGGAGTTTGAATAAAATCGGGTACTTTTAGGTAATTTTATTAATTTGCCTTTGGATATATTTAAAAATCTCGGCAGAAAACGTAGGAACTAAAAAAGATGGACGATGTGATCTCTGAATCAGTTTGTCAGCAAACCGATGAGCGCATAGAGATAGGAGTAGGTCCGATGGGCATCAGACCTACATTTAGGTTCAATTAGCTCTAGGACCGTACGATTAGCATCAAGATCTATGTGCACAAAAATTGATACAGACTTACACGGATTTTGATACAGAGCACACGAATCTTGATGCAAATTGAAAGGTCATCACACCCATCGAACCAAGGTAGGTCCGATGGACATCGGACCTACTCTGATTCCGAGCGCATATCCTATCTAGCATGACTTGTCTTTTCAGACCAATTTAAAAATAAATTTTTTTTTTCTGTTTTCATCGAATTAGGCCACAAGGCGCAATGATTTCTGTCGGAACAGAGAGGCTTCATTGCGTCTGGGATGATGCGGATTCCATTTGGTCGAAATCAGGAAAAAATAAAGGGGAGTGCTATACTGAGAGCAACAATTCAAGTTTTGAGAGCTGAGAGAATAATTTGTTTCTAAATACCCAAACTACCCTTATCTTTTAACGGATGGCTTAATTAATGAATCGCTGGATCAAACTCCAATTAAACCCACTTTCGTTACTTTCTTCGTCGATTTCTCTTCTCACGATTTGGAGGGAAAATTTCACCTCAAAATTTTCTCGTGAAAAATGATGAGATTCGACGGGAATTCATTTTGTCAAAACTGGCGCTCATTCTTTTTCCAGCGATACCCTTTACCTTTCGTTTTTTACCGTCTGAATGTTCTTCTTCGACCAGATTCCAATAACAACAAAGGAGGAAATGGGGCAGTCCTACGAGCTTGGCCAGTGTGATTTAAACGCGAGACACTTCTAAGCGCGTAACTGTGCACTTCTGGTGCGATTAAGCTTCCCCGTCAACTCCGAGCTTCTTCTCGAGGTAATTAATCTCACTAATAAACAATTCGAGGTTTCTCCTCCTTTGCTAATTCGTTTGTGTGTGAAGTATCTGGAGCCAAGCATGCTGGTTGAAGTATGTAACCCAGTGTGAACCTAGCATTATTGCGACAACCCAAAATTTCAGACTGATGAAACTTGGTCCCTAGATTATACATGAGAAATATTTTACCAATGGGAACCTAACTTGATTTGAGCATCATTAATTCATTATACACATTCTTTCTAATGTAAACTAATTATGTGAATCATGGTTGTGTAATTTGGACAGGATATTGCACATACGCCCTTATCAAACGCTCCTGTTGTCTCTTATGTAAAAAATCATCAAGTTTTTCAACTAAAATTGGAGTTGTAAGAAGTTCATTTTACCGAACATAGATATTTTATTGTACTTGCAACAAACTGGTCAAGAATTAATTAGGGATTAAATTGATTAATCATAACAATTTCTGTAATTTAATAACAGTACTGGTAATAACCTTACCAGGGATAAAATTGATTAAATTAAGAAGCCATTTCAGAATTAATTAGCACTACTGTAAGGTAGATCTTTTATTGGCACAATTGGTACAACTTGTAAAAAATGACCAGTACGTTGGATCTTGAGCAGCAATTTATGTATAATTCTAAAACACTTTGTACTTTGTTGACAGATGAATCTTAACGAGCCGATCAATAATGATGGCATGGAGAATTTTGATATAAACGAGTCTTTGATATAAATCTGGTACGAGACTGTTTTGTTATTTGCTAGTTTCAGTTTTGATAGAATTTTGATATAAGCAACAAGAGTGATTGCCCTTTAGGATGTTATATTTTCCCCTTGCTTCTGGCAAGAAACCCATGACACTGGAGCACTGGTATCAGTGTACCGGTAGGCAGACTGGTACGAGTTGGATGCTAGTACCAGCATACCAGTAGGTGGAGGATGCACTTTACACATTTTGTTCAAGCTTTCTTTCTTTATCTTGTTTTTTCACTTAGAATTTTCAATTTTCTTTTTAATTTTCAGCTCAAATGTTTTGAGCAAAATCTTTTCTCTTTATTCTGGTTGTTACCACCCTCATGTACCAAATCCAATTAATATATAAATGTGGGCTAGACCCTCATTTTTCTTAAAAAAAACATGTATAAAATGTACTAGTTTCATTGATCAAAAAGAAAATTTCCTCAAACAAGATAAGAACAACTTTGTTAGATATATCTGAATTTGGAGTGGCATAAATCCACTAGATTCATTAGTGACAAAAGAATTTACATTCTAATTATGTATAAACTAATCAAACCTTTTGCCACTTACAATTACACATGCATCAATCATTCTTATCACATTCCTCAAACAATACCCCAATTACACAATTTCTAACCTACCTAGCCACTGATACATATTATCAAAGGTTACATAAAGAAAGAAAAAAAGTTATGTTGTATAGCTCCCGATCTTCTCGTTAATCTTCATTTGTGCAAAATCTGATATGTCGTACGATTCCACCAGCTGTTTTCCATACATAATCTATGTGATGAAATGACAAAAAAAAACAGTTAGAATATACAGTTTGTTAGTCAAAGCATCAGCTCAAGAATATTTGGGATCAATGTATCTGTTGTTCCTGCGAGTATTGAAGAAGATGAAAACTATGAAACCAAAGACTCCAAGATGATTTTGTAAGTCAGCTGTTAGTACAAGCCGAGTGCTTCAACCATATCTCGACCAAATCATCTGACAAATTCAAATAAAGAAGAAATTGAAACATCAAAAATAGTTTGCTTAAAAAACCTAATACCAAAAAACTAAAATCTAAAATTATTTCCTAGAACAAGGTTCCTACTGAATTAAAGAGTGCTAGTTGAATGAAAAAGTTACTCTATCTATTTTCAAACTCATCTGGATTCTGTGACATATTTCATCATCCGGTATACCAGTAAAAACTTGTTGGATTTTTCTGGTATCTGAGTTACTGCTAGGTTCTCATGTGCTGCTGCCTATTACTAATGAAACTAAAAAACTATTACACAGATTGGAAACACTCCTATTGATTGTTGTGTGTAACGTGAAGCTCAACATGTTTGCTAAGTTATGTGGTTCCCGCACAACCACAGAAGGACTTCTTTGGGGATGATTCTCAAGTTGTTTTTGTATTTCATGGCATAAAAAAATAAACTAAGAGCCAAATTGAGCAAAATTGGGACTAAAATTAACCCTAAATTGAGGCAGTATTTAAAAGTCTGTTAATTACAATTTAAACATAAATTTATAGATCAAAAAGATCAAAAGATAAAAAATCAGTACGTACCAGGATTTTAATTGAATTAATCGAAAACTCAAATTAATTTGTACAGAACGACGGAAGAGAAGTAGGGATCAAAGAGGGGCGGTGGCTGCGGTTAGAGAAGTAGGGAAAACTCAAGAGCGGGCGGCAGTACGGACGCTATTGCGGCGGTGGCTGGGTTAGAGAAGTAGGGATCAAAGAGGGGAAACACGAAGAAAGCGCGACCGGCGGTTTCGAGGAGGGCGGTAGTGGGGCCTTCGACCTTCTCCATTTGTCCTGCAGCGGAGTGGGAGAGAAATTTTGACGAAGACGAAGAGACCCAGAAGTAACGAAGCGGGTTTAGTTTTGATCCAGCGATGGTGATCCCGTTTAAAGAGCAGGGGTAAAACGGGTATTTAAAAATATAGCTCTCAAAACTTGAATTGTTGCCCTCAGTATAGCGCTCCCCAAAAATAAATGAGTGCAATCTGACATAAGCACTTAAGTTCGTCAATCTAGGTCTAATTCGAAAATAATTCTTTATTTTATGATTTAAAATAACATATCAAAACATTGATATTTGTATAAAACCTTTGTACTATTATAAATGATTTGAAAAGTTAAGCATTTTGTACTAGAGTAGGATTAAAATGTACTGTTGATTTTGTGATCCATTATGTTCCAATATCGTTATTTTTATTTTAAAAGTTTAAACACTCAATCTAAACTGCTCAATATGATCTTCATATTAAAATGTGTTTGGATACAAAATTTAAAATAGGTACAAAAATTACTGTTTTTAGAAGATTTTGGACCATTCAAAAATAGTGATTTTGTATCTCTCTCAACAATTATTAAAAAAATTCTAAAAATTCTAAAAATTCTAAAAATTCTAAAATTTGTTATGCGAGCACATTTTGTTTTGTTTTAAGTAAAGATTGGAGGTCAAACCACTCAACTATTTTATACCTTAGTTATTGCAACAAATGATTTTTCTCATTCGGATTTCGAACCTATGACCTCTCATTTAGAGACAATGTGTTTTTGTCACTACACCAAAAGCTAGTTATGTATCCGAGTACATTTTAATATGAACATTATGTTGAATGGTTCGGATCAATTATTTAGACTTTAAAAATAGAGATAATGATATTGAGCATAATGGAGTATAAAACTAATAAAATATTTTAACCCTACTTTTTGTACAATACGCTCAAATTGTAAACTACGCACGATTTTCTACGTACGCTAGTGTTTATTAGGCTTGTTTTCTTTTGTCTTTGGTTGAGTTTGTGAATCGTTCATTTTTTTTTTCAAAAAAGAAGTTTGCAAGTCGTTCGTTCCGATTCGTAAAATTAGCCTAAAAAAAGCTTGTTTTATCAGCAGTCAGCACATTTGTTTTATCAGTCTGTACCAAAATTCAAAACAGTTCCTTCATCTCTGAGACCTTTTAAAAGGATCATTTATTAAAAACAAAAATGCAGAAGTTCGCCAAAACATTCAATAGCACAAATATCTACATCTCAAGTGAACTTTTTAGCCATTCAATTGTACATGCAGTATGACAACTCCAATCACCACAACAATAATTGAACAGTACTAGTTAAAAACAGAACAAAAATAAAACCAGATTATATTCCTATCTCAATAAAAAAAATCTCATATATATTAAAGCAACTGGCTCATGATAAGAAATACAAAAATTGTCGCAAGTTCGCTGCTTCCAGCCAACACAAGTGTGCACATCTAAATTGTCTAGACCAGCCATACAATATTGGCACAGTATAAGAACCCAAGTATCATACAAACATAGTTGTACACAGAAAAAACAAACAAAAAACATACAGACTAAAACCAGATACAAGTTCCTGAAGGAAGTAATAGGAATAACAGCATTGAAGATTCAGTTACACAAGCATTAGATTAGTTAGGCTGTTAAGAAGTTAGTTAGGTTGTTGACTCATGTTAGTTAGGATGTTGACCATTGTTAGAAAGGTTGTTGAGTCAACAACCAGCCACATTGTAATTCTATAAATACCTCATTAGCCTTTGTAATCAAATTAAGAAAAGATTAATAAAAGAATTACTTCTCTGTTTCTCTATCTCTATCTCTTTCTCTATCTCTTTATGGTATCAGACAGCCATGGCTGATCCTTCCTCTTCTCATAACTCAGAGTCTACAATGACTACTGTGCAATCTCTAGATCCGATTGTAATACTCAATCTTCCTATCTCTACAAAATTAAGCCGATCTAATTTTCTTGCCTGGAAATCTCAGATCGTTCCTGCTCTCCATGGACATGGCTTGTATCGCTTTCTTGAAGAATCTCCACCGAGTCGCCAGATCTTGATCAATGGTGTCCTCTCTGACAATCCTGCTCATTCTCATTGGCATCGCCAGGATCAATTGCTGCTCAGCTGGCTCCGATCGTCTCTGACGGAGTCCCTTCTCGGCCAGGTGGTGTCCTGTACTACCTCCGCTGATCTCTGGCGGGTGCTACAGCAGTCTTTTTCGGCCACTTCTCGAGCTCGACTTGCTGAACTCCGGCGATCTCTTCAAACAACCACCAAGGGTGGCTCTTCTTGTACCGATTATTGTCAGCAGCTTCGATCTATTGCTGATGAACTGTCCTTTATTGGATCTCCGGTTAGTGATGATGATCTTATTCTCACGATTCTCGGTGGTTTGGGTCCGGAATACAATTCCTTTGTCGTGGCTGCCACCACTAAAGACAATCTCTCTCTCTCGGAGCTTCAGGCCATGCTCTTTAGCCATGAGTCCCTTCTTAATTCTCAGACCACCGGAGCTCATTCCTCTTCTTCCTTCTCTAATCCAGCGGCTCTTTATTCTAACTCCAAAGCTGCTTCGGGTCAGAAGTCCTATAACCCGAATCCGCGCCCTTCCTATAATAACCGCTCCGCCAACTCTCAGCGCAGCTCTCATCCTCGGCCCAACTATCAAGCTCGGCCCAACTATCAACCACGCAATTATCAGCCCAGGCCTGCTGGTTCTGCTCCTCCTCTCCTTCCAAATCCTACCAGGCCGCCTTCCTTTGCTCCCAGGCCGCAAGCTCCAGATCCGAATGCACTCAACCCAGACAGAAATACCATTTGTCAGATTTGCTTAAAAAGGGGACATTCGGCCCAGATCTGTTGGTATCGCATGGACATGAATTATGGTGCAGCACAGGATGTTTTTCAAGCTCATCTCGCTCAACCTGCGCAAGCCAATGTTGCACAGCCAACCACCACTCCCTCCGGGCCCGATTGGTATCTAGATTCGGGTGCCACGCATCATGTTACTAATGACTTGAACAACTTGTCCTCTTTTATGCCATATGATGGAATGGATGCTCTTCATATTGGCAATGGTACCGGTATGCGTATTAGCCACATTGGCTCCTCTAAATTGACTCTTTCACATCATACTTTCTTACTCCTTGATGTCCTTTATGTGCCCTCTTTTACCAAAAACCTTTTGAGTATCTCTAAACTCTTAAGTGATAATGCAATTCTTATTGAGTTTTCTTCTAATCTTTGTGTGATCAAGGAGCGCCGCACCATGAAGCCTCTTTTTCACGCTAGGTTACTCAATGGATTGTACATCATTCCTCTTTCCCCTACCACTCCTCATGCTTTTGTTGGTGAGAAGGCTTCTATTGATCTTTGGCACGCTCGCCTTGGGCATCCATCCTCTTCCACAACCTTAAAGATTTTGCATTCTCATGCTTTACCTTGTACTACAAATAAGATGAGCTTATGTCATGATTGTTGCATGGCTAAGTCTCACAAATTGCCATTTTCTTCTTCTTTTTCTCATTCTAATTCTCCTCTTGAGCTCATTCACTCCGATGTATGGGGTCCCGCTCCTTTGGTGTCTCATAATGGATTTAGATATTATGTGCTTTTTATTGATGATTTTTCGAGATACACATGGATTTATTTCTTGCATTCATGATTGTTGCATGCACCTCTCCCTTTTTCGGGTCCCTCTATGGTTGGAGATGATCCGAACCCAGCACTACCTCCTTCTTCGGGTGCTCCACCTATTGGACAGGATCCGACCCCTGCAATACTCCCCTCTGGTGCTTCTCCAATTCATTCGGGTACTCCCTCTGTTGGACAGGATCCGATCCCAAGTTTAAATTTAAATCTTGCCGCCAGCACCTCTTCTCCAGTGTGCTCTGTTCTGCATACTCCTGCGGTTTTTCCTAAGCCTTCCACCCATCCTATGACTACCCGCACCAGAGATCACACCCGCAAACCTCGTGTTTTTCCTGACCATGTAGCCTTGCTAACCGACACATTTACCAACACCGAACCGAAAACCTACAATCAAGCAAAAACTCATTCTCATTGGGTTGACGCTATGACTAAAGAATATAATGCTCTCATGGCAAATGGTACTTGGGAACTTGTTTCTCCTCCCTCAAATCAGAATATAGTGGGTTGTAAATGGGTGTTCAAAATTAAAAGGAAGGCCGACGGTTCCCTTGAGAGGTATAAGGCTCGTTTGGTCGCCAAGGGCTTCACTCAAGAGGAGGGTGTTGATTACTTTGAGACATATAGTCCCGTTGTTCGACCTACAACAATTCGAGTAGTTCTCACAATGGCCATTTCTTATGGTTGGCCTATTCATCAATTGGATGTTCAAAATGCTTTTCTCCATGGGGATCTTCACGAAACCGTTTTCATGCACCAACCACCCGGGTTCATTGATCCCCTCAAACCCGATCATGTGTGTAGACTCTCCAAGGCACTCTATGGCCTCAAACAATCCCCTCGGGCTTGGTTTCATACCTTAAGCACCGCTCTCACCTCTCAAGGTTTTCTTTCTTCTCCATATGATCCTTCTTTATTTACTCGGTTTTCTAATGGGACTTCTCTTATCCTATTGGTTTATGTTGATGATATCATCATTACGGGGAGTTCCTTGGCTCTCATTCATGCTCTCATTCGTTCGCTTCAAGATTCCTTTGCTCTCAAAGACCTTGGCACATTGCATTATTTCTTGGGGATTGAAGTTCACAAAACCGACCAAGGCCTTCATTTATCTCAAACCAAATACCTTCATGATCTCCTTCAACGAGCAAATATGCAACTTGCCAATCCTCTTCCTTCTCCTATGGTTCCCAACTCAAACCTATCTCAATTTGATGGCGATCCCTTCAATGACCCTCATCTTTTTCGTTCCATTGTTGGTGCCCTCCAATATGCGACCTTGACGAGACCCGACATTAGCTTTGCCGTGAACAAAGTCTCACAATTCATGCACGCTCCAACCACGTCTCATTGGGCTGCTGTGAAACGAATTCTTCGTTATTTGAAGGGCTCTCTCTCGCATGGAATTACATTTCAGCCGTGTCCTAACTTCTCTCTTCATGCCTATAGCGACTCGGATTGGGCCGGGTCTCCCGATGATAGAAAATCCACCTCGGGGTTTTGTGTGTATCTCGGCCTCAACTTGATCTCATGGGGATCGAAGAAACAACCCACCGTGTCAAGGTCCAGCACTGAATCCGAATATAGAGCTATTGCGGTAACTAGTGCCGAGTTGATTTGGTTGCAATATCTTCTCAAAGAGCTCCATGTTCCCATTCCTCAACCCCCTATTCTTTGGTGTGATAACATTGGCGCCACTTACTTAGCTTCGAATCCTATGTTTCACGCAAGAACAAAGCATGTGGAAATTGATTTTCATTTCGTTCGTGAACGGGTTGCGAGTAACTCTCTTCAGATTCGGTTTATATCCACTCATGACCAGTTGGCCGATATTTTCACCAAACCTCTTGCTTCACCGAGATTCACTCACTTGACAGCCAAGCTAACGGTTTCTTCTCTTCCATTAGCTTGCGGGGGGGCTAATAGGAATAACAGCATTGAAGATTCAGTTACACAAGCATTAGATTAGTTAGGCTGTTAAGAAGTTAGTTAGGTTGTTGACTCATGTTAGTTAGGATGTTGACCATTGTTAGAAAGGTTGTTGAGTCAACAACCAGCCACATTGTAATTCTATAAATACCTCATTAGCCTTTGTAATCAAATTAAGCAAAGATTAATAAAAGAATTACTTCTCTGTTTCTCTATCTCTATCTCTATCTCTATCTCTTTAGGAAGCACAGTTTCTATAGCATTATACCACTTACCTCTTCCCTCATAATTATTACCCAATTAATCACAACGACACTTGTTGAACAAAACCAGGCTTCACCATACAACTCTTCACCATGCATTAAATCAGTAGTTTGTATATCATTCTTTGTGGCCTCTACTTCAACTTGTATACTTTCTGCTGAAATATCTATCTACTCGTGCTCTCCTTGGACTTTAAATAAGTCCAAGGAGAGCACGACCAGATCGATACTTCGGCAGAAAGTATATACAAGTTCAAGTAGAGACCACAGAAAATGATACACAAACTACTGAACCTACAAAAGAAAAAGATTGTGTACATCCAGGTCGCTACGCTCAAGCATGCCCTCTCCGGAGCTGCCTCCACATGTCAAGATTCTTCTCAAAGGGAGTAAATACAAACTTGTCATTCTCCTTCAATCTACATGAACAATGAATGTATAAAGATGCTTGTCAGTTTTGGTAATTAATTGTCCTTTATTAATTAACAACATATTTATATTTGTTTAATTTTTGTGAAAATTTATAATAATATATAATACTTATACTAATAATAATTAAAATACTAAATTCCTAACTATAACTAATTTACAATGTAATTTAAATTAATTAAATTTAATGTGTTATATAATATATTTAGGATTAACTAGTTAAAAATAATATTTTAAATAGTACATGTCATAATTAATGTATAATTGATTTGGTAGGTCAATTGCATATAAATATGGTGCAACTAATCATGATTTATTTATTTATTAGCTAAAATAGCAAGAATAGCGAAATTTTAAAATAGTAAATGGGAATAGTGAAAAAATAGTGATTTTCAGATTAGTGTGAAAAAATGATGCTATTCGGATTAGTAAAAATATTTTTGAATTGTATATGTGGAATAGTGAATAGCTGTAACCAATAAATAATAGTGTTAACAAAATATTAATTAAGAAGAAATATATGCAAGTGAGATCTAAAATAAATTGTCACGACGTGGAGGTAGCGGAAAGTGTTATCAAATTTGTCATTTCGGGACTGTGTTGGCGAAAATAAAGCATTTTTTCTCTCATTTTACATTTCCGAATAGTAGCTATTTCAACATTTACAAGGAATAAATAATAGCAGCTATTCTAGCTATTCCGAATAGCAAAAATATTGTTTGAATGCACATTGCTATTCCGAATAGTTTCTATTATAGAATAATCTTTATTCTTATGTCATCCAAACATAGCCTATGAGTTTTAAACAATATACAAGTTTCAAGTTTTATTTTGGATTTTGGATTTTGTCTGTACCAAAACACAAAAAGGTTCCTTCACCTCTGAGGCCTATTACTGAGATTTAAAAGGATCATTTATTAAAAATAAAAATGTAGAAGTTCGCCAAACATTCAATAACACAAATATCTAAATCTAAAGTGAACTTTTTAGCCATCCAACATCATAACAAAACTTGAACTGTTAAAAAACAGAACAAAAACAAACCAGATTATATTTCTATCTCCAAAAAAAAAAATTATCATATATATATATATATATTTTTTTTTTTAAAAAGAGGCAAAATGCCCATTTCATTGCTGAAAAGGATAATTACAAAAAGCAGTTTGAATCAGGGCCGTTAGGTAACATTCCCAACCCCATCACCATGTAATACTGGAGTAAAACAGCCAAGCAAACAAAGAAGCCAAATTTGGGAACTATCTATTTGCCAAAAGTAAACAAGAAATATTAAATCTAAGCCACCGAGCCACGGGCTGAGGATTAAGCTAGTATCAAAAATCACGAAAGAGTCGTGCTTCATTCGTCAAGAGCAGGATCTCCAGAGAGGGGATGATAAATTGCCAGCTCCATATTAGGGGGGATTGTAGCCAATGGGATGGCATCTTCTATGATAGGCAGCCATGCAGTAGCAGCCTGTTTGACCTTCTTCTTGACTGTTCCTAACTAATAAAGCACAGTAGATTTAATTAGAAAAATTATAGATCTCGCATTTTTAATAGGGCAATCATTAAAACATCGATCATTCCGATGTTTCCAAAGTACCCAGCAGACAACACTAAAGATAATAAGGAATCCTGTTGTTTCCTGGTGTGAGAGGATGAGTGCAAATTGGAAAATGTCATCCCAGGATTTCCAAGCATGCATGACTAATTATCATATATATTAAAACAACTAGTTCATAATAAGAAAAAGAAAAATTGTCAGAAGCTCGTTGCACATCTAAATTGTCTAGACTAGCCATACATTTTCTTTACAGCATGTCTTCGAGTACTTCACAGAAAGAATCCGAGGTCTCATTTCGAGCACAGCGAAACATCCTTTGTGTGGATTGTGGAACTACAAATATGCGGGTAAGTTGTGTGGATCATAGGCCTTTTCTCCTTGGCAAACATATTGGAGAAATTTAACTTTGTCTGGCAGGCTCCAAGCTAGAGATATGTTGCAGCATCTGTGGACGGGACCTATCTCTAATGCAGCTGTTAATGTCGTTCAAGGTAGCCGCTTTGTCGAGGTGCGTTCAGTTGGTATCACCAAGGTATGTTGTTTCCTGTTTGAAATTTTAGGGAGCCGCAATAGATGGGATCTTAGGAGAGATTGTCCATAGCAAAAGCATGATTACTTCTATCTGAGCCGTTAAATGCTCCAGGGTCCAGCCTCCAATTGAGGAAGACTGGAGGTCTTTTAAGAAAATTTGCCAATCTTGGGAGGCTATGAGAAAAAATCAGGGATGCTTCTGCTTATATGTTGGGAGAGGCCAAAAAGAAATGACGGACTACTTGGCTAGAAAGGGTAGAATACAGAACTGGGATTATACTGGTTTTTTACTTATCCCGTGTTTTAGAAGTTAAAGGAACATATATAGTGTGAATAAAATAGGAACGCTAATGTATTGGATGTAAAATTTTGGCCTACGGTCATGAGAAATGCAAACAAAAAAAAAAAATTCAATCCTAGACTTGCTTGCTTCGGTTTCACCTTCAATTACGCTAGAAATAAACCGAGGTATTAAGTTTTTTTTAATTTTTTTATTTAAAGCAATTGATTTATAATAAACCGAAGTAATTAAGAAATAAACCGAGGTATTAAGAAATAAACCAAAGTATTTAAAGCAATTGATTAAGAAATAAACCAGGGTATTAAGGACCAAATTCATAATATATAAAAGTTCGGTCGGTTCAGTTACTTCGGTTTTGAAAATTATCGAACCGAACCGAACCGAACCAAAATTATAATTTGGTTTTAAAAAATATTAAACCGAAAAAACCGAACTGTTTGGTCCAAACTAATTTGGTTCGGTTCAAAACCGACTAAACCGGATCCAATGAACACCCCTATAGATGACTTTTGTTGAGGCTTCATTTTCAATGCTCAGGAGTTATAATTAATGAAGAGAAATATGTAGTTTGATTGTTATTTACTGGTACGACTAATAGCTCAGTACTGTATTAATTTGGAGAAATCATCATATATCTTTACTAAGCATATATATGTAATTTGTTAAGGACGCAAGTGTCATTTTAGTTCAAATGAAATCATTTCTCTTGTATTATGCATATTTTTTAATCAATATGTTGAGAAAGAATTCAATTCTTCTTTATTTTGGTTCTGATCAACAAAGTTCATTTAGAATTCATCTCTATTAAATTCTATTGAATTGTAATCAATTGAACTCTTAACAAGGTTTTGTTCCGATCACAGACTAAATAAGCAAACTAAAAGAAAGAGACAAGAAAGCTGACCTGATTTCCAAGCATTTATATCCATGCATATTCTCTTTTGCAACTTTCTTCAGCCTTTTTCTCTTTTGGAGATCATTCACATCTTCCTTCAAAAAAAAGTATGGGTCCGACTCTGCTGCTTTTCTGAAGCAGTCAGCTTTTTCAGATTCAACCATTCAAATTCGTTGAAATTTGTGTATAAAAAAGTTTCTGCATCGAGATGCGTGAAATAGAAAATTTTGAATAGTGAGATGTAGAAAAGTAGAATTCTGTTTTTCTATCGGAAAAGTAGCAGAGTCCATTCCAAAAAGTATAGTATCTACTCTTTACGAATTACGACACAAGGTTCTGTATAAAAGGCACAAAAATCGCAAAATAGTTAAAAGTGCATATCGGATGTTTAATTACATCATGAATTGGGCTAGAATATTAATAAATTAAGGCAAACTAAAGTAAATAAATTAGTGATGTGTACAAAGTACAAACTAATTAAGTGTAACCTACAGAGCAATATAAAAACTAGCTGCAATATTGACCAAATTAATTAAGTTATGAAATATGACTGCTACACCAAATTGAGACTAATAAAGATCACATTACTACTTGACTACTCCAAACATATAATATATGAAAAATATGTAAGTTCAATTAAACTATTTTCTGACAGTAGCTAGGCCGGCGGGTATGATATAAAAGAGAAACATGAATGTAGACTTGATAGGTAATACGTAATTTGTGCACTGAAACTGTTTCTGATTATATAATTAAGCATAACAATTGGAATAATTTTTATTTTGAGAGGAGGATACATAAATATCTAATCTTAATATTTAAAAAATTAAGTGCCGCGAAAAATGTTTGCGACATATATAATTGTTTAAAAATCTAATATCACGGAGTAAAAAATGAATGCATTAAAATAAATCAATCATAGTTTACTAAATGTTTTAACCACTTGATCTAGCATAATACGATCTAAAAATCATAAAATTGTGTGTGCAAACATCTATCGTAAAAAATAACAAGATCAACATTTTGGATTTCACATTTGAGTTTTAAAATTTGAAATATAAATATAGAATATGGAGCAACTTACATGCTTCAAGATAAATAACTTTCGTTTATAATTTCTTCTAGTTTTTCTCTCTTTTTTCCCTTTATGATTGAATTGCTCTCATGGATTGCAGCACATGTGTTTTTATAGGCTGCATACGTTTTCAATGTTCCAAATCTTTGTATTGTATTCAATTTGATTCTATCATTAATGTTAAATATATGCTCATTAATTATGATTTAATGTTCATTGAACTAGGATTACTCTTGAAAGGATTAAATCCGTCGACTGTATTTTAGCGGATAGTATGCTAATTAAAAAAAAAAGCTTGCTTTTAGTCCCTACATTTTATGTTTAGTCCAATGAAGCCCCTTAAGTATTAAACTCGGTTCAAATTGACCATCTCTTAAACTCTTCTGTTCCCTGTCTCTTTCCTTCATCGTACTATTCTCTACCAACGCCGTAACGATGACCATGCTTCCTCTAGTCTTCCTTCCATGAACAAGTGTTAAACAAACATACAAGCTAGAGGAGCCCAGGCCTGAATAGTTCTCTTAATAAATATATAGGCCTTGTTAAGCTGTTAATATGGGCTGGGCTGTCAATTCGTCGGATTGTAGTACTGGACTGGACTGGACTCTTATCTACGATTAGAAGTTTCATTGGTAGTTTGTCCCATATATAAAAAGGTGATTTTTTATGGGACGCCCAAGTAAGTACACAAAATCAAAACCTTACCAAGTTACAAATTCTGATTATTGGGCTAATCACCACCAACCAGAATACCAGATAGATGGTTTGAACAAAAATTGAGATTTTCTTAGGCTGTGCTCCATATAGGGTTAGCGGAGGGAAGGGTGAGTAGATTTTTAACTTTCACCTGCTCCACAATTCAATTTTGGAAGGAAGGGAAGAAACAGCAGGTGAATAATTCACCCTGCGGAAGCCAAAATTAGAGGTGCTACTTTTATCTGATTATCCGGATCCAATCCGGAACCGAACCGGATCCGACCCGGAACCGACCCGGATCCGGTTAATTTGGGTAGGGTATGGTTTAAAAAATATAACCGGTTAAATTATGGGTACGGTTACAAAATTAATAATTTAATATCCGATCCGGATCCGAACCGGAACCGATATTGTAATGGATAGGATATGGGTTTGATTTAGTTATCCGACTCATAACCGAACCCGACCCGATACCCATATAAATACCTGATAAAACATATATGAATAACTATGAAAATACAATTTTACATATAATCAAATCAACAAATGTCACGCCAGTAATCACATTTTGCATATTAATTTTTTGAATAAAATTTATTGCTTTGAATATATCCTTCAATATCTGCCTTATATATCATCCTCATAATCATGAAAATTTATTGTTCTCATTGATATGTCATTCGCAATAAATCTCATAGAAATCAAATATTTGCCATAAATTTAATTCTCTATTCAAACAAATTAGTATTAATATTTCATTCATGGATTTTTTGAATCATAGAAAAGAAAATCACCATCTCCAATATTTTACTTTCTAAAAATTATATCTATTCTTCAATATTTTGATTTTCAAAAGTTATTTATCTCCACCCTCCTGAATTCAAAAGCTATTAACAAAAAAAAAAAACTTTCGAATATTTTTTGTTACACCATGAGTACTCCAAACAATCAACAATCAAATCCTGAAAATACTACACAAGTTCCACAAAATATTATTGAAGGTTCTAATGAGAAAAAAAGAAAAATATATGTAGTATGAGAGTTGTGACATATATCCGCTCCGGATCCGGAACCGTCCTATATCCGAACCGGACCCGATAATCCACAAAAAAGTTATGGATATCTATCTACCCGGAACCGAAAGAATGGATCCGAAATATCTACGGGTAGATAGGTATCCGGATCCGGACCCGATCCAATTTGAAACAAATAAGTATATGGATCGAAATTTGGACCCGAACACTTTTAAAGTACGGGTCCAAATATAATAGTATCCGGATCCGACCCGACCCGATAGCACCTCTAGCCAAAATCATCACCCCCGATTTGGGGTGTAGGCCCTTTCCCTCCCCTCCCCTCCCCTCACCTCCCTTCCGCTCCCTCTCTAATACAATTATTGGAGCACAGCCTTAGTTGTTTACACAAAAATAACTTTTACCGCGTAGGAGTTGATCTAAAGTTGAATGGTGCAATTTGACAGGGATCAATTCATTTAGCTAGCCTACTTTAATTTCGTTCAAATGTTATTTTATTGTATAGCTACTAGATAGATAAGTCAACTAAAGCGTGTTGGCACCTTAATTGGACGCTAAGGTAATGAAAGGGCATCATCCGTGTTATTTCCATCGCGTCTCTTGTGTAGAGTATAAATTCATGAGAAACCCAAGCTCTATTGCATAAATTCATATTCTCACAACGAAACTCATCAAGCAAGTAGAGAGCAAAAGATCAATTTAATTATTTACAAAAAAAAAAAAAGAGTTGGTACCATTCACATCCTTGAAGTTTCAACAATGTTTGGTCACCACCAGAAGCAGGAAGGCAACCAGTCAGCAATCGACTATCGCAAGCAGCAGAAGCACCACAATACTAATTTTATATTTTGATCAAATCTGGTGGTCCAGAATTTGGAAGCACTGTTTTTACTGTTCATTCGGATCAGTAATTTTCAAAGTGACTTAATAAATAGTAAAAAAAATTCCAAAAAAGATAAAATTTGGTCTCCAAGCAGATTTCAATATGTATATCAACTTGAACGGTTTGGATCGACCGTTTGGACTTTGAAAATCCGATTTTGAGTTGGAAGCATATCGGCCCATATGCTACTAAAAGCATATTAGCCTATCTCTCTCTATATATACACACACACACACACACACATATATATACACACACGCGCACACACACACACACACACACACACATATATGTATATAAGAATTTTTTAAATCTCAAAATTAGATGAAATGTAAACGTAATTTCACTAATAGTTTACTGCCATTCATTTCATTTTTGTTTTCTAAACTACACTTTCACAACAACATGCTTGAAATATATTTTTATTGAATAGAAGTTTCAGAATATATTTTTATAATTATATATCTTATAGGACAACGGGTACAAAATAGTTTTTTTCTCGTATTCTTTTCTATTAAACTAACATAAATAACTTTATTAATACCCGTACCAAATAAGCTAATTGAAACAAGTCTTACCCGTACCTGTCTAATCGAATACGATAAAGGGGGTCATTAACACTCATAATGAAGAGTCATATTGCAGAATGAATTATAAAATTGCTTTGATCTTAAAATTGCAGTGACCTAATTGTTTGAAATATCAATCATAGTATTAATATTGGGAAAAAAACAACAATCCCAGTCATTTATGCCACAAAGGAAGTGAACATTGACCAAAGAGTCACCTATAAATTTTTAAGATCGAATGTCAATTTCAAGAAATATTAAGAATACCTTTGACCAAGTTGCTCCAGGTACTAATTTGCAGTCTCCTCTGCAGTCTCTCATTTCTCTGTGGTAACAAAATCTAACACCAAATTTGAATGGGAGCTCCACCAAGTAACTGCAATACAAAAGAAATATTTAAAAAGTACTCTAAATGGTGCACAACTGAAATCTTACTTTAATTACAGAGTAGCAAAAATTTGTCAAATGCTGCCAACTTGAAGGCTGTTGAAGCTTGCAACTCTAGACCTTAAATTCCCCGCCAACAATGGAGATAGAATGGGAAGGAAATCAATAATGGAGATAGAAGTGAATCCCAGATAGAGAGAAGAGAGGAGACACTCACCAAGTAAAGTTGTCGTTTCAGGTTCAGGACATGAGAATTGACCCGGTGGACTTGGCAGGAGAAGAGAGAAGGAGAGAGCGCGTAAGTGAGGGAAGGGGGAGAATGTAGGGGTTGATTAATCAGGTAGGGTGCTGGAGACGAATTATGGTTGATAGGGAGGTAAAATATATAATGAATTTATGATACAGCTAAAAGCTGAGCAAATATTGCCTTTCAAGTAAATTGCAGTCTACGTTTAAACATTTATTCCTATCCTCCAATTTGAATCCTAATAGATGCCACTGCACATGAGATTTTTTTCACAAAATTTTTATTTTAGTTTTATAATTTCATTCTTTGTTCATCTGCAAATACACCATTTATACATAATTTACTTCAAAGAGAGAGGAATTAATTTGAAAGTTGTCCGAAATTACATATTTATATATACGTCGAGGGAGTAATTGATATATTGAACAATTAATAAAAAAACTACACATGATGCCTCTCCATTTTATCTATATGACATTTTTATTTTAACATTCTTGTGTCACTTTATTAACATTAATAACATCTCCAACTTTTCACTTTTTATATATTTATATAATGAAGTAATATGTCTACCGCTGGCTCACTTTTAGTTGTGGGCCTTGTGGCAACACCTCAAATTATAATTATGGTTACGCCTCAAATCATGCATTCACATGCCTCAACTTTCTTATCATCACGTAGCTACCTAAAGAGTCAAGAGCAAGCTCAACTCAAGCATTCCAAGGAGTTAGAATAGTAAAATACACAAGATGAATCCTATCTTTTTTCTCTACGTACACAAAGTAAACCTTAATATATATGCTCCAACCAGCTGAATATATAAATATGCAAAATTATGTCAACCTTACGCCTTGTTATATGTGTATTTTTTTGATGAAAAATTGTTATATGTGTATTTTAATGTCTAATTAATATTTTTGTATGTATATACATGTATAGAGAGAGAGAGAGAGAGAGAGAGAGAGTTACTGTAGTATTAGGCACAAAATAAAAAGTATAACACAATCTAATCAAACATACAAACTGTTCCAATGGTTAATTAACTGGGCTGCTTTGTAATTAACAACCACCACCCTCACCACGCCGGTCAGCTTAATTAATTACATGTGCATTATTATTAAATGACTAAATGTACAACAACTTTATGGAGTATGAAACAAACATTTTATTACTATTTCATGTTTCAAATGTAACACTACACTTGTAGAATGTTGTAACTTGCTAACATAAGTTAGTATAAAATGATATCTTGTCATGGTTACTTTTAAGTGACCTAGGGAACAAGAAAGTTATATACTTCTTGTCCTGGTTGCTTGTATACATACATTCTTTTGCTTTCAAATGAATACCTTTTCTTTTTGTGTGGGTCAAGAAAGTAATATACATTCTTCCTGAACAGAGAAGAAGATAAGAGGCATGCATTTGTACAAAGAGCAATATTCGAAACCTGTCTCGGTGTCTAGGGCTCCACAGGTTTCCTTCAAAAAGTGAGAGAGAGGAAAGAGAAAGATACAGAGCGATCAGAAGGGAATAGGAGTTAGGGCGACTGAGTTAGAGGATTAGCATTTGCAATGATATAATTTTACATATCGAGGTTTAAATCCATAAAAGTTACGTGAATTTGCATCCAACGCAGCATATTATTCTTCAATATCATATTCGTATATTTGTAAAAAGACAACAAACTCATTTTTAGAGATTAACTCATCAATTAAATTAATTAGTTCATCTTTTAACAAATTCCATAAACTCATTTAACTGATTCATTAATTAATCAGATTAATAGCTTAATAGTTTGGACTAATTCATTAATTAACTCATTTTGATCAACTTTTGTTGGTCTTGCTTTTGTATAAAGTTTGAGCTCTTGAGCATTTTTGTAAGAAGAATTAATTACAAGTATTTGAAAATCAGATATATAATTTCTCTATATTCTGATTCATTTTGGTTCTTCCTTACAAAAAGACAAAAAATAGCAGCCCCTTTTGCAATTAGAAGTAACTTTTCTAATTATAGCAGATTCGAATTAGAAGTAAAAAAAAAATAGAAAGGTTTTTAAGAAGGACAAAACTGGTACTTAATTAGAAGAAAAAATTCTCTCTCCTCTCAATAGTTGAATTTCTGCCCTCAAAATATATAGCAGCACCCATATATTATGTATTAGTTAATTATTCTCCCAAAATCAAGCAAACTATACAATGAGTGAACAGTTAAAATACCATTTGAAGACCATATCTAGAGTGGGAAAAATGGCATGCCGGAGCCGGATCCGTCACGGAACGGCACGGTAACGGTACGGAACGGCACGGCACGTGTGTCGGTCACGTGCCGTGACTCGCGTGTTCCGTGCCGTGACTATTCGCGTGCCGTGACCAATTGTTGGCAAAGAAGACACGGCACGGCACGGCACGGAAATTGTCTTGGTCACGGCACGGCACGGCACGGAAACACGGAACGGCACGGCACGGGACACGCGAGTCACGGAACGGAAGACACGCCAGTCACGGCAGTAGCGAAGCAATACACTAACATACCTTCCTATAAGGTATAATTTTATTTTAAATAAAATATTTACATTTAAATTTCAATTAAAACATTTGAATTTTAAAGAATCGTTTCATTTTTTTTTTTAAAACGTTAAATGCGATCAAATTTGACTAACGCGCGTTTGGTCACGGCACGTTTGGTCACGGCACGAATTAGTCACGGCACGACTTAGTCACGGCACGCAAGTCACGGCGTGACTCGCGTGCCGTGACCATTCGCGTGCCGTGACCACCCCTCGTAATTTTTGTCACGGCACGGCACGGCACGTGAAAAATTTACTTGGTCACACACGGCACGGCACGTGACCAAAGTCACGGCGTGTTAGTCACGGCACGGCACGTTTTTCCCTCTCTAACCATATCCAAACTAATTGATCCTGCTTTGAGAAATCTACAGTAAAGTTAGAAATTTGAGCCTGCAATTGTTTCCGTTCACATAAATAAATACCAACTAATTGCCTATTAAAGTCTAGAATGAGTTTCCCTTTAGAAAATAACTTGAGATACTGTAATTTTTAGGTGTGAGGCATTAAGAAATAATCAAATAAATGTGAATTTTGCTATGTAAAGCACACACATCAACCCATCAACCCATCTGTCAAGCCAAAAAAGTGTATTAGAACCATTGCCAACAACTTTGTTAATACCCAAATTAGTCATGGCTTCATCTTTTAGACCAGAAAGGTTTAGAATGACAGTATGACCGAATGTGGAGTAACTTGCGTTTTAGAATTGTAGGTCGGATATGGCCTTCAAGATAAACAAGTAACCATTTCGTTTTTATTTTCTTCTAGTTTTTCTCTCTCTTTTTTAATAAGGTTGGACATGGCCTTCAGTTTGATTGCAGCACGTGTTTAATAGGCTGCATACGTTTTCAAAGTTCAATGTTACAAATCTTTGTATTGTATTCAATTTGATTCTATCATTAATGTTAAATATATAGGATTACTCTTGAAAGGATTAAATCCGTTGACTGTATTTTATCGGATAGTATGCTAATTAAAAAATAAAAAATTAAGTTTGCTTTTAGTTCCTACATTTTATGTTTAGTCCAATGAAGCCCCTTAAGTATTAAACTCGGTTCAAATTGACCATCTCTTAAACTCTTCTGTTCCCTGTCTCTTTCCTTCATCTTACTATTCTACCAACGCCGTAACGAACATGCTTCCTCTATTCTTGCTTCCATGAACAAGTGTTAAACAAACATACAAGCTAGAGGAGCCCAGGCCTGAATAGTTCTCTTAATAAATATATAGGCCTTGTTAAGCTGTTAATATGGGCTGGGCTGTCAATTCGTCGGATTGTAGTTACTGGACTGGACTCTTATCTACGATTAGAATTTTCATTGGTAGTTTGTCCCATAGAAAAAAAGGTGATTTTTTATGGGAGGCCCAAGTAAGTGCGCAAAATCAAAACCTTATCAGGTTACAAATTCTGATTATTGGGCTAATCACCACCAACCAGAATACCAGATAGATGGTTTGAACAAAAATTGAGATTTTCTTAGTTGTTTATACAAAAATAACTTTTACCGCGTAGGAGTTGATCTAAAGTTGACTGGTGCAATTTGACACGGATCAATTCATTTAGCTAGCCTACTTTAATTTCGTTCAAATGTTATTTTATTGTGTATTAAACTAAAGCGTGTTGGCACCTTAATTGGACGCTAAGGTAATGAAACGGCATCATCCGTGTAATTTCCATCGCGTGTCTTGTGTAGAGTATAAATTCATGAGAAACCCAAGCTCTATTGCATAATTCATATTCTCACAACGAAACTCATCAAGCAAGTAGAGAGCAAAAGATCAATTTAATTATTTACAAAAAAAAAAAGAGGAGTTGGTACCATTCACATCCTTGAAGTTTCAACAATGTTTGGTCACCACCAGAAGCAGGAAGGCAACCAGTCAGCAACCGACTATCGCAAGCAGCAGAAGCACCACAAGCACATGGAACAACTGGGTCAGCTCGGGGCGGTTGCTGCAGGAACCTATGCTATGGTACAGTTACATTAATATAATTTAAAACTCTTAACGTACTATAGCTACAGAGTAATTAACCAATTACTAACTCATTCTAATTTTTTGGGTACCAGCATGAGAAGCATAAGGCTAAAAAGGATCCCGAGCAAGCACGCAGTCACAAGATTAAGGAGGAAATTGCAGCTACCGTCGCAGTTGGCAGTGCAGGTTTCGCACTGCATGAACATCACATGAAGAAAGAGGCAAAAAAGCACCACCGCCACCGCCACTAATTATATCTATCCATTGGAACTGTGTACACGGTGTAATTTGTTGATTTTGATGTCCATTTTACATTCTTTTGGTATATAGATCCGTTCTGTGTAATTTGTTGATTTTTGACTATTTTATTATTTGAATTGAACTTAAAAATAGTAATATTGATCATTATATATGTTAAAAAAACACCACACGGTTTTTGCAGAAAATATTTTTTTTCAAGAGATGTGAGAACGCAAGTAATATATACGGGGGTTTGTTGCATTCAGATCCTCCCTAGAACCATAATAGAGAATCTTTTACAATTACTGGATCTGGACCGTTCTTTTTAACTTGGCACAAATCTCAAAGCACAATAATACTGCCCCTGCGCTAGCTCGAATCCCAAAACAGCTGAGAGTTAATCTCTAACCGTAAAGTGAAATCCGAATCCCAAAACAGCTGGGAGTTAATCTCTAACCGTAAAGTGAAGGGAATATTTTACAATATTGGATATATAGGATACTTGTCCGGGGTTTGTTATGTTTGTATAGTTGAATCATCTTCGTTAAGTAATTTTTTTTTGTGATATTTTCTTTCTTACACCTTTCTATTTAAATGTTGCCTATTAAAACATCAAGTACTTTTTTATACTTCTTTATTATGTTTGGTTGAGATCTAAATCATGAAATAAAGAGTTTAGGTCTCAGTTATTACACCAAACGAGCATTAAATAAGTGGCTTAAACTGGACATAAGTCTAAATTAGATTGGCCTAAACTAGCCTAAAATAAACCACCTCCTAGATGCCTTAATTTTGCATTCCACCCTAGACGATCCACTGTCCGTATGTAACTATTTGCAAATTTCACTCCTCTGAGTCCTCTCTCTTCTTTGGACCTCAACCACAGAATATGAATAATTTAAACTGGCCTAAATTTTAATAATCAACTTAGACCTCCTTAACTTTAATCCTCAACCAAACATCACTTTTGATATTTGAGAGTCTGTGGTAGTTTGGTTAAACAAACTAAGTTGTAACTTGGATGTTTCATATTCCACTCCCCAGCGAAAATATGCTAGCACATATGCCTTTTTCTAAAGAAAAAACAAAATTCTTCATTGTAATTTCCTTTGAATTAAACAAACAAAGAATTGACGGTGATTGAGAATTTCAATCAGATCTCATTTACACTTAATTCAGGGTTGAATTTTTAATCATTCCATTGGTCTGGAAAATATATTTTAGAAGGACAGATCATGCCCAAGGGCTAGGTGCTAGCTCGGTGCGCGCTGGTTGTCAAGTCATATATATCACATCCTTTTGCTTTAGGCCAGTATGCTACTCAGCGTAAGTCCAAAGTACAAACTAACCAAAAACCCAAAAATATATATAAGAAGAAGAATTAGGAGATGGAGAACACTAATGACAAATTGAAGCTAAAGCTTTTAATCGATAAAAAATCTGACAAGGTGTTGTTCGGTGAAGCTAACAAAGATGTTGTGGATTTCATATTCAGCTTCTTAGCGCTCCCTCTCGGTGCCGTTATCAAGCTCCTTAAAAAGGATGGCATGGTAGGTTCCATTGGAGAAGTTTACGATAGTTTGAGTAAGCTGAATGAGGTCTACATCCTCTCTAAAGAGAAGGTATCTCCCCTTCTCGATCCCCCTCTTGAATCCACTGCAGAAGTCTTCTATAATTTTAAGTCGAGGGAGTCCCCTGTATGGGTCATGCCTAAGTTGTTTACAGGCAAAACCAATGTTCTACTACCTCCAACAACCCATCCGGATACAAAAGATAGGAGGCTCTACCTTTGTTCCAATACAATTACTAGTGCTTTCAATAATAAGGGTTGCCGTTCTTATGTTAGTGAGGTGAAAGGGACAGCTTGTCCCTGTTGTGACACAGGATTGAATACGGAGGCAGAATTTGTAGGTCCAAAGTCAGATGCCAGTACTGGTGTAGAAGTTGGTAGTGATGAAAAAGGGTATGTTACGGGAGTGGTGACTTACACTGTGATGGATGATCTTACAGTGACTCCCATGTCATCTGTATCCAATATCGCACTTCTGAACAAGCTTCAGATCAAAGATTTGGGATCACTCAAGGAGATTACTGTCATTATTGGCTTTGAAGAGGTAAGTAAGATATAGTTGTAACTTATTATAAGGGCCTACATATAATATTATCAATTTCATGCATCATCTATATACTTTGGTTGAAGGGAGGGATGGGAAAGTAACACTAATCACAGTATAATTTATCACCGGAATTAAGGTTTTCTTTTAAGAGTTCTTCACCTTAGCTTTTTTTTTTTTTTTTGAATTATTCATCTTAACTTTCTACGGTTAACAATTGATAATATTATACAAATAATGATGCATCGATCAGTATATGATGAAGTGGTAAAACCACAATTTCAGCTAAAACATAATAACCTTAATCTTAAATTAAAATGAGTATTATAAACAATATATGTCAAAATTATTAGAAAAGTATAATAGAGAACACAAACACACAAGCACTTCCATGAAGCTCCCTTCCCTCCCTTTGTTTTATCAATTCAGAATAGCATTACATAGTATTTTTTCGTATATTTTTTTAGGCAGCATAATCTCATTTATAAATATGATTGCTAATCTATTTTGCCTTAAATTCATCTTTCCTAACCGATACATATTTCCTTAACAATATATTTCTTTTTCCTTACTATTTCCTTAATCTAAGATTGCTTAAATATTACATTGAAGATAAGCAAATCTTTTGTAATCTTCTGACTTGTTCACCACTCTTACTTTGATTTTCTGTGACACATGTAAATGTGTCAGGGTGTATATTCCAACAATATATGTGTCTGATAATATGATCAATTTTCTGTACAAACCCTGATTAGCTTTGTTCTATGACTTGCTCATATATAAATTAATACTCTTGGGCAAATGTTCATAATTGGTTTTGGCCTTGTCAATGGAAATTAGGGATTGAAGCTTCTCAAGGCTTCTCTGGAAACAAAGACTATCCTTACCGATGTTTTCCTGAAGGGAAATCGTGCAGCTAATGCATAGCCATGGTTCAAGTTCATTCTGGAGCTTTTGATGCTTTTTTATTATTATTATTATTATTATTTTGTAACGCTTCTTATAATCTGGTAGCATATGTATGGAACTTTTGCTCGGAGTATGGTGATGATGCTGTGAATCACCTGTAATCTTTTGGTATTTTCTCTAGTTAATTATTGTAATCTAAAAATTCTAGTTTGCTCTTCAAAGTTTTATTTTTTGAAAACTTTGGCAGAGGCTGCGTTGCTCTTCAAAGTTATTCACCATTCTGAGACTAGTAAAAAATGACTAATGTACAACTGTATGTCCAACATTTTTAAAAATACCCAAGGTTTAGATCGAATCGCTAAAAATGCCCATACCAATTCGGTATTTTAAAAATGCCCAAACCGGCCATTTAATGGCCGGTCCAGATTAAAAAGCCCGACCGGCCATTAAATGGCCGGTCCCCTGATTAATTTTTTTTTTAGATACAAATAGCTAAAATAATGAAATATAACACTAAAAAATCGAATTTTTTTTCCCTTTGTCAAATTACTTTTTTGATAGCATATTTATACTAAAATACGCTAAATTACTTGAAATTATGTTAATTTATGCTGAATTACACTAAATTACTTGAAATTACAATAATTATGTAGAATTATGCTAAAATACGATAAATTACGCTAAATTACGTATGAATAGAGATGATATCTTCACTGAGAAGGCGAAAAACAACGACGAAACTTCAAACGGCCATAAAACGGCGCTCGAGTGTCTGATTTCAGCAAATGACCACTTTTCGGAAAGCTTGTGAAAATACGCATGCATCAATATTTGTGATGTCAAATTTCCAAATTCAGAATCGCCAAAAAATAAAGGGAAGAGTCTCAAAACTTCAGTTGAAGTTTCCGATTAAGATTTTCATTTCTATTATTCAATCTACGTAGCTCAATAAATTAGTTATATAATAAACTTGTAGAATACCAATTTTTATTATTTTTGAAATTTTTTACTATTTTTTTATGATTTATGAAAGATGGCACAAAATAGGCCCTATTCATACGTAATTTAGCCTAATTTACCATATCTTAGCATAATTCTACATAATTATTGTAATTTCAATTAATTTAGTGTAATTCAGAATAAATTGACATAATTTCAAGTAATTTAGCGTATTTTAGTATTTTAGTATTTCTAAATATGCTAATTATATATCAAAAAAGTAATCTAACAAATATTTTTTAAAAATTCGATTTTTTAGTGTTATATTTCAGCATTTTAGCTATTTGTCTCTTAAAAAAAATTAACATAATTTAAAGTAATTTAGTGTAACTCAGCATAAATTAACATAATTTGAAGTAATTTAGCGTATTTTAGTATAAATATGCTATCAAAAAAGTAATTTGACAAAGGGAAAAAAATTCGATTTTTTAGTGTTATATTTCATCATTTTAGCTATTTGTCTTTAAAAAATAAAATAATAATAATAATCAGGGAACCGGCCATTTAATGGTCGGTCGGGCTTTTTAATCGGGACCGGCCATTAATGGCTGGTTTGGGCATATTTAAAAATACCGAATGGGTATGGACATTTTTAGCGATTCGATCTGAACCGTGAGTATTTTTAAAAATATCGGCTGTATGTGTGATGTCGAGTTGTATATATATATATGATACATCAGTGGCGGATCACTTGGGTGAATGGAGATCAACTGACCTTCGTAAATAATTGGCCCAAAGAGCAGGCTCTTTCATTTCATGTTTTCTTGAAGAAAGTATCCTCTGCAAAGAGTATCCATTTGCACTTATAGGAACAGTTTGTATTATGAAATTATAAATCATGACAGAATATTACATGCTAAGAGCTGGAAGCAAGATATTTTTTTCTCAGCTCCTATATATTGAAGCAGAATTCCGGTAACTTGAAGTTCATAGTATTTTTTTTTTTTTAACGAGAACACGTGACATGATTTAATAATTCTTTAAAATGGAAAATTTTACCTCCATATAATATTGTATTAAACGGTATCATGCTAAAATAGTGTGTTTAGTTTTCAATCATCAAGTCAATTCTGTGGTAACAAAATAGACTAAATTTTAATTTAGATCTGGACCGTTCGATACGAATCCGGACTAATCTGGTCCAGGGCAGTATGGGGTCCTATGTGTCAAAGCAAATCGGACCATTTGGATCTAAACTCAAAATTTCTGTTATCTCAGAGGATTTGAATGTCTATTATGGGCCTCCAGTAGAGTGGGAAAAATGACACGGCCGGCGGAGCCGACTCCGTCACGGAACGGCACGGCACGCGTGTCGGTTACGTGCCGTGACTCGCGTGACTCGTGCCGTGACCATTCGCGTGCCGTGATCAATTGTTGGCAAAGAAGGCACGGCACGGAAATTGTCTTGGTCACGGCACGGCACGAGACACGCGAGTCACGGAACAGTAGACACGAAAGACACGCCAGTTACGAGAAAATACACTAACATACCTTCCTATAAGATATAATTTTATTTTAATTAAAATGTTTACATTTGAATTTTAAAGAATCGTTTCATATATTTTTTTAAAACGTTAAATGCGATCAAACGTAACTAACGCACGTTTGGTCACGGCACGTTTGGTCACAGCACGACTTAGTCACGGCACGCGAGTCACGTCTTGACTCGCGTGCCGTGACCACCCCTCGTAATTTTTGTCACGGCACGGCACGGCACATGAAAAATTTACTTGATCATGGCGTGTTAGTCACGGCACGGCACGGCACGTTTTTCCCACTCTAGCCTCCAGTCTGCGTCTGTCATGAACAAGGAATAGCGTAGTCCACTATTCCGATCATTTCAGTCTTCGGCAAGAGCCGAGACCCGAGAGGGCTCTATTTCCATTTTTCCTAAATAGAGAAATTGACCGGTACGATTTGATCCCAACCAAAATAGAGAAAATGAAATATTATATCAGTTTCATAAAATCCAACCAAGCCAACCAAATAATTATCTATCACCCGTAGAAAAAATGCTTAAAATAAATCGAAATTTACTTCGATTCGTAGGAATAGACACCAAACAAAAATTCATAGAATAACGACCTTAAACCAAAGCGGAAAAAAAAAAAAGCATTAGTGAAATCTCAAAAAATAACTGTGAACAACGCAGTATTCTAAGAACTAAACTGAAAGTATATATTCCAAAATTCAAATTAATAGCATATATTATTTTTCAATCAATTGAGCAGAGCCTCTTAATCCTGACATCCTATAAAAGATATAATAATTTTTTTGCATGATTGGACATAGATCCATCATGACATCGATAAGGATTTCAAGTAAAATTGAACAGTGGAAACCAGGAATATCTACAAACTTCAGTACAACTTATAAAATAGTAGTAAAAATTTAATCAAGTATATATGGTATGAACAAATCATGTCAGCATAGTGTAATTTAAATTCGCTGATATTTTATAATAGATGAAAACATAGTACCGAATTCGTTTTTATGGGATGAAATTTTGTGTCACAAATGCAAAATAATATAAAAATGTTATATCTTAATGAATTTCATATTATGAGAGAAAACTAGAAGAGCCGCACCTCATCGGTTACGGGTAATGGCACATCATCCACATTATGCGCTTGCTAATTAAATATGTGTTTGAAATTTAAATAATTTAATTTATAATTATTAAGTATGTATGTATGAAGTATAAAATGAAGAAGATTAGAAAAAAGATAATGATACGAAAAGAATAGCTCGCTAATCAATTTGATTTTTTTATTAAAATCAGCGATTTTAAAACTGGCTTAATACATAGTAAAAAAAATTCAAAAAATGGAAAATTTGGTCTACAAGCATATTTTAATATAGATATTACATTTAACGGTTTGGATCGACCGTTTGGAGTTTGAAAATCGGAAAACCAATTGATTGCACCATGGCTCCGAAACAAACGTTTTGATATTAGCCAACCTATATATATATGTAGATATATATATGTAGATATATATATGTATATGTGTATGTATATGTATATGTGTATGTGTATGTGTATGTGTATGTATATGTATATGTGTATCTATATGTATATGTATATGTGTATGTCTATGTGTATGTGTATGTGTATGTGTATGTCTATGTATATGTATATGTCTATGTGTATGTGTATGTGTATGTGTATGTATATGTATATGTATATGTATATATATATATGGAGTAGGGCTATTGTACTTCGCGAAGTAAAACGAAGTTTTACTTCACGCTCATATTCTCATTTTCAAAATCTAAAACGTCGATCCGAACCGTTCAAGTTGTTTTCCATATTGAAATGTGCTTGGAGACAGCAAATTTTACATTTTGGATTTTTTTTACTATTTATTAAGTCACTTTGAAAATCGCTGATCCATTGTGAACAGTAAAAAAAAGTAAAAAATTCTGGACCAATAGATCAGCGATTTTCAAAGTGGCTTAATAAATAGTAAAAAAATTCCAAAAAATGTAAAATTTGGTCTCCAAGCACATTTCAATATGGATCGAGAACAACTTGAACGGTTTGGATCGACGTTTTGGTTTTTGAAAATGGGAATATGAGCGTGAAGTAAAATTTTGTTTTACTTCGCGAAGTACAATAGCACAATTATATATATATGTGTATATAAGAATTTTTTAAATCTCAAAATTAGATGAAATGTAAACGTAATTTCACTAATAGTTTACTCCCATTCATTTCATTTTTGTTTTCTAAACTACACTTTCACAACAACAGAAAAGTACAAATGCTTGAAATATATTTTTATTGCATAGAAGTTTCAGAATATATTTTTATAATTATATATCTTATAGGACAACCGGTACAAAATAGTTTTTTTCTCGTATTCTTTTCTATTAAACTAATATAAATAACTTTATTAATACCCATACCAAATAAGCTAATTGAAACAAGTCTTACCCGTACCTGTCTAATTGAATACGATAAAGGGGGTCATTAACACTCATAATGAAGAGTCATGTTGCAGAATGAATTATAAAATTGCTTTGATCTTAAAATTGCAGTGACCTAATTGTTTGAAACATCAATCATAGTATTAATATTGGGAAAAAAACAACAATCCCAGTCATTTATGCCACAAAGGAAGTAAACATTGACAAAGAGTCACCTATAAATTTTTAAGATCGAATGTCAATTTCAAAAAATATTAAGAATACCTTTGACCAAGTTGCACCAGGTACTAATTTGCAGTCTCCTCTGTAGTCTCTCCTTTGACTGTGGTAACAAAATCTAACACCAAATTTGAATGGGAGCTCCACCAAGTAACTGCAATACAAAAGAAATATTTAAAAAGTACTCTAAATGGTGCACAACTGAAATCTTACTTTAATTACAGAGTAGCAAAAATTTGTCAAATGCTGCCAACTTGAAGGCTGTTGAAGCTTGGAACTCTAGACCTTAGATTCCCCGCCAACAATAATGGAGATAGAATGGGAAGGAAATCAATAATGGAGATAGAAGTGAATCCCAGATAGAGAGAAGAGAGGAGACACTCACCAAGTAAAGTTGCAGTTTCAGGTTCAGGACATGAGAATTGACCCGGTGGACTCGGCAGGAGAAGAGAGAAGAAGGAGAGCGCATAAGTGAGGGAAGGGGGAGAATGTAGGGGTTGATTAATCAGGTAGGGTGCTGGAGAGGAACTTATGGTTGATAGGGAGATAAAATATATAATGAATTTATGATACAGCTAAAAGCTGAGCAAATATTGCCTTTCAAGTAAATTGTAATCTACGTTTAAACCTTTATTCCTATCCTCCAATTTGAATCCTAATAGATGCCACTGCACATGGGATTTTTTTCACAAAATTTTTATTTTAGTTTTATAATTTCATTCTTTGTTCATATGCAAATACACCATTTATACATAATTTACTTCAAAGAGAGTGGAATTAATTTGAAAGTTGTCCGAAATTACATATTTATATATACGTCGAGGGAGTAATTGATATATTGAACAATTAATAAAAAAAACTTAACATGATACCTCTCCATTTTATCTATGACATTTTTATTTTAACATTCTTGTGTCACTTTATTAACATTAATAACATCTCCAACTTTTCACTTTTTATATATTTATATACATGAAGTAATATGTCTACCGCTGGCTCACTTTTAGTTGTGGCAACGCTTCAAATTATAATTATGGTTACGCCTCAAATCATGCATTCACATGCCTCAACTTTCTTAGCATCATGTAGCTACCTAAAGAGTCAAGAGCAAGCTCAACTCAAGCATTCCAAGGAGTTAGAATAGTAAAATACACAAGATGAATCCTATCTTTTTTTCTCTACGTACACAAAAGTGAACCTTAATATATATGCTCCAACCAGCTGAATATAAATATGCAAAATTATGTCAACCTTACGCCTTGTTATATGTGTATTTTAATGTCTAATTAATATTTTTGTATATATATATATATGTATAGAGAGAGAGAGAGAGAGAGAGAGTTACTGTAGTATTAGGCACAAAATAAAAAGTATAACACAATCTAATCAAACATACAAACTGTTCCAATGGTTAATTAACTGGGCTGCTTAATTTGTAATTAACAACCACCACCCTTCACCATGCCGGTCAGCTTAATTACTTACAAGTGCATTATTATTAAATGACTAAATGTACAACAACTTTATGGAGTATGAAACAAACATTTTATTACTATTTCATGTTTCAAATGTAACACTACGCTTGTAGAATGTTGTAACTTGCTAACATAAGTTAGTATAGAATGATATCTTGTCATGGTTGCTTTTAAGTGACCTAGGAAACAAGAAAGTAATATACTTCTTGTCCTAGTTGCTTGCATACATACATTTTTTTGCTTTCAAATGAATATTTTTTCTTTTTGTGTGGGCCAGGAAAGTAATATACATTCTTCCTTAACAGAGAGGAAGATAAGAGGCGTGCATTTGTGCAAAGAGCAATATTCGAAACCTGTTTCGGTGTCTAGGGCTCGACAGGTTTTCTTCAAAAAGTGAGAGAGAGGAAAGAGAAAGATACAGAGCAATCAGAAGGGAATAGGAGTTAGGGCGACTGAGTTAGAGGATTAGCATATTTGCAATGATATAATTTTACATATCGAGGTTTAAATCCATAAAAGTTACGTGAATTTGCATCCAACGCAGCATATTATTCTTCAATATCATATTCGTATATTTGTAAAAAGACAACAAACTCATTTTTAGAGATTAACTCATCAATTAAATTAATTAGTTCATCTTTTAACAAATTCCATAAACTCATTTAACTAATTCATTAATTAATCAGATTAATAGCTTAATAGTTTGGACTAATTCATTAATTAACTCATTTTGATCAACTTTTGTTGGTCTTGCTTTTGCAAAAAGTTTGAGCTCTTGAGCATTTTTGTAAGAAGAATTACAAGTATTTGAAAATCAGATATATGATTTCTCTATATTCTTATTCATTTTGGTTCTTCCTTACAAAAAGACAAAAAATAGCAGCCCCTTTTGCAATTAGAAGTAACTTTTCTAATTATAGCAGATTCGAATTAGAAGTAAAAAAAAAATAGAAAGGTTTTTAAGAGGGACAAAACTGGTACTTAGAAGAAAAAATTCTCTCACCTCTCAGTAGTTGAATTTCTGCCCTCAAAATAGCAGCACCCATATATTATTTATGTATTAGTTATTCTCCCAAAATCAAGCAAACTATACAATGAGTGAACAGTTAAAATACCATTTGAAGACCATATCCAAACTAATTGATCCTGCTTTGAGAAATCTACAGTAAAGTTAGAAAATTGAGCCTGCAATTGTTTCCGTTCACATAAATAAATACCAACTAATTGCCTATTAAAGTCTAGAATGAATTTCCCTTTAGAAAATAACTTGAGATACTGTAATTTTTAGGTGTGAGGCATTAAGAAATAAATGTGAATTTTGCTATGTAAAGCGCACACATCAACCCATCTGTCAAAGCCAAAAAAGTGTATTAGAACCATTGCCAACAACTTTGTTAATACCCAAATTAGTCATGGCTTCATCTTTTAGACCAGAAAGGTTGAGAATGTATGACAGAATGTGGAGTAACTTGCGTTTTAGAATTGTAGGTCGGATATGGCCTTCAAGATAAACAAGTAACCATTTCGTTTTTATTTTCTTCTAGTTTTTCTCTCTCTTTTTTAATAAGGTTGGACATGGCCTTCAGTTTGATTGCAGCACATGTGTTTTAATAGGCTGCATACGTTTTCAAAGTTCAATGTTCCAAATCTTTGTATTGTATTCAATTTGATTCTATCATTAATGTTAAATATATGCTCATTAATTATGATTTAATGTTCATTGAACTAGGATTACTCTTGAAAGGATTAAATCCGTTGACTGTATTTTAGCGGATAGTATGCTAATTAAAACAAAAAAAATAAAGTTTGCTTTTAGTCCCTACATTTTATGTTTAGTCCAATCAAGCCCCTTAAGTATTAAACTCGGTTCAAATTGACCATCTCTTAAACTCTTCTGTTCCCTGTCTCTTTCCTTCATCTTACTATTCTCTACCAACGCCGTAACGACCATGCTTCCTCTAGTCTTCCTTCCATGAACAAGTGTTAAACAAACATACAAGCTAGAGGAGCCCAGGCCTGAATAGTTCTCTTAATAAATATATAGGCCTTGTTAGGCTGTTAATATGGGCTGGGCTGTCAATTCGTCGGATTGTAGTACTGGACTGGACTCTTATCTCCGACTTGAATTTTAATTGGTAGTTTGTCCCATAGATAAAAAGGTGATTTTTTATGGGAGGCCCAAGTAAGTGCGCAAAATCAAAACCTTATCAGGTTACAAATTCTGATTATTGGGCTAATCACCACCAACCAGAATACCAGATAGATGGTTTGAACAAAAATTGAGATTTTCTTAGTTGTTTACACAAAAATAACTTTTACCGCGTAGGAGTTGATCTAAAGTTGAATGGTGCAATTTGACAGGGATCAATTCATTTAGCTAGCCTACTTTAATTTCGTTCAAATGTTATTTTATTGTATAGCTACTAGATAGATAAGTCAACTAAAGCGTGTTGGCACCTTAATTGGACGCTAAGGTAATGAAACGGCATCATCCGTGTTATTTCCATCGCGTCTCTTGTGTAGAGTATAAATTCATGAGAAACCCAAGCTCTATTGCATAATTCATATTCTCACAACGAAACTCATCAAGCAAGTAGAGAGAAAAAGTTCAATTTAATTATTTCAAAAAAAGAGAGTTGGTACCATTCACATCCTTGAAGTTTCAACAATGTTTGGTCACCACCAGAAGCAGGAAGGCAACCAGTCAGCAATCGACTATCGCAAGCAGCAGAAGCACCACAATACTAATTTTATATTTTGATCAAATCTAGTGGTCCAGAATTTGGAAGCACTGTTTTTACTGTTCATCCGGATCAGCAATTTTCAAAGTGGCTTAATAAATAGTAAAAAAAATTCCAAAAAATGTAAAATTTGGTCTCCAAGCAGATTTCAATATGTAGATCAACTTGAACGGTTTGGATCGACCGTTTGGACTTTGAAAATCCGATTTTGAGTTGGAAGCATATCGGCCCATATGCTACTAAAAGCATATTAGCCTATCTCTCTCTATATATATACACACACACACACACACACAGATATATATATGTATATAAGAATTTTTTAAATCTCAAAATTAGATGAAATGTAAACGTAATTTCACTAATAGTTTACTGCCATTCATTTCATTTTTGTTTTCTAAACTACACTTTCACAACAACATGCTTGAAATATATTTTTATTGAATAGAAGTTTCAGAATATATTTTTATAATTATATATCTTATAGGACAACGGGTACAAAATAGTTTTTTTCTCGTACCAAATAAGCTAATTGAAACAAGTCTTACCCGTACCTGTCTAATTGAATACGATAAAGGGGGTCATTAACACTCATAATGAAGAGTCATGTTGCATAATGAATTATAAAATTGCTTTGATCTTAAAATTGCAGTGACCTAATTGTTTGAAACAGCAATCATAGTATTAATATTGGAAAAAAACAACAATCCCAGTCATTTATGCCACAAAGGAAGTAAACATTGACCAAAGAGTCACCTATTAAGATCGAATGTCAATTTCAAGAAATATTAAGAATACCTTTGACCAAGTTGCTCCAGGTACTAATTTGCAGTCTCCTCTGTAGTCTCTCCTTTCTCTGTGGTAACAAAATCTAACACCAAATTTGAATGGGAGCTCCACCAAGTAACTGCAATACAAAAGAAATATTTAAAAAGTACTCTAAATGGTGCACAACTGAAATCTTACTTTAATTACAGAGTAGCAAAAATTTGTCAAATGCTGCCAACTTGAAGGCTGTTGAAGCTTGGAACTCTGGACCTTAGATTCCCCGCCAACAATGGAGATAGAATGAGAAGGAAATCAATAATGGAGATAGAAGTGAATCCTAGATAGAGAGAAGAGAGAAGACACTCACCAAGTAAAGTTGCCGTTTCAGGTTCAGGACATGAGAATTGACCCGGTGGACTCGGCAGAAGAAGAGAGAAGAAGGAGAGAGCGCGTAAGTGAGGGAAGGGGGAGAATGTAGGGGTTGATTAATCAGGTAGGGTGCTGGAGAGGAATTATGGTTGATAGGGAGGTAAAATATATAATGAATTTATGATACAGCTAAAAGCTGAGCAAATATTGCCTTTCAAGTAAATTGCAGTCTACGTTTAAACCTTTATTCCTATCCTCCAATTTGAATCCTAATAGATGCCACTGCACATGGAATTTTTTTCACAAAATTTTTATTTTAGTTTTAAAATTTCATTCTTTGTTCATCTGCAAATACACCATTTATACATAATTTACTTCAAAGAGAGAGGAATTAATTTGAAAGTTGTCCGAAATTACATATTTATATATACGTCGAGGGAGTAATTGATATATTGAACAATTAATAAAAAAACTAAACATGATGCCTCTCCATTTTATCTATATGACATTTTTATTTTAACATTCTTGTGTCACTTTATTAACATTAATAACATCTCCAACTTTTCACTTTTTATATATTTATATAATGAAGTAAGAGTGAGGCTATGGTGCTATGCATAGCACCAATGGCTAGTGTACTACGGCTCAATATGGTACTTTTTAAAATCCTAACGGTCGATCCGACCGTTCAATGTGATATCCATATGAATATGTACTTGCAAACTAAATTTTATATTTTTTCGAATTTTTTTACTATTTTTTCAGATAGGTAGAAAAATCAGTGTTTTTTGAAAATTCTGGACCATCAAAATTCTACCTATCTGAAAAAATAGTAAAAAAATTCGAAAAAATATAAAATTTAGTTTGCAAGTACATATTCATATAGTTATCACATTGAACGGTCGGATCGACCGTTAGGATTTTAAAAAGTACCATATTGAGCCGTAGTACACTAGCCATCCGTGCTATGCATAGCACCATAGCCTCACTCATGAAGTAATATGTCTACCGCTGGCTCACTTTTAGTTGTGGGCCTTGTGGCAACGCCTCAAATTATAATTATGGTTACGCCTCAAATCATGCATTCACATGCCTCAACTTTCTTAGCATCACGTAGCTACCTAAAGAGTCAAGAGCAAGCTCAACTCAAGCATTCCAAGGAGTTAGAATAGTAAAATACACAAGATGAATCCTATCTTTTTTCTCTACGTACACAAAGTGAACCTTAATATATATATGCTCCAACCAGCTGAATATATAAATATGCAAAATTATGTCAACCTTACGCCTTGTTAATTATATATATGTGTATTTTAATGTCTAATTAATATTTTTGTATGTATATATATGTATAGAGAGAGAGAGAGAGAGATACTGTAGTATTAGGCACAAAATAAAAAGTATAACACAATCTAATCAAACATACAAACTGTTCCAATGGTTAATTAACTGGGCTGCTTTGTAATTAACAACCACCACCCTTCACCACGCCGGTTAGCTTAATTACTTACAAGTGCATTATTATTAAATAACTAAATGTACAACAACTTTATGGAGTATGAAACAAACATTTTATTACTATTTCATGTTTCAAATGTAACACTACACTTGTAGAATGTTGTAACTTGCTAACATAAGTTAGTATAGAATGATATCTTGTCATGGTTGCTTTTAAGTGACCTAGGGAACAAGAAAGTAATATACTTCTTGTCCTGGTTGCTTGTATACATACATTCTTTTGCTTTCAAATGAATACTTTTTCTTTTTGTGTGGGCCAAGAAAGTAATATACATTCTTCCTGAACGGAGAGGAAGATAAGAGGCGTGCATTTGTGCAAAGAGCAATATTCGAAACCTGTTTCGGTGTCTAGGGCTCCACAGGTTTCCTTCAAAAAGTGAGAGAGATCGAGGAGAAAGAGAAAGATACAGAGCGATCAGAAGGGAATAGGAGTTAGGGCGACTGAGTTAGAGGATTAGCATTTGCAATGATATAATTTTACATATCGAGGTTTAAATCCATAAAAGTTACGTGAATTTGCATCCAACGCAGCATATTATTCTTCAATATCATATTCGTATATTGTAAAAAGACAACAAACTCATTTTTAGAGATTAACTCATCAATTAAATTAATTAGTTCATCTTTTAACAAATTCCATAAACTCATTTAACTAATTCATTAATTAATCAGATTAATAGCTTAATAGTTTGGACTAATTCATTAATTAACTCATTTTGATCAACTTTTGTTGGTCTTGCTTTTGTATAAAGTTTGAGCTCTTGAGCATTTTTGTAAGAAGAATTAATTACAAGTATTTGAAAATCAGATATATAATTTCTCTATATTCTGATTCATTTTGGTTCTTCCTTACAAAAAGACAAAAAATAGCAGCCCCTTTTGCAATTAGATCGATATAGAGTTGTTAAATCTTTTAAATTAGAAATATTATTGTTAATAAATTTAAAAATGGGGATAAGCAAAAAAAATTAATTCGGAGAGAGCTATAGTATATATAGCGAGTTATATATTAATTATCGGAGAGATGGAGCTGTGAACACACAACAAGCATGCATATATTATGACTTTATTTGTTCTTTCTCCCATCAAGATTTGTCAAGCACAATAAAACTTTGAAGAGAAAATGGATATTTTGATATTTTCTGTGCAGGATATATACTGTTTCCAAGAAAACAAGAAACCAAACAGGATTGCCTTTTCATTAGCATAACTCGACATCAAACAAACAGTACGTTGTACACTAGTGATTCGTCATTTTATACCAGTCTAAGAATCGTGAAAAATTTGAAGAGCAAACAAGAAATTTTAGGACTGGATTACAATAATTCACTAGAGACACTACCAAATGAGCTTGCATATGATTCACAGCATGTTCATTCCAAGTTGAACCGCTTCATACCAAAGTCTTGAAAGTTGCACACAAAATGTTCCCAGATTCTAAACAGCATTACAAAATAATAAAAGAAAACATTGAAACCTCGTCCAGACTGAACTTCAACCCTGGCTATATATTGTCATTAGATGCATGATTTTTCTTCAGGAAAACATTGGTAAGGACAGTCTTTGTTTCAAGAGAGGCCTTGAGAAGATTCAACCCCTAATATCCATTGACAAGTCCAAAAGTAATTATGAGTTAGATAAAATGTTATGAGAGTTGGAGATAATCTTCTTTTCTCTAGCTGATCATTTGTTCAAGAGTATTAATTTATATATGCATGATCAAACTTTGTGCAGACTAATACAGAAATTTGGTAATAAATATATTACTAATATATACACAGATATAGTACTTTATATACTCATTTTAATATAAGATTAAGGTTATGATGTTTTAGCTGAAATTGTGGTTGTACTGGGAACAGTTCATGATGCACATGATATATTAATTTAAATAATATTATCAATTGTTAACCGCAGAAGTTAAGGTGAACAGGGCTTAAAAATAAAGGTAAATTATATTGTGATTGGTGTCAGTTCCGCATCCCCTTCAACCAAAGTTGTAGCACAAAGGACTCAAAATACTCAAACATGCATCTAAAATAGCAACTCCATATACAATCAATCAAAGTAATATACTTACCTCTTCAAAGCCAACGTTGACAGTTATCTCCTCGAGTGATCCCAAATCTTTGATCTGAAACTTGTTCAGAAATGCAATACTGGATATAGTTGACATGGGCACCACTGTCAGATCATCCATCACAGAGTAAGTTACCACTCCCGTAACATACCCTTTTCCGTCACTACCAACTTCCACCGCGCTGGCATCAGAATTTTGACCCACAACTGTTGCCACCCTATTCAATTCGGTGCCACAACCGGGACAAGTTAGCCCTTTCACCACACTAACATAAGGGCTGCAACTCCAGTAATACTCTTCTTCGTATGTATTGGAACAAATGTAAATCTTCCTATCTTTTGTATCTTGATGGGTTGATGGAGGTAGGAGAAAATTGGTTTTGGGATTAGATGTGGATGCAAGAGGGGGCTTTAGAAGGGAAGATACCTTCTCATTAGAGAGGATGTAGGTCTCATTGAGCTTACTCAAACTATGGTAGACTTCTCCAATGGAACCTACCATGGCATCCTTTGTTAAGAGCTTGGTAATGGCACCAAGAGGGAGAGCTAAGAGACTGAATATGAAATCTACCACATCTTTGCTTGCTTCGCCAAACAACACCTTGTCAGATTTTTTATCAATTAGAAGCTTTAGCGTCAATTCGTTACCAGCATTCTCCATCTCCTAATTATGCTTATAGTTCTCCTTGTATTTTGTTGGGTATGGTTGGTTTGAAGCAAGTACTTTGCCTATAGAATGTATATTTATATACCAGGGAGGAGGTGCGTAAATTAATGCTTACTCTAGGTAGCGCGAAGATACAAGAGGTATCGAGTTCCAATGCGACCTTACACTTCTCCATACAGAAATTATTTTGAAGAAATTAATCGGAAACCGAAGCGTTTGACACCTTAGATAATGTTGATATTTAGTACAAATATTGAATATACGAAATGTAAAAAAAAAAATGTTATTTGGAATAGCTTCCGCTATAGCGACGCTATTCGCTATAGCTTTTTTTTTAGCCTTCCCGCTACGACGCTATAAACGCTATTTAGAACCTTGGTCTTATCTGATTTTTGAAATTTTTAACATTAATATTTTTAACATCAATCGTTGCGGTAGAGAGCTCCACGACCTGTTTTGTGGGAATAGATGTAAAATAAGAGAATAAAGGAATTTAAAAATAGAGAGAATATAGAGACTAGATATGTAAGAATATGAGAATAGGTTGATTTATTTTAGTTTTTAAGAGGAATTGAGGAGAACAAAAAAGTAATTTATAAACATTCAAAAAATGAATGCATTAAAATTAATTTATAAACATTCTAAATTTAACCGCTTGACTTTTTATACTAAATTAATTCCAAAGTTTAAAACTTTCGCACACTTATAAGGTGGATGGATTTAACGGTTCAGATTTGTCATTTGAAACTAATCCGATAGATTTTAGAGTCGAGTTCACAAAAAGACTTGATAAACTTAGACACCCTAGTTCTACTCTATATCGAGTGAGCCAGATATTAATTACACAATAATAATCGGAGAGATGGAACTGTGAAGTACAACAAGCATAAATTTGTGCATATATGACATGAACTTTTCTTCAATCAAGATGCGTCAAGAAAAATACTTGTGCACGTCAAATTTGGTTTGGATTCGGAGGGGTTGTAAATTAATCCCAAATCCTCATATTTAAAAAAAAAATTGCACAATCATTTATATTTCGTATTACAGAACAAATTATTCTCAATGCAAGCTGCCAAATGTCATTATTCTATTGATTCCTCTCTCTGTTCAATGCCAAAAATATCGATATCAGTACCGACCATAAATTAATGGCAGGTTTATTAATTAATCAGTAAACAAACAAATAAAAGGATATTAATTAAATCTCAACTACTAACTGTTTCATAATTATGTGCATTTACTCATTTACTGCATTTTGCATTTAGGAACAACTCGTGGAAACAATTACGAGGGGGATTTGCTCCTCATCCCCCTCGAGACGATAAATATTTGAAGCATTTATTATCCTGTTGACGACCACTAGAAGGGCTTTTTTTTTTTTTCCCCTTGAAATTTCATGCCTCCGTGTTACAGGGATTATATTCGGGTCAGTAATTATATTTTTTACGACTAGAACGACAAATTTGTCCAAAAGAAATAAATAATACAATGAGAGAATAAAATAATTAAGAGAGTGGATAAGTATAACTTCTTAACTGTATTGAGATAAATCAATAGGAATATTGGAAAAAAAAATATTCATGTATACCTCTCGAAAATATTAAAATGGCGTATTTCCTCTTCTAATATTCATGATATCATATTTACCCTTTTTTTAATTTCAATAACTTAAAGTTCTCAATTTACCCTTATACATAGAAATTTTTAAAACCAGTTAGCTAGCTAGACTGAATAAGTTGAAATTTGTAAACATGTCCCCCATCCAAACTAAAATAAATAAAAAATTACGACACAATGTATATTGCTTGGTTTAGTTTAATATTGGTCAGACTGAACCAAATAAAATTTTTAAATCCATATTAAAAAATTAAAAAAATTAACAAACAAATGTTTATTTTTATGATTAAACCTTCTAATTTCGGATCAACCGAACAAATCGAAATTTAGTTAAGTTTGTTCAATTTGGTTTTCATTCGGTTGATAAGTTTATTTTAGTTGGTTCAGTCGCATTTTTAAAACCGAATATATGTTTGGCTTGACTTTTTATTTTGATTTTAACCGAACTGAACCGATGAAGACCCCTGCTTCTACTCATACACCTTTTGATTTAAGGGGTAATTTCATGTATATGCTCCAAATAAACCTCTAAATTACGTATTCCCCTCGCTAACATAATATCATATTTACCCCTCTAAATTTTAAGAACTCACAATTTATCAAACGTATTGCCTCTTAAACTCATTTTAATTTTATAAAGCAACCATTTTACCCTTTATTAAAAAATTAAAAATATATAGCATGTTTAATAGAAATGTTCAGTTTTCTAATTGGCCTGAAATAAAAATGGTTCATTTTCTTCAACGTGCAAACATGCGTATGCTTAAATGTCATTGTGCATGCGTCACAAGTAGAGAAATGAATAATTTAGCCTCGAAAACTGGCCATTAAAAAAACTGAACATTTTTCTGATATATACTACATATTTTTATTTTTAATAAAAAGTAAAATGGGAACTTTATAAATTTAAAGTGAGTTTTAAACGAATAGGCAATAAATTGGGTAAATTTGTTAGTTTAATTATTTAGAAGGACAAATTTGATATTATAAATTTTTTAGGGGAAAATATGTAATTTAGAGATATTTGAGGGTATACATGAAATTCCCGATTAGTTCCTTGGTTCTTTGCTCAAACTGTGTCATATATATCACTAAAAGCAGTAGGGAAATTAAGGAAAAATATCTATCTTATTATTAATACTGTAATGAAATATAAATTCATAATTAATACAACCGATTCCTAACAGTGCAAATTATGGATATTACCTTTGCATAACATTTTCTCCAGGAAAACATGAAATCAAAGAAGATTAATGCCTCTTGTTTAGAAAAAATTATTTACGGAGGCCTTCTAAAATTCCATGATAGCATATCTCGACATCAAACACAGCCATTGGCGGATACTTGCCTACCCCTGGATTTGAAAAAAATTGTAGGCCCAGTGTAATTTTCAAATTGTGCCTACCCCTAATTCAATATGGTGCCCAACCCTGGCCCAAAAAATATTAAATAGAAGGCCCCCATCCGCTGGAAATAATTCCTGCTGACGCTCCGCTAGCGAGATCCGACAAAAAATAAAAAATTCGTTTCGCTAATCCCTACGCGCGAGTCAGAGAAAAAGAAAAGACTTCCTATACGCTATTCGCTGGAGTCAGAGAGCAACCCTTTCCCCATTAATTGACTATTCGCTATTCTAGATCAAATTTGATTCATTGAAGATCTCAGATTAAGCAAAAATACAAGGGTCATTTTGCTAATTTCACAATTCATACTGTGAAGGAAAAGAGGGGCTAGAATTTTCACAGAATCCGACAAGGGGTTAGAAGCGCTGCTTGAAGAAGTTTTGGAGCAGTACAAACTCACGCAATTACCAGCATATCAGTAGTGTGATGGGTTTTTAATTAGCTCCTGATTTTGATCTTTAGTTTCATTAACTTCACTGTTTTAGCATTTTCTTCCTCCAGTTTTTTATACTTATTTCATTAGCATCTCAATTGTTTTGAGTATTATTTTTCACCTTTTTTCCTGGTGGTTATCGCCCTTGTGTAACTGAACTATTCATTTCAATACAAATGTGGGTTTGACCCTCATTTTACTCAAAAAAAGGTTTGATTCATCTTTAATAAATTAGTTAGTTTATGCCTCTCTAAGATGGAATACTATATTGGTTCAGTCTAGCAACATTTAATCAATGGTTAGCATCATTTTCGGCTTACAAATTTATGGCATTTTTTTAGACATTGTAACTGAGCTATCGAACTAATACTTGAATTCCGGTAACCTTAAAGAGTCTGTGAAAGACCAGTACACTGTGCAATACCCGATTAGTTAATGGGTTTGAACCGATTAACTATTTGAATCCGATTAGTGCCCTACCCTGATGGAAATCCTGGATCCGCCCCTGAACACAGCTGTACATAATCATTACATAATTAACTTCGAAGAGCAAACCAGAATTTTTTTACCTGGATTACATTATTAATTAACTAGAGACACTACCAGAAGCTTGCATGTATTTAACAGCAAGTACATTCCAGCTTGAACCCCTTCATAATTAATAAAAAGGATCCAGACTGAGAAGCTTTTGGTACAGTCGTGCATTAGATGCTCGATATTTCCTCAGAAAAACATTGGTAAGGACGGTCTTTGTTTCAAGAGAAGCCTTGAGAAGCTTCAATCCCTAATTTCCATTGACAAGGCAAAAACAAATTATGAGTTATAATAATTAAAACATATAAAGCTCCAAACAGAACTTCAACCCTAGCTATGCATTAGATGCACGATTTTTCTTCACGAAAACATCGGTAAGGACAGTTTTTGTTTCACGCGAAGCCCTCAGAAGCTTCAGTCCCTAATTTCCTTTAAAAATGGCCAAAATATATTATTATGAATTGTAAGAAAAATGAAGATATAGAAAATAATAATGTGTCATGTACCTCATCAAGTGTTCCCTGTACATCATTTTAATTTAAGAATAAGGTTTATTAAATTTAATTTAGCTGAAATTGTGGCTGTACAGGGATAACACTTGATGAGGTACATGCATGATACATTATTATTTTTCATAATATTATCAATTGTTAACCACAGATGTTTTTGTGAACGAGCCTTAAACATATCGGAGGATAAATTATATTGTGATTAATTAGTGTCAGTTTCCAACTTTCCCACCCCTCCCTTCAACCAAAGCATAGAATTACAATAAGAAAAATTGAGTTATATACATTTTTTTTTTATGAGAGAGTTAAATACTTATATGTAGGTTCAAAATACGCAATACCCAAACATCAAGAATAGCAACGCCATACACACACACACACACACAGAGGAGGTTAGGAGCAAACTAAGATCTTACTTACATCTTCAAAGCCAATAGTGACCGTTTTCTCCTCAAGTGATCCCAAATCTTTGATCTGAAACTTGTTCAGAAGAGCAATACTGGATATAGTTGACATAGGCACCACGGTAAGATCATCCATCACAGAGTAAGTCACCACTTCCTTTACATACCCTTTTCCGTCACAACCAACTTCCACCACACTGGCATCAGAATTTAGACCCACAACTGTTGCCACCCTATTCAATCCGGTGCCACAACCGGGACAAGTTACCCCTTTCACCACACTAACATAAGGGCTGCAAGTCCAGTAATACTCTTCTGCGTACGTATTGGAACAAATGTAAATCTTCCTATCTTTTGTATCCTGATGGGTTGATGGAGGTAGGAGAAAATTGGTTTTGGGATTAGATGTGGATGCAAGGGGGGGCTTTAGAAGGGAAGATACCTTCTCATTAGAGAGGATGTAGGTCTCATTGAGCTTACTCAAACTACGGTAGACTTCTCCAATGGAACCTACCATGGCATCCTTTGCAAGGAGCTTGGTAACGGCACCAAGAGGGAGCGCTAAGAGACTGAATATGAAGTCCACCACATCTTTGCTCGCTTCGCCAAATAACACCTTGTCAGATTTTTTATCGATCAAAAGCTTTAACGTTAATTTGTTATTAGATATCTCCATCCCCTTAGTTTTGGGTATTGTTTGTTTGTAATGAGAATTTTGCATATAAGATGTACATTTATAGAATACAAGGTAATAATTAATGCTGTAGCGCGAAGAAGCTAGATGTGATATATTCAGTTCCAATGCGATCACACACTTCCCCATATACATATAATTTGGACAAAGTCGGAAACCGAAGCATCAAGACCAGACAACTCCCCTATACATTCATTAGTTGACAACCTTTGAACTATAGGAGGGTTCAAATGCACCATAATTTTTGTGCTCTAATATGTTCCACATCATTTATCTCCATTTTTAAAGTCCGAACAGTCGATTCAAACTACTCAACATGATCTTCATAATAAAATATGCTTGGAGACCAAATTTTATATTTTTTAACATTTTTTTACTATTTTTTTAGATAGAGGTACAAAATCATCTTTTTAAGGAGATTCTGGACCATCCGATAAAGTGATATTGTACCTATGTAAAAAAATAGTAAAAAAAATTCTAAAAAATATAAAATTTGGTCTCCAAGTATATTTTATTATGAAGATCATATTGAGTGGTTCAGATCGATTGTTTAGACTTTAAAAATAGAGATAAAGGATGTGGAGCACAAAAAATTATGGTGCATTTGAACCATCCTCTTGTTATAGATCCTTGGAGGCATTATAATTGTGCAATGTTGAACAAAGGTTAGCTATTGATACGAGAATTCTTATTAAAAAATCACTGAAGTATAAAGATCAATGTAAGATCAATGTAGATACAATGGTGTAAGACAATTTAGATTCCAAACTCAAATATTATGTTAACACAAAGGGTAAAGGATTTATTGAGACGATGTCAATGAAAATAATATCTACATATGAACATACAAATTTATAGAATGTTCTTTATGCAAACCGCTTACGAATAAGGTATAATTAAAATATATCCAAATCTAGTCAGAAATTCAATTTTGAAGAATGCGAGCCGCATCTATTTATATGCAATCATTATTTGTATTTTAGATGTATTAATTTTGTTTAAAAGTTAGAGGCTATCCAATTCCACACCATTAATTAGCTTTTTAATTATTATTTGTATTTTACGATGAGCCAATCGTTTGCGTTACTGGAACCCTCGATTTTGATCTCAATATCATTGCTTATAATATGTAGCAAGTTGCGGTGTTATAAATGAAAGAGATCTGAACTTGTGCCTGGTTGGGCTGTTAATATGGGAACCAGAGATTTCGTGTTGGAGGCCCAAGTGCGAAAAATGAAAAAACTCATCAGCTTACAAATTCTTATTATTGGGCTTATCGCAAAATACATAAAGAAGTAAGATCCATGATAACACCACCGTCTAGAATCCAGATAAATGGTTTGAACAAAACTGCAGATTGTCTTAATTGTTATACAAAAATAAACTGTTTCCGCGTCGTAGTTGACTGGTACAATTTTGGACGGATAAATTCATTTAGTTAGCCTACTTTAATTAGTTTCGTTCATATGTTGATTTTTATTGTATTGCTAGATAAGTTAACTAAAGCGTGTTGGCACCTTAATTGGACGCTAAGGTAAAGAAACGGCATCATCCGTGTTATTTCCATCACATCTGTTGTGTAGAGTATAAATTCATGAGAAGCCCCAGTCTCTTTTGCATAATCCCATAGCCTCCCAACGAAAATTATCAAGCAAGTAGTGGGCAAAGATCAATTTATTTACAAATAAAAGAGTTTGTTACCATTCACACCCTTGAAGTTTCAATAATGTTTGGTCACCACCAGAAGCAGGAAGGCAACCAGTCGGTGATCGACTATCACAAGCAAGAGAAGCACCATATGCACAAGGAACAATTGGGTCAGCTCGGGGCAGTTGCTGCAGGAGTCTATGCTATGGTACAATTACATCAATATTTAATTAATTTTAGACGCATCTCCTAACCAATTATTAATTCATTCTAATTTTTGCATGTTTTAGCATGAGAAGCATAAGGCTAAAAAGGATCCGGAGCATGCACGTGGTCACAAGATTAAGGAGGAAATTGCGGCCACTGTTGCTGTAGGCAGTGCAGGTTTCGCACTACATGAACACCACATGAAGAAAGAGGCAAAAAAGCAGCACCGCGCCACCGCCACTAATTATATCTATCAATAGGAACAGTGTGCACAGTGCAATTTATTGATTTTTTATGTCCATTTTTCCCATCCTTTTGATAGATAGATACGTTGTTTTGTGTTATATATGTTTATAATTATTTATTTATAAAACCTTACCATTTGTATTTTATTTTTAATAGTCATAATGTTGTTCATTCCAATTTTATTCTATTCTCGGAACTATTCTCTACTCTGCTTTCATTTCTTAAAGAGTGGCACAACTAAATGAAGTTACAAGTAGAAATGTGCATTGAATTATCACGCTTAATTTTGTTCTAAATAGAGTACGCAAATGAGATATTAAGATTAATTTTCTGTCTTTTAAGTTAATAATAATGGAGTTGGAACTGACCAAATAACAAATTATAGCTACTTCTATCATCAAGAAACAGAAACTATGCTGATTTCTTTGGCAGAATCGTCATGATCGATTTACCTCACCTGACAGTGATGTTTTGTAAACTATGGCCCCATAGAGGTCGGTTTTGTCGAGGGGAACACAGCAAAGCAAAGAGAATATTTTATTGAAAAGATAAAGAATACACAGCGAGCATATATTAGATATATATTCTCTATCATTTAATTATACACAGTCTATGAAAATACTGTCTCCAAGAAAACATGAAATCAAACAGTATTGCCTGTTCATTAGGCCAATTATTTACGCAGGCCTTCTAATTAAGATTCCATCAATGATAGCAAAACTTGATATCAAACACACAGTTGTACATTAGTGTGATTAAAACTTTTTTAAGAGTCTCACATCGAATGGTGAAAAACTTTGAAGAGCAAACCAGAATTTTAATATCTGGATTACAATAATTAACTAGAGAAACTACTTAAAGCTTACATGTGATACACGGCAAGCTCATTCCAACTTGAACCACTTCATAACCATAGTATATAATATTGTACGATGCAAAATGTTAACAAATTTAAACAACATAACAAAATAATAATAATAAAAATCCATCAAAAGGTCCAGACAGAGAACTTCTACCTCGACTAGGCATAGATGCACGATTTTTCTTCCGGAAAACATCGGTAATTAAGGACAGTCATTGTTTCAAGAAACGACCTCAGAAGTTTCAATCCCTAATTTAATTACTAGTCATAAAAAATATATGAAGAGATAGAGATTAAAATCTGCTTTAATTTACTATAGACGATCAGTTGCTCAAGATTATTCAATATGACTTGTACAGACATATGTTCAAAAAGTAATAGAGAGTTGTTTTTTGAATGAGGAAGTTGAAGGTCAAGCCATGCATCCAACACAATTTTCTTCAAACTCTTATTATTACAACAAAAGATTTTCTCCATCTATATTTTGAACTCATAACATTTCACATCAGAAGACAAATATCTTTGCCACTAAATCAAATGCTAGTTTTTCAAATAAGGAGTTATTAGATCTTTTAAATTAGATAAACTATATATCGTTAAAAAAAATGTAAAATGGGGATAAGCAAAAAAATTCAGAGTGAGAAAGATCTGTGTAGGATGTAGATATATATATATAAAGAGGGTCAGATACTAATTATACAATAATAATCAGAGAGATGGAGCTGGGAAGCACAACAAGCATATTGTGAATTTGTTCTTTCTCCAATCAAGAAGCGTCAAGCACAATAAAACGTTAAACAGCTAATGGATATCCACAATTTTCAGGATACTGTCTACAAGAAAACATGAAATCAAACAGGTTAGGATTGCCTGTTCATTAGGCCAATTATTTAAGCCAGGTATAATTCCATCCAAGATAGCATAAATCGACATCAGATACATACAGTTGTACAGAAGTCATTAGTCACTTTTTACTCAGAGAATGGTGAAAAAGTTTGAAGAGCAAACCAGAATTTTTCAACTGGATAAAATAATTAACTAGAGAAACAACATAAAGCTTACATGTGATAATTCACAGCAAGCTCATTCCAAACTAGAACCACGTGATCATAACCATAGTATCTAATGTGCCACACAAAATGTTACCAGATTCTAAACAGCACTACAAAATAATAAAAACAAAACATATAAAGCTCCAAACAGAACTTCCAACCACGGCTATGCATTAGTTCCACGATTTTTCTTCAGGAAAACATTGGTAAGGACAGTTTTTGTTTCAAGTGAAGCCTTCAGAATTTTCAGTCCCTAGTTTCCATTAAAAAGGCCAAAATTAATTATGAATTATAAGAAAGATATGAAGATATAACAATAATCATGTATCATGTATCTCATAAGTTTTCACTGTATCTAATTTTAATTTAAAAACAAGGTAATTAAATTTTAGCTTAAATTGTGGCTGTACATGGACACTTGATGAGGTACATGATACATTATTATTTTCATAATATTGTCAATTGTTAACCACAGAGTTTATGTGAACAAGTCTTGAACATAAAGGGTGATAAATTATATTGTGTTACTGTCAGTTTCCCATCCCTCCCTTCAACCAAAGCATACAGTTTGATGCATGAATTACAATAAGAAAATTAAGTTATATATAGGCTCAAAATACCCAATACCCAATTAACATTAAAAATAGCAACGCCATCAACACACACACACACACAAAGGTGTTAGGAGCAACGAACATCGTACTTACCTCTTCAAAGCCAATACTGACTGTTTTCTCCTCAAGTGATCCCAAATCTTTGATCTGAAACTTGTTCAGAAGAGTGATACTGGATATAGTTGACATGGGCACCACAGTAAGATCATCCATCAGAGAGTAAGTCACCACTCCCTTTACATACCCTTTTCCGTCACTGCCAACTGCTACCACAGTACTACCAACTGGATTCACAAATTTTGCCTCCCTATTCATCGATCCATGGCTATTGGGACAAGATACCCCTGGCACCTCACTAACATAACCACAATTCCCATAGTTTGGATTGGAACAAATATAGATCCTCCTATCTTTTGTATCCTGCTGGGTTGATTGAGGTAGGAGAAAATTGGTTTTGGGATTGGATGTGGATGCGAGAGCAGGGTTGACAAGGGAAGACACCTTATCCTTAGAGAGGATGTAGGTCTCATTGAGCTTACCCAAACTATGGTAGACTTCTCCAATGGACCCTACCATGGCATCCTTTGTTAAGAGCTTGGTAATGGCACCAAGAGGGAGAGCTAAGAGACTGAATATGAAATCTACCACATCTTTGCTCGCTTCGCCAAACAACACCTTGTCAGATTTTTTATCAATTAGAAGCTTTAGCGTCAATTCGTTACCAGCATTCTCCATCTCCTAATTATGCTTATAATTCTCCTTGTATTTTGTTGGGTATGATTGGTTTGAAGCAAGTACTTTGCATATAAGAGATGTGTATTTATACACTAGCAAGGAGGTAATAATTAATGCTTGCTTTAGGTAGCGCGAAGATACAAGATAAATGTATATCAAATTCCAATGCGACCTTACACTTCTCCATACAGGTATTAATTTGAAGAAATCGGAAACCGAAGCGTTTGAGACTGGAGACAACAGCCCGGCCGGCACTGCTGCACTTTCATTAATTCGCAACCTTTGAACTGTACTATCAGATAGATAGAGATACTGGGCAATTAATGTTGTACGGTTGAACAAAGGTTAATCAGCTATTTTGATACGATGTCAATGAAAATGATATCTACCTATGTATAGTGTACACACAAAATTATATATTGCACGATACAGTATTTATAGAAGGTATGAGGCATACAATAAATATCCAAGTGAAATCAGAAATTCAATTTTGAAGAATGAGAGCTGCTTACGGATAAGGCATACAATATTTATTTGCATTCATTATTTGTATTTAATTTAGATGTAGTTATATTTTTTTAAATATTTATATTTAATGATAAAATTATTTATATCTTATTAATAAAAATAAAAACTTTAATCTTATATTTTTTTTTACTTATTCGGTAAACTAGTTAATTTAAAGTTTTTTGTGTTCATGTAGAAAAATTTGAAAATTATACAGAAATAATTAATTATTTTTTAATACAGAAATTTAGTGTGATAATTAATTGTTCCAATTAATGCGACCTTACACTTCTCCATACAGAAATTAATTAATTTGGACAAATCCGATGCATTCATCTTTTTTTAATGTCTTATATCATGTGACTGATTTCGGTATTAGTTCAGAATAAATTGTTATTTTTTTCTATTATTTTTTTAATTGTCTGAACACAAAAATTTGGTATAGCTTGTAAATACGTATGTTCAAAAAATAAGTATAGAGTTGTCAAAAAATTTAAATTGTAAATATTATTATTAAAAAAATTAAAAAAAATGGGGGTCAATAATTCTACAATAATAATCGCAGAGATTGATCACGACGCGTCGATCACAATCCTTTGTTATTCATATTACAGAACAAATTGTTCGAATAAACCAATTGAATCATATTTCACAACGATTCAACGCCAAAAATATCCTTACAAATTTGTAAATGAATAAATAAAAGGATACTTGATAAATCTCTCATACAAATTAACTACTCACAAAATTATGTGCACTTAGTACAGTTTGCATTAAAAAAAAAAACTAATGGAAACAATTCCGAGGAGGAATTTGTTTTGGAGACGGTCAATATTTTAACGACTAGAATGACATAGTTTTTTTTTTCTCTATTTTCCCTTGCAATTTCAAAGGATTATACGAATAGGTTGCAGGTCAATTATTATATATTGATGACATATAATGACGAATTTGTCCAAAGAAAATATATGTTACAATGAAGAGAATAAAGAGAATCAGTCTTTGATTTAGTAGTAAATGTAATACTCTTCGTTTGAGAGGTTACAGGTTTGAAATTCAAAAGAGACAATTTTTTATGGATATTAAATAGTCGTGTGACTTGACTTTCAACTTTTACTCAAAAAAATATAAAGGGAATAAAAAATTAAAAAATGGGTAAGCATAACCTCTTTTATCTTATAGGTATTGAGATAAATCAATAGGGAAATTAAACCAAAAGATGTACGATTAGAATTTAGGCAAAAGTTATTTAAAATCTTCAAATGTTACACGTTATATTTTATTTTATTATAGATTGCATATAAATAATAACAATTTTGCATTAGTTAGATATCACTTCTAATTACTAAATAGTGTGCAGCGAAATCTAATTGATTTTGGGGTGGCTGTTGGCAATGGCGGACCCAAAGTGTTCTAGGGAAGGCAGCTGCTCCCCTAGATTTTGAGTTTTAGTGGAGATTTATCGGTCTCGACCGACTTTGTCCTCTCTGGACGTTTGATTTGTAATTTGGATTAAATTTAAGGTTAAAATTGAAATAAATTTGTTGAATTTTGATTGGTAATTAGAATTATAAGTTAGAGCATTAGAACAAGTCAAAGTATTGAAAAGTATAAGTTAAAATATTATTTTTTATTGAGTATCCAATTTGTTAATGGATCTAAATCTGATTAGGTATATAAACCTGATTCGATATTATTTTGTCCCTCCTGACCAAAATCCAGAATCTGTCCTGTTGGAGGCGGAATTGAAATAAGATAGGGTGAAGAAGGAGAGGAGACGGGCTGACCGAGACTCAAATGACAGAGACTGACAGCGCTCTATCACTGACAGTGGGTTCCAGGGTATCAGAAACGGAGAGAAGAATCGAGGCGTTCGTTTGGTTTGTTTCAGAATAAGACGGTCATCAAGACCGTTATGACACATAAGCTATCTTAATTAGCTTAGTACTGACGTGTCTTACGTAGATTGAATAGAAATAATAATGAGTAAATTTAGCCAATTCCTTTTGTATTATTATCGCCTATAAAAGGCTGATTTATATGTGCATTCGATTTTATGAAATTGATAATCAATTTTAGTCATTTCTCTTGTATCCATCTCCACTTATCGTCACTGCCAGATTTTGATTCAATATTATTGTGATTCTTTTTTGTTTCTTTGATCTTTCATAACCTAATCACAATTGAATGTAAAGGCCATAGTAATGAATCAGATTAATAAAGCACGTTGCACAAGTCCAAATCACATCACTTCAGAAAACAATGATATCCAGCTATATCTAAAAACTGGTTGAAATTAAGCAAAGGAAATAATAAAAAGGCTTATTAGGGATATAATATGAGAAGGGATTCACTTACACTTTTTTTTTGTAACACCAAATTACATCTTACATTTTCAAAGTTTTCAAAGTCCAAATAGTCAATTCAAACCGTTCAACATGATGGATATATTAAAATGTGCTTCCAGATCAAATTTTACATTTTTTTTGAATTTTTGTACTATTTATTAAGTATTTTATAAAATCGTTGTTTCAGAACATTGAATTTTTGTAACCATATTAATAAATAGTAAAAAAATTCAAAAAAATGTAAAATTTGATCTGCAAGCACATTTTAATATATCCATCATGTTCAATGGTTTGGATCGACTATTTGGACTTTGAAAATGTAAAATGTAATCCGGTATCACTAAAAAAAATGTAAGTGGATCCCTCCTCATATAATATAACCATATGTCAGATCAAAGATAAATTCGAAAAGAAAAAGCTCGTCTTACCATTTACTTTAATTTTCACCAATATCCATATTCTTTAGTTGTTTAGTTTTCATCCAATATCCACATTCTTTAGTTGTTTTATCTGAAAGACCATTCACTCATCTTAACACTCAGAATTTTTTTTATAAACCATAATTAAATTTTTTTTTTTTACGAAACCAACATGATTATTTTTTTTTACAAAAACCATAAGAACCGAAATGTCATTTCGGTCCATTATTTTTTTTTATTCCTGACCGAAATGTCATTTCGGTCCGGTCTCCTTTTTGGATTTTCTGTGGTACTAGTTTCACAAGTTTTCATATGAGCCGCCACAGAAAATCTAGAAAGGGGACTGGACCGAAATGTCATTTCGGTCCGGAATAAAAAAAAACAACGGACCGAAATAGCATTTCGGTTCTTATGGTTTTTGTAAAAAAAAAAGTAATCATGTTAGTTTCGTAAAAATATTTTTTTTAATTATAGTTTATAAAAAAAATTCTAACACTCAAACATTATTTGTTCGCTTTATAATTATTTAATCAAAGATTTGTTTTGTAATTTTACAGACTGCATATCGTCAGGTGCGTAAATCTATATTATCGTCTCATACTTCTAAGATAACCTGCCTAAAAACATGACCACTATCAGACCTTTTGAAAGTGAATATTGTTTTAACATGCTTTATACATGAAATAAGCAAGCGAGTTTCTTTTCAAAAGAAAGCACCAAAAGTTATTAAATAAATAAATAAGAGTAGAACTAGGGTGTTCTTAAGTTCACCGACACCAAGTCTTTTTGTGAACTCAACTCTAAAACCCATCGGATTGATTTCAAACGACAAATCCAAACTGTTGAAATCTATCTACTCTCATAATGTGTCTACATGCAAAAACTTTAAACTTTTTCGAATTAATTTAGTATAAAGTCACACGGTCGAAAATAGAAGGTTTATAAATTAATTTTAATGCATTTATTTTTTAATATTTTTTTACTGCTTAACTTTATATAAATTAATTTTAATACATTCATTTGCAGTTTGAAGTCAATCCGATAAGTTTTAGAGTTACAAAGGGTCATAGTGAACTTTAAGAACACCCTAGTTCTACTCAACAAGTAAATATATAAGTATCTGGAAAAAAAAAATCAGCACCATAGAATTAGTTAACACCAGAACTAATATTGCAAATATTTAGCCATTTCCTTTTCTAGATCTTTTCTGGTAATTCCCTACAAGCTTAGAACTATACAATTTCATTTCAACAAAAATGAGTAAATAAAAATGTGAAAATTTTGCATGAAGCTGAAACCTACAATAATTGAGATAAATCAAGAAATCTTCAATATTTTAAATAAAGCAATGCCATAAGAATACAAAGCAGTAATATTTTGATTGAACTGGGAACTGATGAAGCTTCTGAGAAGATGTATTTGTTGGATTGTTCTCTGAAAAAACAAAATAAAGTAAGTTACAACACAACAAATGAAAAAAAAAATATGAGGTATTTGCATGGGGCAAAAAAGATTGTAGCAAGTTGTCGATAAATTAACATTTGCTTTATCGTGAATTACCACACCTAAGAGGCTACGACCTTGACCCACATTTTATTAACTTCCTCTATTTCAAGTACTTTACTTATTTTTACTTTCTATTGTCATGCTTTTTGGTCAAATGACTGAACAGTTAAGGTTAACCAAGGTAAAGGTGAATCAATCTTGAGGTACAAGATGACACTAGCTTTCTGATCCAGGTGAAATTTGTGTTCATTGACTCACTTTTTATAATAATAAAAAAAAAAGGGTAAAAAAGAGCAAAGGAATGAACTAAATTTAGGCCTAATTGCACAATAAAGCATAAATGCCCTGATCTTCTTTTACTTTTAGATTAGAACAATTCACCAATTGTCACCAATTCATTCAAATGCATAAACAAAAGGTTCTGAGGAAAAGATTATATTGACGCAAGCTTATTTAACAACCATGAGCTGTGACAACTAAAAAAAACAGTTATCATGATAAAAAAAAAGTAAAATAACAAATATGTTCTCTATAGGTAAGATAGATTGTTTATCAAATTTGGTGTAATCAAGAACAAAAACTGGTTGACCCACCATCAAATTATTTGAAAAACTAACATTCAGTTTACTGGCACTTGAATGGTGACCATATGTATCCTGGATGGCGCCAAATTTGATACACAAATTTTCTAAAATATATAAAGCATATCTGCAATAATACTTTTTGTATATTGACAACTTTGTTAGTTGCTGTGGTTGTCAAGAAAATGTTGATGTGATATATCCATTTCAATGATTGAAACCATTGAGTAACATGCTAAAGCAAAAAGAATGGAAAAAAAAAAAAAATGTTACTTTTGTAAGCTGGAGAGGGCCCCGCAGAAAATAGCATTGTCAGGCAAAGGAAGCTCAGTTTTGTTGCTATCATCCTCCGGATTGACCACACTGATGTACACCTCCTGCCCCAAGTACCAACTATTTAGGTTTTCTGACCGTAAATTCCACATCCCCACATTATCCAAGTATACCAGTACAGCAGTCCATGCTCCAGGAAAAACCTGATATATGAAATATAAGAATGATATAGTTTTTTATAGATACAATGGAATTAAACAATAAGTTTTGCGAACTAATTGTTGCTCTGAATCAATGTGACATCAGCTTGAAATTTTAGAGCTCATTTGGCAATAAATGCCCCACTCAAGTTCTAACAGAATTGATAGTGTGATGACACGAGGGATAATGTTTGTTGAAGTTTATCGAATTGCTTCCTTTTTTCTTGCATGGCCTCAGTCTAAGGAAACATTCTATCTTAACATGGAGAGAGAAAGGAATAGATCGAATTACCTGCGTTGTAGACCGTGCAACGCCATCCCATTTGTTGTAAGTCCCACGACTGTTCTCCGTCCATAACCCGAAATCCATCCTATAAGTTCAAAAACCTTTTACAAAAAGTAGAACACACAGAGTAGATGCATTGCATCTATTCCAATAAAATAACCTTCAAAGGATAGAGTTCATAATCGTATGGAATAAAAGAAAATGAAACATTGCATGTGCCTTCGGAAAAATATTATCATATGTACTCAATTTTCAAAAGATCCCCAAACTGTCAGTCCTATCTCAATCTCTCTGATAAATTAGGGAACCCTATATTAGTTTGAGAATTTTCAAAAACAAGAATAGCAGAAGTGATTCTTCGCATAATTTTGCAGTGCTAGTATGAACCGCTCACTTTGCAGCAGCAGCATCACATTTAGGTGTTTAGTAGGGGAAAAATACGAAACAGTACCAATACAATCAAATTAATTGAAAATGGATATTACCCAACAACAAAAAATGCATATCCATCCAAGTGATAGTTCTGCACTGTGGTCCCATTATTCTGTAAGACAATTTCCATGAAGGCCTTGTACGTCCCATTAATTACCGAGGTATCCAACTTTGCGGGTCGATCCATAGCTCGGTTAGGAAAATCTAGCTTGAAAACCCCAGGGACATTGAACAGTTGTGCGAGCTTCAGCGGGGTTGGAGGGGAAAAATAGGAAATTCCATTAAGAGTGGTACGGAGCTGCCCGTTTATTAGCTCTGGAGGTCGGTTTAGAAGGACGTACACTTCTGTGACTGTGATCTCACCATACCTGAACGAACCTTGCGGGTTGGGCCTGGCCCCACTAGCCGTGACATTCCATCTGAAATCAATGCAAAGTTACGTAAAAATATGTAACAATGACTAAGATGGTGGAAATTCAAGTAGATAGAATTTATGTGATATAAGTTTGGCCTGGTTTGGTCATTTTGTGCAGACAGAGGTTTCCACTTCCCATGAATTTGCAAATCAACCCCCCCCCCCCCCCCCCCTCCTCCAAAACAATTTTATCAACCCCAGGCTGGCCATCTGGAAAAAAGCCCAAAAGTGAGTCGCTGAGAAAAAAATCTATGCAACAATAACACCTACCTATGTGCACATACCACACAACTTAGATATTACTGTAAGAAAGCTATAAAAAAGGAACAAAAATAATAAAAGATTAAATCTTAGTATCGTACCTTATTGATCGAGCCTGGTTCATAGAGAAGTACGTATCAGCCTCATTCGGGCCATCTGGCAAAGGTCCAAAAGCAGGTCCCTGAGAGTTGGAATAATGCAAAATAGCAACCCCAGTTAACCTGTCTCTGACAGCGGGATCCATGAACCTTGAACTCACCACGACATAGTAGTCTGAACTGGCATTCTGATCCATAGTGACTAGAAACGAGAATGACTGCCCTACATGTATGTCCATGTTGGTGTAGTTTTGTTGCACTGTGTATGAACCTTCAGTTTCTACCAAGAGAAGATTGTGATTTTGGATTCTGAAATTTAGACTTGTCGAGATGCCCACGTTGTGTACCCGAAACCGGTATGTTTTACCTAGAAGAAAAGAGAGGCAGAGAATAAAGTGAGCAGCTAAGGATAATGACAAGGACCTCCCACCAAAAATCAGGCAACATTTATCTGGTGTAGGTTGAACAAATGGAGTAATGCATACATATCAAAACAGTACAATCTAGAAGATCTATGTACCAGAAAATTATCTTTATAGGCGAGAACTTGATGTTTAGTTTAAATTAGGCATAAACCGCCAAAAAAGGGAAAAGGTATTTTCTTTTCACTGCTAAAAAATGCAATGGATAGTCAAACCATGGCGATACCATCCTACACTTGACACAATCTGCCACAGTAAACAGTATTTTTTATTTCAGTCATCTGTCGATTTGTTACTTTGACTTTATACTGGTAAAAATCAGAATACCTGGCTCAACATTTATAGTCTCATAAATAATGCCATCTCCAACGACTGAACTGTTGTATCGGTATGGGCCTAATCCGTTGATAACAACCCCATCTGGTGGACCGAGATCATTCCCGCTTTGTAGGGTTTTTCTTAGTTCCTACACAATAGCATTCATAACTAGCAGACATTAGCAGACATTTTGGTCCAAGAAGTAGATTATCTTTCCTACAACTAGCAACAAAATGGAAAAGATTTACAGGCATTTTGCACAAAAAGTAGAATGTCCTTCCTAACAGGGGTGGATTTAATTTTACAAATTGAAATTTTTCAGTTTTGTCCTTTAAAAATTTTAATTTTTACAAAAATTATACTATTACCACCCCACCACCACCCCCCCCAATCTCGATTTTCTGGTTCCACCCCTGCTTCCTAAAACTAGTAACAAGCCAACAAACTTAGGTGTACCATTTCTTTGGAAATAAGTCCTAACCTTATAGTCCGTGTTATACCAATCACTGATAAATATTGTGAGATCTCCATCTGGGGTCCCAAATGGCAAGGGAATAATATCTCGATTGTTTACAGTAATTCCACCATAGCCACCAGCTGCTCTTTGGAAGTTTGTTGAAGGGAAGTAAAAGAAGCTACCAATCTGGTCTTTGACCTGGAACTGGTACGTCCAGTTCCAACCAGGTGGAATCGGGCAGTTTGTGCCTGACACCCCATCCACCCATGAGTTCTTTCTGTGCTGTAACCCATTCCTACATGTTAACAAGCCTATGCTGTAGTGTACATATATACAAAATAACATATAACAAATACCATACCAAACCGACATTGATATTGTAACGGATCATATTACGAGCATACTGTATGACCATGCTAGTGTAATAATGAAACTTACTAGGTGATACATGACCCACACCTGTAGCATGTATGCTTTTTTTTCAAGAAATTATTGGGCTGGTACCAATCAGTCAGGTAAGGTAACCTCACATCTGGGTTAAAGGTGTTATGGAAACTCAAAGGTATCCATACTTTGTGCATAAGAATCATGATATATCCAGATAACTCCAGGAAAGGTACCATTACCTTTTAAAATAACTGATACCTACTTGGATACATAAAGCTAAATTGGCAATCTTTTTAAGAAAATGACTGAAGCTATCTAATAGCAACAAAAATAAACAATATAGTGCATACCATGTAACAAGAAGAGGCTCGTCTAGGTGATTTCTGACATTTATTACAACATTCCAATTAGTCGTCACATTTACAATTGGCCCAGGAAATGACCCACCAATCCCTATGACCTGCAATTTTCCCACAAAAAAAATTCCCTTATGAGTAATCAGACATTACACAACGTTACGAATTATGAATTAATGGTACAAATGGTTCCAATAATAAGCTAAGCATAACAGTACGGTGTGTACAGATAACAACAACAGCAATAATAGAGGAATACCAATGCTAGTAGATCACTATCCAGTATCACAAAAGTTTGTAACCAATTCAATTTGCCTTTAATTAAAACTGCTGAGAAATAAATGCTAACAAAAAAAAAACACTGTGAAAGTAGCACAATGCATCAAACAAAGTCAAGGTTTCGACTATTTTGTGTAATGGTACCGTTTGTGAGGTGGTACAACGAAATGAACCAACTTATTTCAACTCAAAGTTCAGCCAATGCCTCTGCCACCAAATTTAAAAACCGTAAACATGGAGAAATGTTACTAATAAAAGAACCTGCTGCTTTACTCCAAGAGGAGCAGCGGTTAAGTAAGAGACGTCCCAATCGAAGAAAGCATAAGGATCTCCACCATGAACCCGGTGCACGGCGTGCCACAATGTGAGAGCCAGAAACGCAAGAAGAAACCTACAATACATGGAGAATGAAAACACTGCGTTTTGAAATTTGTGCTTCTCTTCGATTTTTCTTAACCCTTTTGTTGTGATTTTTGGTTTTTTTTTTTAAACTTAGTTCGAGCTCTTGTTTCTTCTTTCAAGTGGAAACCGAAGTGGCAGAGCCGCAGAGGTGATGCAAATTGCAAAAGCATGTGCGGAAAAGAACAAAAGTATTGTGGCACTTTTTCACATGTGCTCCTCTAACCACATATAATTACTTTTGTTCTTGTAATTAAGTTTTAACCTTTAAAAGAATATTCTCATTTCCAAATGATGTTGTTTTTATTTGTATTAGTTGTCAGTGATGATTTTGTCATTATTATATTAATTATGTGACAGATATTTTTCTTTCAAATTATTTATGTTCAAATTTTACACGCTTGTCACATTATGACACGGTCCAAATTCACTGTCGCCTTCTCAAGTTATAAAAAATCAAGATTGCATTTATAAATGCAGATCTAATAATTTGTAGTAATTTAAATTTGTGTTAACAAGTGCAAATTAAAATACAGAATTAATATTTATATCAATAAGAGCTAACAAAAAATAGAGTAAAATGTTCATCTTAATTCACTATCCTAAAAATGTATTTTTTTTTCACTATGTATCGCATAATTTAATATAATAATGACAAAATTTTATTAGTGGTCAATTTGAATGAAATTTCATAAGAAAAATATATGTTGAATGCCTGATAGGATTATAAAAATTATTAGATACGAAGGACATGCCAATATCATTTAGTCGTCGCAGTCGCACTCATAATTTTTTTTTAGTTTTTTAAGTGATTATTAGCGGACCTTCAAAATATGAAGCTTCTATATAGAACTAAGTGTTATTGTATTAATAATCAAATAATAATTTGGCCACAATATTCATTATACTCGTTTTGAAAATATAGCTATCATGTTTCCATATAAATTTGACAACTCTAATATTTCAATCATAATAATAATGTCATTGTATGCCAATTAGGATATTTTTTTGGTCAAAAAGGACAATGCGATGATTTAGCGAGTCTTAATTTTTTTATTTAGTAGCAACATTAATTACTAAAAAACCATCTCAACCAAGCATAAATTTTAGTGAAATTATTTATCTTCATGAAACAAATTTTTGTGACATTCCAAAAAGCTTGAATAAAAATATCACCTTCTGATATTCAACTAAGAAAGTGCAAATTGGGTGGTCGGCAAAGTGTACATCACTTTAAAAAAAAAAAAAGTTAAAAAAACTGATATCTAAATATGACTATTTAGAGGGGGGTATGTGAAAAGAAGATTCTAGTTTTCCTCTTTTGTTAATCTTGAAATCGGAAGAGCATTTGAAATTTCGAACCAAGCGGCGCAGCGTCCCTTTGCCTTCTTTAACGCGTTCTTGGGGTCCATTCAGATTTATCTTTTGCGTACCCAAGAATAAAGAATAATAAAGGATTTCGTTACTTCCGTACTATGTTGCACCGAAATTTTGTTAGTTACCGCATAAAAAATAGAAATTAAATGATTAACCCCGCTGAAGCTATTTTCAATGAGAGGCGCTATTTTGAGAGCTCAAAATACAATATTGAGGGCTCTGAAATATTCTTTTTCTTTATACCAGTTTTGCCCTTGATTAAGACTTTGCATATGCTAAGATCTGTGGATAATTAATGTATTGCAAATTAAGAAATTTAAAATCCTAATTTTTCTCATAAATGAGATACGTCCTTCCTTATCTATCTTTACAAATTTAGAATTTTAAAAGTACAAGTTACATTTGTATCCAAGAATTTTTGTTGATATAAAAATTATTCTAATTAATACATTTAAGTCGTTAGTTACCCAGAAAAAAAACAAAAGGAAAAAGTAAACAAAATGTTTGCATCATGAAATCGTGGAAAACAAGAGTTAGCTATTTCATAGTAGCTAATTAAACTTGGTAAAAAAAAATTATTTATTTGTTGTTTATTTCTTTTAGTGCGAAAAGAAGGATTAATAGTCCCAGATCTACTTGAACTTGTATCTCACATCAGTTTTTTCTTTTGACTGTTTATATAATTATTTGACGTTGTTGATTAACATAATAAATTTATTAAAACTTTAATAGTTTGCATGCACTCGCTTTATTAGTTCTATAATTTTTTTATAGAACATATGCCGGTGGACCGCTTGACTTTTTAGAATATTTTACAAGTTATTTTATAAGTTGTTTTATATATTTATTTTTCATCATTTCTTAAACCGCTTGACCTTATATCAAATAAATTCGAAACTTTCAAAATTTTGCATGTACATGTATCACTCATGAAGTACATGGATTTCAACAGTTTGAATTTGTCGTTTGAAGTCGATTCAATACACTTTTAGAGTTGTGCTCACCAAACCCTCTTAGTGAGCACATCACACCCTAACTTTGCTCATATCATTATATAAAAGTAAATAATGTTGCTGATCTAAATTAAAACATTAAATTATTTCCTTAATTTTTATGCGTAATCTTATTTCAGTTTTTAAAAGAAGGTATTAAATAAGGGCAAAATTGACACAAAGAGAAAAAAAATTATGTCAGCCCTGAAAATTGTAAATTAAGATCTCAATTTAGCACTGCCCATTTTCAATTCTACCACCCACGCGGATCCAGTTCGCGTACCAAAATGAGTTGGTGCGCGGACTGAATTAGAGCACCAACTGTTCTAAATTTTTTACTGCTCTTCATGCGTTTCATCCCGTTTGAGCACCAATTTTGCACTAATTTTGGTGCGCCAACCCAGTCCACACACCACCCCAATTTGGTGCGCAACTGGGTCCGCGTAGGTGGTAGAATTGGAAATAGCTTGGGCCGGGTGGTAATCATTTAATTTCTATTTTTTACCGTGGTAACTAAAAAATTGCATAGATACAAGTACGGGTATCGTATCAGATACGATACGGATACAGCGATACGGTAATTTTCAAAAATCAAGGATACGATAAGCTTATTATATATAATATTTTTTATTATTTTAATTATATTATTAATTCAACACTTGTATTATATAAAATAAATATCAAAATACAATAGTATACAAAAATATAGATTAAATATAATAACTACTCTCTTATAATAACAAATGTGAAGCGGTTTAGTGGTAGAGGGCTATGGGCGTTAAGCCACAGATCCCCTCTTCAAATCTATGCAACAGCTAAAATAAATTTAATTTTGGCGTGGTGCACGGTGGACCAAACGTATCCAAGCGTATTCAGGCATATCTAGATGAGTCAGAGCGTATCGGAGACCGTATCAAATGATTAAGGATACGTACCGTGGCCGTATCAGGAGCGTATCGGTATCGGATCGGGCTCGTATCGGTATCGAATACGGATACGGAGCCCATAAAGAAGTATCCGAGTAACATACTTCCGTATGTACCCAACTTCATTATAAGTTGATCATTGAATTTAAATCTATCTGTTATAACCTAATTAATTATTAATTTGTTCCGATTAAATTGTTACTTCATTATCTTTTAATCAAGAACTATTGTAATGCTTTACATTAGGATGACTATACGTCTACATCAGCAAAAAAAAAAAAACAATTATCTCTCTTTAAAAGCAGAATTCAACTCCTCTTTGAGACGGAGCTTGTGTCGCTGCACTAAATTCATTGTACATAACATTTTACTAATTACTTTTGGAGTGAGGCTATGGTACTACACATAGTACACCCTTTGGTGTGCTTCAATACAGGAGACGTCGGATCTGCACTAAGATTCGTGCCATCATCTGGCGCTGGATGAGGTTTAACAGAGAGCTTCCGTTAAAAGTTTAAACGAGCCGTAAGTTTCAACTCTCTATTATTTTTCCTTTCAAACTCCAAAACCCAAAGAATCTCTGGCTCGTCCCCCTCTTTTTTGCCTCTTTCGCTATCTCAAAACCCTGGCGAATCCGACATCTCAAAACCCTGGCGAATCCGACAGGGGTATCGATCTCACTCCACCGCCGACGTTTTCTGTCTATTTCTGACAGAGAAGGGGTTTCTCTTTCGTTTTCTGATCAATGCTCCGTCTCTAATTATTTAGAGCAGGTATTGTGCGTTGATGATTTATCTTGTTAAATTTGATTTAGTTTTAAAATTTTACACAAAATTACTTCTCAATCTCATTGATTTATCAAATGCATGCACCAAACTTTTTGGTTCCACTCATCTAGCGCAATAGGAGTGTGTTTAGCATGATAACTACCCATCGTTGAAATTAGTATCAAATTCATAGTCTAGAAATGGAGCTTATTCCAATTCACTGTCCCAATCTTTTCTGCCCCCTCCCTTTTCTTCTAAACCCTAGGAATTCGACCTCTACTAACCGCTAGCGAATTCGACAGTAAACGGGTATGGAGCTCGCTTTTTCGCCGACGATCTCTCTCTAGTGCTGACAGAAAAGGGGTTTGTCTCTCGTTTGGTTGTCGACGCTCCGTCTCTACTTTATTAAAGCAAGTATTATGCGTTGTTGCATTGTTCTAATGAAATTTGATTCAACTTTCCAAGTAATGTTATCAAATTTAGGTGCTTATTAACCTTTGACCTCCTTCTGCTAGTTGGTGAATTTGATACAAAATAGCTTACTTTTCAGGATTTATGTATACATTTAAGAGATGAGCACAAGCAGCGAGATGTCACTTGGAGCTGCTCCAAGTAGCATGCCATCTTTAATTAGCAGGCATTTAGGAAGGCCACTCAACGCCTTGGGTTTAAAGAACTTGAAGACTTAGCATCAGATTCTAGTGCTGCCTTTAAGATTGTAAAGTCCAGGATTGGTGATATAATAAGTGAGGTAAGACTTATGGTACCAGACACCTTAAGCAAGCAATTAGAGCTACCTGAAGCAAAGGAGACAGTACCACAAGAGGAAAAAGAAGAAGACATAGTTAAGGAATCAATCTATCTTGATCCTCCCTTGTCACAATGCAAAGGGAGAAAGAAGAGGCCAGCACGATTTAAATCTACTGTTGAAACTATAAGGGTACAACGAAGAACTTGCAGCTATTGTCAGAGAGCAAAGCCTCATGATGTTAGAAATTGCCTAGGTAATAGTTGTTCCAATTTACTATTTTTTATCACAAAAGAGAGTAATAATGTCATTATTTTAACAAAATTTGATTAATTTCAGAGGAAGGAAGATCTTCCTAAGGGAAAGAAATAGCGAGATGAAGATGAAGTTATCAGTTGAGATTTTGGTGATATTTTGTAAAGGGTCTAAATTGTAAATTAAGGGTCTAAATTGTAAAGGTCTACGATGAATTTATCAGCTGAGATGAAGATGAAGTTAATTAAGGGTCTAAACTGTAAAGGTCGTCATTTTGAAAGCTGAAATTAGATTGATTGTATCTTCTAAACTAATTATAGAATCTTTGATAAGAATCAAAGTATATTTGTTGAGGGTATTTTGGGAATTGGTACTTGTAATTTGTAAAAACTTTTGATGTTATAGAAGAACTTTTGTTATTTGCTAGTTTTTATTTTGATAGAATTCTGATATAAGAACAAAAACAACTTGTTATTTTGATAAGTTTAGACAAACAAGAACAACCTGCTGCACTCATGTATAAACTCTGCCAGTTTCATTAATGAAAAAGCAATTTTTCTCAAACAAAAATTTGCATACTTCCAATAATTACAATGATAAAAAAGAAATTAACATTCTAATTATGTATAAACTAATCAATCCTTTGCTACTTACAATTACATACGCATAAATCATTACTGTACCAAGAAATACTGTTGTTTTACAATTATTTATGCCGCAATCAAATCTAACATTATGCCAATGAAAACACAGAAAACTTTAAGCCTCAAACTAAAGAAAATGAAAAATTACAACAAACTAACTACACAAGGATCTTCACTTGTCTCTAACTAACAAAATTTCAACCACAGAAGTGCATCATGCACCACTACCTCCCCCAAAACCCATATTGGTAATCTCCTTTCCTTTAAAAATTTTCTGGTTTCTTTGTTTCCATAAATTCCAGCATGTTGCCGCGAAAATACTGCTCCATTGATTCTTCCTCGTACCTTTGTTACTCTCATTTTTGAAGGATATCATCCATGTTTGTTGAATCGTATCCCCTCTCTGCATCTAGTCTGAGCTTAGACAAATCAATAAAAAAATCTAATAACAATCATCATATCTAAAGCTTAGACAAATTAATTGCTAGAACTTGGTTTGGAGTGGTTAAACTCTTCCATCTCTTGTTTGTATACTGGCCATTTTTATACTAATTTTAAAGATGCTTTAAAAGCCTTTCAAGGTGCTTTGTTGCACAATACTCACTTTTGGCACTTTCAATTTTATAGTAAGCTTCTAAAGCCTTTAATAGTCTATTATACGTACTAATTTTAGAATCCTAGTATCAGTTATATACTTTTAGTTCCTACCATGTCTTTACCATAATTATAGAGTCCAAAATTTCATGTTAAAATTAGGAAAAACCAGTTCCTTTGGGTACCTTTCTAAAGATGATTAGTACAATTGGTTCGAACTGTGCAGAAGTTCATTTACCTCCAGTACCCTTCTTGCAGATGAATTTTGCAAAAAAGACCCTGTAGAATTTGATATGGGGCTTTCTGTCTTGTTTTCAGCTGATGCAAGCTTTTATTTTAAGCGAGGTTGGCCGTTTTCTTTGGCAGATGCAAAAACACCCGACTCGCGCAATCCTTGAATAATCGACTGTTTAATGAATACTCACCTTATATTAGGAATTCAAACAAATAGACAAGAACAAATGCATGCACCAAACTTTTTGGTTCCACTGCTGCCATCTCCAGCTTTATCTGCCTCACTCAACTCCAAAAGCGAAGAATTTAGACATTTTCTAGACTATGAATTTGATACTAATTTCAACGATGGGCAGATGAGTGGAACCAAAAAGTTTGGTGCATGCATTTGATAAATCAATGAGAATGAGAAATAATTTTGGGCAAAATTTTAAAACTAAATCAAATTTAACAAGATAAATGAATCAACGCACAATACCTGCTCTAAATAATTAGAGACGGAGCGTCGATCAGAAAACGAATTCTATGTCAGAAATAGACAGAAAACGTTGGCGGTAGAGCGAGATCCATACCCCTCCCCTGTCGGGTTCACCAGGGTTTTGAGATGTCGGATTCGTTAGAGCTTAGAGATAGCGAAAGGGGCAGAAAAGAAGGGGACGAGCCAGAGATTCTCTGGGTTTTGGAGTTTGAAAGGAAAAGGAATAGAGAGTTGAAACTTACAGCTTGTTTAAACTTTTAACGGAAGCTCTCCGTTAAACCTCATCCAGCGCCAGATGATGGCACGAATCTTAGCGCAGATCCGACGTCTCCTATATTGAAGCACACCAGAGGGTGTACTACGCGTAGTACCATAGCCTCACTCTTATTTTTGTTCAAACACCTAGTAATTACATCCTACAATAGGGTCGTCAATATCCTTTTGGGACACGCTAGAAATCACTATAGGTACATACTCGCATATATTCTAGGCAATAATAATTGAGTGAGGCCACGGTGTTATGCAAGTACGGTTTGGTCCGTGCTACGGCTCAATATTTGAGTTTTCAAAATTCTAACGGTCGATCCGAACCGTTCAACATGATTATAAAATGATATGTACTTGCAAACTAAATTTTACATTTTTTTTAAATTTTTTACTATTTTTTTAGATAGGTAGAAAATTAGTTGATCTGAAAATTCTGGACCATCCAAAAACAGTGATTTTCTACTATCTAAAAAAATAGTAAAAAAATTCAAAAATTCGAAAATATGTAAAATTTGGTTTGCAAGTACAAATATTGTTGAACGGTTTGGTTTGCAAGTAAAATTTGATCATGTTGAACGGTTCGGATCGACCGTTAGGATTTTGAAAACTCAAATATTAAGCCGTAGCACGGACCATTCTGTACTATGCATAGTACCGTAGCCTCACTCATAATAATTTATTTCAATTGCCACCGTTGCTTATTGCAGCTGGTAGAGGCATTGGTTCTTCTACGGGAAGACTGGGGTTCGAATTTTGTATGTGCAGGGATAGGTTTACAGTGCAAGACTAAAGTGCTTATATTACATTTTTATCATTATATCCAATACAACTAATAATTGATAACAAATGAAGCACATTCAAGACGGTCGTAGATTTGCATGAATTGCAAAATTTGCGACATGTATTAGGAACCTGAGAAATATTTATATTATCATCCGCTTTATATTTCATAATCCAGCCGCTACAGATCGCCATCGATCGTTATTTAAAACCTTGCAAGTAGGTCAAAAACTGTACAATTAATTCATTTTCAACTAAATAACTAGTCAAACAAATGGATCTAGAGCGATGATCTAATAATCGCTCTAATCTTGAGGTGAGGATCTAAAGATCGGACGGTAGGAGTTCATCTGATTCTTTCCACGACTCTGACCGTCAGATTATTTTATGATGAGCGCTGATGGTGATCTAAAGGTAGGGAAGGGGGAGCTCTCTCTACTCTCTAGTCCAACTGTTCGAGCGCCAGCCCGTCTCTGCTCGCCCTCTTTGTCTTTGCTCTCGATCCGATCTGATCATCTCCTCTCCTCTCATCTCCCCTCTCTCGCAAGTCGAAACTAATAGGTGAATCCATTCCATCTTTCTCTCTCTTTCTTCTCTCACTCACCAGTCAGTTATCAGCATTCAACCCCCTACATGACACTTCTGTTCGGATTAGTACAAATTTGCCACAAATTATATTCAAATTAAATAGCCGGTCGAGAAAAAAATGGGGACCTGCCATAAAATGGCCGGTTTGGACATTTAAAAAAAAACACAGCTAACGTGAGTATATTTATTAATTTGTAATTAACTTTGGATATTAATAAAAATGCCGGCATAAATCATAAGAGCGATGATCTAATAATCGCTCTAATCTTGAGGTGAGGATCTAAATATCGGACGACAGGAGTTCATCTGATTCTTTCAACGACTCTGACCGTTAGATTATTTTATGATGAGCGTTGATGGTGATCTAAAGGTAGGGAAAGGGGAACTCTCTCTACTCTCTAGTCCGATTGTCCGATTGTCCGAGTGCCAGCCTGTATCCACTCGCCCTCTCCATCTTTGCTCTCGATTTGATCCGATCATCTCCTCTCATCTCCTCTCCTCTCTCTCGCAAGTCGGAACTAATAGGTGAATCCATTCCATCTTTCTCTCTCTTTCACTCACCAGTCAGCTGTCAGCATTCAAGCCCCCAAATGACACTTCTGTTCATATTAGTACAAATTTACCACAAATTATATTCAAATTAAATGGCCAGTCATGAAAAAAATGGGGATCGGCCATAAAATGGCCGATTTGGACATTTTTAAAAAAACCCAGCTAACATGGGTATATTTATTAATTTGTAATTAACTTTGGATATTAATAAAAATGCCGGCATAAATCATAAGAGCAATGATCTAATAATCGCTCTAATCTTGAGGTGAGGATCTAAAGATCGGACAACAGGAGTTCATCTGATTCTTTCGACGACAGGAGTTGATCTGATTCTTTCAACGACTTTGACCGTTAGATTATTTTATGATGAGCACTGATGGTGATCAAAAGGTAGGGGAGGGGGAACTCTCTCTACTCTTTGGTCCAACTGTCCGAGCACTAGCCCATCTCCGCTCGCCCTCTCCGTCTCTACTCTATCCGATCCGATCACCTCCTCTCATCTCCTCTCCTCTCTCTCACAAGTCAGAACTAATAGGTGAATCCATTCCATCTCTCTCTCTATCTTTCTCTCACTCTCACTCACCAGTGAGCTGTAAGCATTCAATCCTCCAAATGACACTTCTGTTCGGATTAGTACAAATTTACACAAATTCTATTCAAATTTGTACAACTTTTAAATTTAACATAAGGTACAAAAAAAGAACAGGTCAGGTTTGCTGTGATAGATAACCAACTCTAATTTATTTATGGGCTCGTATAGCTACTTCAATTGAGAGCATATAAAGAATAGCAGAGTTGAAGAAACTTTGCGCTTAATTTTATTTTGTTACGCATAACCTATGTTACTCTGATACTTCAGAGTGGGTTTCGTACCCGTATCGGACACGTATTGGATACTGATACGCGCCCAATACAGCACCGATACGTATCTGATACGCCAGCTGGCATATCAGCTTACGTGGTGTATCTTAATCAGTTGATACAGTCATCGATATGCTTTGAAACTCACAGCTATGTCTGTCTTAGTGAGATACGGGCGAGATACATCAAATTTAGGTTTCGCGTTTCTTCTCCTCCGCTCCGCTCTGAAGTCAAATAATAAAAAATACTAGCAACGACAGTCTCCGCTCGGCCTATCTCTGCCGTCTCTCCTCTGTTGTCTGTCTCCTCTTCCAGGTAAATGCTTTTTCAATTCGATATCTCCTCTCTCCGACCTGATAAGCTTTTCTCTAACCCAAATAAGCCCAGTATGATTGAACAACAATGACAATCATTGAAGCTGGTTCCTAATATGCTTGGGGATACTTGCACTTCAATTGGATCGCAAACTATAGATGTAATTTGAGCACAAAGAGATCCAAGGAAACTAAAACACAGGGGACCACTAGTGAAGAATGTATAAATAGTATCACTTTATCAGGATCAGTTCGTGTTAAAGAATGATACTTGTACCTTTCAGAATTTGGCATTTTAAAAAGCCGACTTTGAAAAAGATATTAGAAACAGTTGTTTATAAAGAGTTATTCTAGAACAAAACGAAATTGGTCGTTAATAAACAACCGTTCTTGATATTCACATATCAGAAATAGTTGTTAATAAAGAGTCATCCATGATTATTCAAAACAAACCAGAACAGTCATTAAAAAATAGCCGTTTCGGATTGTTTTGGGCAATCATGATCGGTACCGTTCTTAACGTTAACGTTCACTTGTTTGGAAGATACAGCACCCGCTCCTCATTTTCTATTTACGCTAATCGTCTCGCCTCCGCTCCTCCCCTTCCCCCGCAGTTAGGGTTCCCCCGTTTCACCTCTCGTCCGCTCTTCCCCATTCCCTCTCCTCCGCTCTGCCGATTCTCGTTCCCCCTCTCCTTCTCCTCCTCCCAGCCGCTAATCTCTCTCCCCGCGGGTCTCTTTACACGCTGCTCCGCCACTCGTTCTCGCCGTCTCCGACGCCGCCGCGCCTCAGGTAAATATTTACATTTAGGTTCAAGTTGTGATTCTAGGGTTAGATGAGGTCATTGGGTTTTGCCAAGCATGCAGTGATTACCGAGGGCATGGAGGCATGTTGCTCTGTGATTAATATGCCGCATTAATTGCTATGAAGATGAAATTTGGGGAAATCCCTTATAGTGCTCAGAAATTGTTTGATGAAATGTCTGAACATGCACAGCTCTGTTTTCTTTAGTTTGCTATATTGGTTAACTAGCCCTGTGGTGGCTTAGAATACTAGATTGTGGATTAGCTCCCTGTGCTGCTTGCTTGGAGTTGTTGTGCCCTGATATACGCTGCTGTTTTGTTTTGTTGTTTTTTTAGTTTGATAGATGTATGAACTCATGTTTCATGATCAATGAAACGGGCTATAAGCCTTTTTTAAAAATAAAATAAAATAAAAAAAAAACATGCACAGCTCATACAGCAAACGGTATGGCCACCAACCTTGAATTCGGAATTAGATGATACTAATGTTTATTGCTTCGCAAAATGGGCATATCATTTGCTCAGCAAGGGTGTCAATGTTGCGGGGTCAAATACACAGCTGAAAAATTTGTATGCACTGTTGTGGAGATTAAAGGGAGTAATTAATACCTAAGGTAAAAAAAAATTATTTGGATGACATTATGTGATGCATTGCTGGTATATCATACTCTTTGGTGCGGGTTATATTTTATATCAAGATGATATGCTGGTACAATACCAGACCCGCTATGCAGAGGCATTTTCACCCTTCCAAATGGAAGCTGTAGCCACGTTATGTGCTATAGAGGCTGCTCAAACAGCTTCAATTAGTGTGGAATGGCAATCCCACAATGAGGTATTGCAGGCTTGGCTGAATTGCAATCCCACAATGAGGTATAACAGCTTCATTGTTATAGGAGCTGGCTAAGTTGCATGATAAGTTCACTGAGAATATATTCTTCATTTTCATTCTTCATTTTTATTTTCTTCTTTGGCCTGCCTGTTAATGGTTGCTTATATCCACTATGTGAGTGCTTGCTCTAGTCTGGTTCAGGGCCTTGTTTTTCCTTTTATTTTTCGCATTTGATGCTTAACTGTGCAAAATTGTGTAACGAGTAACTATCTGACCTGCCTTGTAGAGCACCAGGCTATATTTCAATAACAAATGTCCCTTACAGTATCATTAACTAAAACATACTCTGAGCTTGCACAAATCTATTTCTCCCATGCAGCTGATTTAGCTAGAGACCTCAAACTTTGGCAAATTGGATATCACAGTGGAAGGGCACTGCAATTTGTAATAGGTTTGTAATTTATGTGTGCTACCTGGATTATAATAGCTAGGTTGTATGCTGGTACGGTACCAGTAATAACTGGTTTTATATATTCTGGTAGAAGGGTACTCGTGGGCATATAGTGATGAATACTGGTACAATATTAGCTGGTAGAAGGCCAGCATTTTTTAACTAATTAGAGAACTAGAATTAAACACATGCAAAGATTGTACAAATTGTAACTAGTCATTCATTAACTAATTTTGTGTCATTATATTACTTCTTTATTTGCTAATTGCTTTGCTTCACAGAGTGGACGCGATTGATCCGGCTCTAAGAAGGCCAGGTCGGTTTGATTCAGAAGTTGAAGTCTCTATTTGTAATTCTGTTGAAAGATTTCAAATTCGCTAGGTCCGATTTGCTACTTAATTTTTTTTCACAATTGTAGCTTTTGGATTACACTTGGGATGTTTAAAAAATGGTGATTAATTAATTTTTATAACTGTCGTATAATACAAGTGTTGAATTAATAATATAGTTAAAATAATAATAAAATAATATATATAATAGCAGTATCGTATCCTAGATTTTTGAAAATTGCCGTATCGCCGTATCATATCCGATACGATACCCGTACCCGTAGCCATGCAACATAGCGCATAACAAAGAAAGATAGCAAAATGCATTATCCTACAAACCCTACTAATTATTTGCAAACCCTAACTGCCACCTCCAAGCTACCCTCTCTTTTCCATTCCTTTTCATCTTTAGGGTTTAACCATCTATCCAATCCAAACTACCCTCTCTCTCTCTCTGTCTCTTTCTCTTCCCTCACCACTCGTCTCAAATCCATCCATCCAATCCATTCTTCCACCTCTTCTTCCTCCAATTGCGATTGCTTGGCTGAGACTGAGAAATCGGGGAACATGGATAGCCTAGTCCAGGTGGCCCATTCTGTTGCTGATGTTGCCGGCGAGGTCTTAAGGAAGTACTTTCGCCAGCGCTTCGATATCATCGACAAAGACGACCTAAGTACGCTCATATCTCCCTCCTTTTTCATTTTTATTGTTATTTTGCATTTTTATTTATCTTTTTTTCTTTCATTTAGTTATCTGTGCCTTTAATTTTTCTACCTCTCTGATGAAGGTCCTGTGACAATTGCGGATAGAGAGGCCGAGGAGTCTATGGTTTCACTTATATTAGACAAGTTCCCTTCTCATGCTATGTAAGTTTCAGAATTTGGCATAAAACCCTTTAATTCAATAATTTATCACTAGATTACTGCAGTGTGGATTCAATTTTTCAACTTTTTTTTTTAATTTTCTGCTTTTCATATAAATTTCGTCAAAGGTACAACTATTTTATGTGCAGATATGGAGAGGAGCATGGCTGGAAATGCAAAGAGGAATCAGCTGATTATGTCTGGGTTTTGGATCCTATTGATGGGACTAAAAGCTTTATTACTGGTACGTTCAATTGCTTCTATTTTATTCTCAATGTGTGCGTAACTAGTTAATTTAATTGTTGATTTGAGTTGCTTTAATCACTTTTGTTTTGTAGGGAAGCCTCTATTTGGCACACTTATCTCAATTTTACACAAGGGTAAACCGGTACGTTTCTCTTACATAATCTGCTTCATTATACCTACGTACTCATTATCAAACTTTCAACAAGTAAATGAACCAAGGTTCTTATGATATATGTTCTCTTTTTTCTTCTTTTAAACTGTTTAGATAATAGGAATAATAGATCAGCCGATTTTGAGAGAGAGATGGGTGGGGATTGATGGAAAGATAACCACCTTGAATGGAAGAGAAATCTCAACTCGTACTTGTAGTGTACTCTCACAAGCTTATTTGTATGTAATATGTTCTCATTTTTTAGTTGTCTTGTCTCTTTGTACTATGTACTACTAGTATAGACTACTACCTGTTGATGTTCCTAAATTCCATGTTATTCATGGAAAGCTAAGCAAAATAACGTGACTTGGTTTCACATAAATGCAATATACATATCTATGGAGTAAGGATTGATATCTCTTTTCATTTTCTATCTTAACATTAAACTGTAACCACTGAAAGCATTACTCGCTGTCAGTATGGCTTTATTTGTCCTAATTTAAATTTTTTGCAATGATAATTTTTTGTTTATTTCTGAAGGTATACAACAAGTCCACACTTATTTAGTGGGAAAGCCAAGAAAGCATTTGCTCGTGTTAGAAATAAGGTTAATTGACTATATTGAACCCTGTCTATTTTGCATGTTATTCATTTTTTTTTCTTTTACATCTCCATGCTTTCTATATATGTATTTACTTGAGTGATGATTTTGGCAGGTGAAAGTTCCATTATATGGTTGCGATTGCTATGCATATGCACTTTTGGCTTCTGGTTTTGTTGACCTTGTTGTTGAATCTGGTCTAAAGGTTTTTTTTTTTTTTTCAAAACGTTCCTTTTTTTCACTCGATCCTACAACATGCACCAGGCATGTGGATGACCTTATTTACATTTTGTTTTTTTTTTCTCTCTTTTACATAGCCATACGACTTTCTTGCACTGGTACCAGTGATAGAAGGTGCAGGTGGTACCATAACGGATTGGAAAGGAAATAGACTCAGCTGGCAAGCATCCCCTCAGTCACACCCCACAAGTGCGTAAAACATTTCTGACATTAGCTACATTCTACTTTTGTTTCAATCTAATTACTATTTTGAAACGTGTTAGGTTATAATGTGGTGGCAGCTGGAGATGCTATGGTCCACAAAGAAGCTATCAAGGCACTTCACCGGTCGTGCTTTGTACATTTTTTGGCTTTAATTGGAATAAAAGCAAATTGACTGGACTGAGAAGTGAAATTTATGGGGCAGAAGTTTTGATTGCCATAAAATTTGTGATGATAAAAGATTGTGATCATCCTAATAATTTAGTATTTAGTTGTTACATTTCTGTAGTTTTCATTATAGTTTTGAAGGTCGTTATTTTTGTTGAGATGGTTTAGTATGAAAATGGTTTTATGTTTGTATTGGCATTATTAGGTCCTTGTAGACGGTGAAGCTTTTATTTTATTTTTCTTCTTTGAGCAAATTCTCCAAGGATGGCCAGATAAATATGAAAAAAAGAAGCATAATATGGTTTATTGCATGCATTAAATTTAATTATTAGTGCTAATAAGTAACCGATGCTTCATGCTTGCTTGCGACCCAGACACCCAGTTCCAGTTCAGTAGTGAAATTGAAGCCTAAAATTACAAACTAACTTTATTTGGGCTTTGAGGGTTTGAAAAATAAATGGCCCATATATCATGTGACTGTGAGACCCAGTAGTTGCAGTCGAGTTCAATTCACCCCTTGAAGCTGGAGGCTGGAGCGAGAAGAGAACTAGAGAAGAGAGAGGAAGCCGATTCATATCATGCAATTGGGATTGGGACTGGGGCATAGAGTTGCGGCTACTCCGTCTGGTGGTGCCCTTGAAGCTGAAGGCCCAAATGGCATGGATCGCCGCCGCCGTATCTTCCTTTTGGGAACGGGCTTCGTCGCCCGCCACGTGTCCATCCCACTCTTGCAACAAGGCTGGTACGCCCGTGCATTGTATCTCTCTCTCTCTCTACTGTCTGTACTGAATCTCTACTCTCTCTCAATTCATCAGGCACGTGTCTGGCACGTGCACCACCTCCCTCAAGAAGAACCAACTGCGCACAGTAGGAATTGATGCTCATCTCTTTGATGCCAACCGCCACAAGTACATACATGCTTATTCTTTCTTTCTTTTCACTTTGTGCCTTGTTTTGTTTTTACAATTCCTTACATGTATGTAACTATGTATGTACTTGTTTATTCTTTGTAGGCTGACAGAGCTTGAAACCTTGCGAGATGCATCTCATGTGCTGGTTTCAATCCCACCCGCTTATGGAATTGGTGATCCTGTCTCTTTCTTTCTTTCTTTCTTTCTTTCCTCCCTTCTTCATTTTCATATTTCACTAAGTAAAGCTTTTCCACAAACACTGTCTATCTGTTGTGTGCATCATTTATTGCTTCACTTTATAACACTCCATCTGCTCTTTATCATATGAAAATGTCCAATACAGTAAGTACCAGGATTAACAGGTTTAATTTCCCTTTGCAATGTAAAATACAGTTGCTTAATCTGCACCATGAGTTGCATCCCTTGCTGAATTATGGAAATCTACAGTGGTTATGTTATCTTTCCTCTACTAGTGAGTCCTTTTTCTTCAAAATATCATATATGTGCTTCTCTCACTTCATTTCCTCGTCAAATCCTATTTAATTCTGTCACTGTGGGTCACAAATTAAGATGGAAACAAAAGCATATATAACTCAACATGACAGGTGTATATGGAGATTGTGGTGGCACTTGGGTTGACGAGGAGTAAGTCTTCACTGTTGACTTTTGCAATTCTTTCCCTTTAATTTGTTACAAATATTTTGTTCCTAAATTGCTGATCCTGTATAATTGATTCAATGCAGTTACCCAGTGAATCCAAGAACTGAATCAGCCAAGTCGAGATATGAAGCTGAAAAGGGATGGACTAATTTTGGGCTTAGCCTTGGCTTATCCACCTTTATTTTTCGGTTAGGTGGAATTTACGGTCCAGGAAGAAGGTCCGGGCTTCTTTATTTAACCAACACCTTTCCCATTTATTTAATTTACTGATAACCCCCTCATATCCTATTTTTTGTTTAGTATGTGTCCTTGCACACACTCTAGTAATCCAAGTATTACTGGTCACCAGGAAATTTTCATTTTTTAAGAACATTTTGTATAAGATGCAGAATTTCGAAAGTGAATTAACTTTAAGAACATAAGGCAAAAAAATGAAATAGTTGGAACTAAAATGCTTGGTTGGTCGAGTAGATCAAGATCAACTGCTTGAATTTGTCATTTGAAACTTATCCATCTGTCTTTTAATTTAAGCTCACAAACCTTCCTCGGGAGCATAAGTTCATACCAGCTTCACTCAATAAAAATGTTTTTCCTTTACTGGTGTATATACATTTAGGCTCAGACTTAAAAAAATAATCACATAATCACAGAAGCAATCTTCACTAAAATTAACTGGAAATATATACATTTATTCTATTATTTGTGTAATTGTAATTTCATTTATGCCCAAACAGCTAACTCAATCATGAAAGGAACGAGCTTATTTGTATAATTATAGTGCCTTAGATACACTTATGAGAAGGAAGGACTTGTCAGAAAATCAGAAGAGAAGAGATTCCAGAGATTTCTATTATACAGCTCGCATACATGTTGCTGATATTTGTCAAACTATCTTATCTAGTATAGCAAACCCATATCTGGGGTACATTTATCTTTTCTTTCTTTATTTTATTTTATTTTTATTTTTAATCTTTTTTTAATTGCTCTGGTTGGAATTTTCTTAGTTTTTTTTAATGAATTAACTTTCCAGGAAAATATACAATGTGGTAGATGATGACCCGGCCCCACGAGCTGAGGTATTTGCATTTGCTCGGGACTTGATAAGTCGAAGGTATCCTGAGATGGTGAGTGATTTCAATCATGTAAGTTTAGGAGATGTGCAAGCAATTATTGGGGAAAAATGTGTATCTAATACGCGCATGAAAGAGGAGCTCGGTGTACAATTAATATACCCAAGTTACAAGTCTGGCTTACAAAGCATCTTTGATTCTTGGTCGAGTTCCTTGTGAATATATACAATTACGCCATACTGATGCTTGTAATATGTAATTTTTTTTTTTCGTTAATGTTTTTTTGCGCTTTTTAATGGCTTTTGTGTTCTGGCTTGCTTGGTGAACTGCCATTTTAATTTCATGGTGATATCATCCATATACGAGAGATGCTAAGGTGCTTTATAAAGCACGGATTGCCCCGTGCTTTACATCTAAATATTGATTTTTAAAGTTTATACGGTCGAGTTAAAACTGTTCAACATGATGTTTTTAGGGTTTCTATATGGAAAATATCTAAGGAGATTAAATTTTTTATACGTTTTAGAATTCCTTATATTAATTTTTTGTATAGGTAGTATATATATTAATCTAAAGATCTTTTTTTTAAACCATACACAACAACAACTTTTTATCTAAGAAAAATATATAATTTGATCTTCAAGTAAATTTTTATATAAAGACCATACTGAACGGTTTGAATAACTCTTTAGGCCATGTTCGGCAGGGTGGATTAAGAGATTGAGGCTTAAGAATTTAAGCTCTACTAAGGAACTCATGTTCGGCAAGTATTGAGGATTAAGAATGTCTATTATAATATTAAAGAAGAAGTAAAAGACTATCTTGCCCATGACATGTGAAGACTATTAATTATGTCTTCCTTAATATAAATTTAATACACGAATAGAAGAATATTAATTAATCAAAGAAGTACACACTATACCAACATTATTCAATAGAAATTTTCATTAATTAAATATTTAGAAAAAGAGGTATTGATAGTAAATTTACAGTTTACCAGTAGCAACATGTTTATCAGTACTTAGAAATTTTACCAGTAATAGTACCAGTAATTAGAAAATCACCACTTGTACCAACAACCCACTATGCCAAATGATTATATTCACCTTATAAATTTCATTAATTGATACTTTGTAAATTTTAGTCATGCTTCCAGAAAATCACAGTAATTAATTATATACCCAAATTTATGGTTTCGATCAATACCCCAAAATCCAAAGCCCGTGATAGAATACCATCAATTCCTCAAAATCGATCATCATAATCAAAACCGCATTAATGAATATGCCAACTTTCAAGTAAGTTCGCTTCCTTAATAGAAAATAGAAGTACTGTCTCAAAAGACAAGTTTGATTTTTGAGACAAAAAAAGAACAAAAAAGGAGAACCCTAAAGTTTGGTTTTGAGAGAAAACAAAGCAACAACAATAATTAAACTCATCTAAAACAACACAACGAGAATAGAACAAAGAAAACCAACTGGTTCATACCAGTCCCGACTGGTCCGTATATCCGTACCAACTAGTCTGTACCAGTAGCAATTGAATAGCTTTTAGACTAGAATAAAAACAAAAATGAGATATAAGATGGTAAATTTTGAGATTGAAGAATCAAATTTTTTTTTTTGATGGCTGGCGGCGAAGTGCCGCTAGCAAATATATTAATAAGGAAAATGTCTTATTTACAAAATTTTGAAGAATCAAATTTACACAATCACACTTACAAAAATGAAGCTGCTTTAATTATACACCGTATATTAAGGATCAAATTGAAATTACACAATCACATTGGATGTTAATACTTAATACATGCTAAATGTCCATTTGTTTTCTACCCCAAATGAGATGGGTTCAATATTCAATTTACGCTTGATTCTACCAGATTTTAGAGGTTCCAAGCATATTAGTACATTTCCGTAAAAGGATGGAGATATCAGCGTCAGATGGCTTGAGCAAACCCTGAGATAGTTCCCAACAATCGACGGCGGGTAGCACCTCAGTATCGCGCACCTCAGTATCGAACTTTAAAGAAGAATTTACCAAAAAAATTGAGAAGAAAGGAAGAACACCTATCAAAAGGGATATCAATAGATAGAGCGTCCTTGTGCGAAGCTCTTCGTGGCCTTCGATTGTCGCGGTTGTTGCCGGAGTACCGTCGAACTAAGTTGGAGAGATGAGGGAGTCTTTTTTCTAATGCCTAGGGTTCTGTGTTTATGGGAGAGAGAGGAAGAGTAGAAAACAATAAATAAATGAAAGCTCTCTAAGGAGTCGTACGGACTTGGGGGTAAAATAGTCTGAAAGTAGCTGAAAAAGGTCCTAAGGAGACGTCTAAGGAGGCTCTGACCTTAAGGAAGGGGGGGAGAAGGATTAAATTCTGACGCTAAGGAAATGTCTAAATCTTCTCTAAGGCGAACCTGTTCGGATGGATTAGTAAGGATTAAAGAGAAAAGGAGGCTAAAGGAGCCTTGCCGAACAGGTACTTTGAACTTAAAAAATCAAAATCTTGATATAATATTCGGAACCATGCTTGCTTTTTAAAACATCTTATTATCTTTATATATATGCACGAGTGCAGGAGCAGAACTAAAAAATTTGAAGAGGGTTAAACTATAAAATACATAATATGTGAAAAAGCAAAAATAATATGACACTCGAAATTGAACCCAAAACCTCTCGAATATCAAGTTGAACTCTAACCACTAGACTACGAGCAAACATTTGACATTTCATGAATGGAGTTAGACTATATATAAAAACTTAAAAAAACAAAAATTAAATTAAATTTTAATATATATAATTAAAAAAATTATAAGGGGACTTTACACCCTAAAGTACCCATAGATTCGCACCTGCACTAGCGTTTGATTGTTTGTTTGTTGCAGCTTTTTGTTGAATGAATTGTTGGTTGAACTTGTACAGAGCAGTGTAACAAAATGCGGTTCATATGGCCACATATGCGTATGCGGTTGGCAACCGCCTAGAAAATCAATATGCGATTTTATATACAGTTCCGCATATGCGGCCGCATATTCGGCCGCATAATTTTTGCCGCATATACTATAATCGGCCGCATGAAATCCGCATAGTTATTATTCGGATCTGCATGAAATTCGCATATACTATAACCTAACCCGTTACCCGTCTCCTGCCTCCGTCTCTCACCCTCTTCCGCCGGCTGCTCTCCACCCTCCTCCGCTGCCTCCTCTCCAATCTCCACCCTCTTCTGCCGGCTGCTCTCTACTCTCCAATCATGTATGAGTTCAATTTTAGGGTTTCTGTTGTAATTGACCTGTTGTAATTGTAAATTTGTAATTGACCTGTTGATTTTCCCGATTCGAGTGATTGCTTGTTATGTGCCTTGTTGTGTTGAATTGTTAGTGCTTTGCTTGATTTTCTGGTACACTGGTACCCCCGTACCAGTACCCTGTTGTTTTTTTTCCTTGCTCTTGTTGCTGGTACCGACCCGAAACTGCCCTTGTTTCTATTTCTGGGCTGAATTGCGGAGATGGGTGCCTTGCTCTGTGTTGTGTTGTTTTGGCTTTGTTGGTTCTGGAGCCTTGCTCTTGTTCGGTGCTTGTGCTGGCTGTTGTTTTTTTCTTGTTCTTGCACTGGTACCGACCGGTACTGGGCTTTGAGACCACGTGTTGGCCTTCCTTTCTTTTGTAATTCACCCAATTTAGACCGCGTGTTGGCCTTCCTTTCTCATATGGAAGAGTAATTGACCTGTTGTAATCCCCTATTATTTGTAATTCACCTGATTTAGACCTAATTTGGGCCTTCCTTTCTTAATGGACTTTGTTCTAGTTTTTAGTACTGTTTACAAATTATAGCTTTGCATACAAATTATATTTGAATTCTCATTTTAAAATCCGCATATGTAAGTACCGCATGAAAACCGCATATGCGACCGTATACCATATATGCGGTATGCGGTGGCCTTCCGCATACCGCATGAAAACCACATTTTATAACCTTGGTATAGAGACACCCAGGGGCGGATTCAGGATTTTCGTCAGGGGGGGCAAAAAAAATATTGAATCGGGTTTAAATATTTAATCGGGTTTAAATTTATTAACTAATTGGGTACTCGATAAAAAACAATGCTTTAACTTGTACTTTCCAATACTTTGACTTATAATTTTTGATATTTTGACTTATAATTCTAATTACCAATCAAAATTCAACAAATTTATTTCAATTTTAACCCTAAATTTAACCTGAATTACAAATCAAACGTCCAAAAAAGAGCAAAGTCAGTCGGAACCGATAGATCTCCACTAAAACTCAAAATTCAGGAGGCAGCTCCCCCTAGATACACCTGGTCCGCCCATGGAGACACCAGTATTCATTGCTGCCGGTTGGCGGCTGTGTATGGTTGGTTGCAAGTACATATCAGAACAAATATTAATGTAAAGCGGCATATGAGAAACAGAAACAGATATAGACATCATCAATTACGAATTTCACTTTATTTGCAATGTGCAACTTTCTCTATCTTATCTTGATCAGTGTATTAGTTGAAGAAATACAAGGATAGATGTGATGTGATGGTTTGTCTTCCATTATTATTAGTGTTTTAAGTAATGTGCCGTGATAAATACGTAAGGACAAATACATGACGTTTTTAAAAAAAGAATCACGCAAGGTAATGTGCTAAAAATAGTGGAAAAAGGATGTGTTACATTTATAACATGTCATGTTTAATTACGCTGTAATGATGTCATATTTTTTTTGTCGGATTTTAAATTGTTTATTAGAAAATTTTGAGAAAAAAGACGAAATTGGTAGAAAATTGTAATAACATTGCAAAATGAAGAAAATAATGTTGGGTAATTCTTTTCATGTTTAAAATATTTTAAAATTTTGTTCTGATTTTGAAATGTTGATTGAAAAAAAAAAAATTCTAATTTTTTGGAAAATAATGGATTTTTTTAATGTGAAGAAATGATTGTTGGAAAATTTAGTTTCATAAATCTGTAAAAAGATTTGACAGAAATTTTAATGCGTATAAGTTGGATGGATATTCAAATGGAAACCGTGAATATTTATTTGATCGACAGTGGGTAGAGGAGAGATGTGCATAAATGGCCGACATTTTTAAAAATACCCCAAGTTAATTACAGATTAATAAATATGCCCACGGTTCCCGAAAATTTTTAAAAATACCCAAACCGGCCATTTAATGGCCGGTTCCGAATAAATCTCCCAACCGGCCATTTAATGGCCGGTACTGTACTGAAATTTTTTTTTTTTTTTTTTTTAGCTAAAATACTGAAATCTAACACTAAACAATCAAATTATTTTGTTAAGTATTTGTTAGATTACTTTTTTCATAGCATATTTATACTAAAATACACTATGAATAGGGCCGATTTTGTGCTAAAATATGCAAAATCCGAGATTTTTATTTTTACCCAAAACAGAAAATATATATAAAATAGAAAATATATATAAAAGATACAGAAAATATATATATAAAAGATACATCAAAGACCCTAAAAACTTTAAAATTATAAAGAAAGGTCCAAAAGTCCATGAAGGAAGACTCGGATCGCGAATCTGAGCCCGCAAAAAGGGCAAAACTGATCATAGATGGTTTCGGATCCGATTTTGGGCTGTGGAGTTTCTGTCAAAATTTCAGCCCGATCCGACGGACGGATCAAAAGTTACGCTCCTTTTCATGAAGCATGCACAGGCCCATATTGCATCATTTCCGATTAAGATTTTCATTTCTATTCTTCAATCTACGTAGCTCAGTAAATTACCGTATTTTAGCATAATTCTACATAATTATTGTAATTTCAGCATTTTAGTAAATTTACTGTATTTTAGCATAATTATTGTAATTTACCGTATTTTAGCACAAAATCGGCTCTATTCGTAACGTATTTTCTAACAAATATTTAACAAAACAATTCGATTTTTTAGATTTCAGTATTTTAGCTATATTTCTAAAAAAAAAAAAAAAAAAAAATTCAGTACCGGCCATTTAATGGCCGGTTGGGAGATTTATTCGGTACCGGCCATTAAATGGCCGGTTTGGGCATTTTTAAAAATTTTCGGGAACCGTGGGCATATTTATTAATCTGTAATTAACTTGGGGTATTTTTAAAAATGTCGGCATAAATGGTCAAGACAGAGTGACGCGGGAAAATTTTAATGCTCGTCTCTTTAATTATATCCAGCAAACTGTTATTTTCTAAAGGGGTCGAAAGGGGGCATTCTGATTTTTGAGCTGAGAGAGGGGCGGGGGCGGGGACTGGATGCCTCCAGTGACTGGACGAGTATTTTTTCGAAATTTTTCGCTCATCAGCGACTTGATCCACACAAATTTTGAAGCGAATTGGATGGTAAAAAATTTAAAGCATAAATGGGCCCTTACTTCATAAAGCACCTTCGCCCATCTCAAACATATATATATATATAGAGAGAGAGAGAGTGTGGCTAAGCTCAAAACGTTTGCACCAAGTCCTTGGTGCAAACGATTCGATTCTCCGACTTTTAAAGTTCAAACGGTCGATCCAAACCGTTAGATATTTAATCCATATTAAAATGTGCTTGGAGACCAAATTTTACATTTTTTTGGAATTTTTTTTACTATTTATTAAGCCACTTTGAAAATTGCTAATCCGGGTGAACAGTAAAAACAGTGCAATCAAATTCTAGACCATGTGATCAGCAATTTTCAAAGTGGCTTAATAAATAGCAAAAAAATTCCAAAAAAAATGTAAAATTTGGTCTCCAAGCAGATTTTAATATAGATTAAATATCTAACGGTTTGGATCGACCGTTTAAACTTTGAAAATCCGAAAACCATTCGTTTTCACCAAAGCCTTGGTGCAAACGTTTGTAGCTTAGCCACTCTCTCTCTCTCTCTATATATATATAGAGAGAGAGAGAGTGGCTAATATCAAAACGTTTGTTTCTAAGCCCTCGTGCAACCAAGTCGTTTTTGGATTTTCAAAGTCCAAACGGTCGATCCAAACCGTTAGATGTGATCTCTATATTAAAATATGCTTGGAGACCAAATTTTACATTTTTTGGAATTTTTTTACTATTTATTAAGCCACTTTGAAAATTGCTGATCACATGGTCCAGAATTTGGTTGCACTGTTTTTACTGTTCACCCGGATCAGCAATTTTCAAAGTGGCTTAATAAATAGTAAAAAAATTCCAAAAAATGTAAAATTTGGTCTCCAAGCATATTTTAATATGGATTGAACATCTAACGGTTTGGATCGACTGTTTGGACTTTGAAAATCTGAAAACGACTTGGTTGCACGAGGGCTTAGGAACAAACGTTTTGATATTAACCACTCTCTCTCTCTCTCTCTATATATATATATATATATATATATATATATATATATAGAGGAGGGATCCAATCACACCTTTTTTGGTGACACATCATGACACCGTTTTTTATATAGGTCAATTTTGCGATTTCAAAATCCAAACAGCCGATCCGAACCGTTCAACATGATCACCATATTAAAATGTGCTTGGAGATCAAATTTTATATTTTTTTTGAATTTTTTTACTATTTATTAAGATGGTTACAAAATCGCTGTTTGATGTGATTTCTGCAGTACAAGTAATAAATCCTAATTTATACTCAATTCAGTTGCAAGTGTACAACCTAGTCAAGTAGTATTTAGGGATCGTCTCCACAGGGACAAGTCGGAATATCTTTTCTAACCTAGCAATTCAATTTAGTAAAAGAAAATAAAAAGGGTTTTGTTTGTTCAAATGATTGATTTGGTTTTGATTAAACTAAATTAAACTAAAGTCTTAAGACAAATTCTGAATTTTAACAAAGATGAGAAATTAGGATTTCTTAGGGTTCCTATCCACTGATGTTATGACTAATTGGTTTATTAAATTTGTTCTTTCGATTATGAAGGCACAGTTTAGGGTTGTAGGTATAAAGGGATATTTCTATATTAATACCATCTTCAAATTAGAATAAACGTCACCTCTCGGTACTTGGCTATGCTAATCTAAAGTCATTAAGATCTTATTGTCCTAATTAATCTAGAAAACCGTAATTCACCTCTCGGTACTTGGTACAATTTGTCTAAACTATTAGGTAAAGCCCGTATAAGACAAGCGTCACCTCTCGGTACTTAACCTATCAAATACCCTATTCTTTATGGTCAGGACTAAATATTCAATTTCTCAATTGCAAATACTAAATCCTAGGGTTTCATGTGATTTCGATTAAGTCTTCACAATCAATTGAAATAAAGAACAGATCATATCAACGAACAAGAAAATACAAATTAAACCAACTAAATCATAACAAAAGTTTCAAGTACAGCCCTAATTAACCCTAGAAAATCCTTTAGCCTGTCATGGCTAAAGCACAAATCAAATTAAAAAGAATAAAAGAGTTCCAAAGAGAGAAAATAATAAAACCGGTTGATCTTGTGATGTTTCTTTCTCCCTTCTTCTCTCTCCTTTTCTCTTCCTTTGTCTCTCTTCTTAAACCAGAAAATATCTCTAAAAAAACGTAACTGTTCTATTCTACAGGTTTCCTATTTATACCTCTCCAAAATATAAAACTAAATCTCTAAAAGTAGCAAATTCGGGCTCTGAAACCGCCTTATTGCGGGCCGCAATAACATCCTTACGGGCCGCAATGAGTGGAGGCGGTTCTTCTCGCGCAAAATCCAACTCTCTGAATGCTTCTCTGCGGGCCGCAATAAAATGCCTTGCGGGCCGCAAGAGGTCTGGGAAATGCTGTGGTGTTGATCTGCTCTCTGTTTGATAATGTTGCGGCCCGCAATAAGTGTCTTGCGGTCCGCAATGAATGTGACAGATTCGCCTGGCTTGCCATAAATCGCCCGTTTTGCTCCGTTAAGCTCCAAACACTTGATTACCTGTACAATAAACATAACTAGGGCAGTAACTTGAACTTTTGGACATTTCTAACCTAATTAAACCTAATCTAATCAAAACTTGGCTTAATTTTCATAACAAACCCCCGGTTTCAATAGATATTATTACGGCTTATCATTGTTTTTCAATGGTCTGAAAACAACGATTTTTGTAACCATCTTAATAAATAGCAAAAAAATTCAAAAAAATATAAAATTTGATCTCCAAGCACATTTTAATATATCCGTTATGTTGAACGGTTTAAATCGACTATTTGGACTTTAAAAATGGTAGGTGTCAAAGTGTGTCACCAAAAAAGATGTAATTGGATCCCTCCTCATATATATATATATTTATTCACTAATTGACATTTTGATCCTGCCCAACACATCTAGACCCACATCATGGGCTAACAGGTTGAACCAAATGTCACTTAAACCCATTGCTACTACTAACCAATATAGTCCTAGTTAGGAATTTTGGAGGTATACTACTGGTACTTCCAAGTGAGCACTGTTTAGATATATTGAGTGCTATTCAGATATTTTGGGTATGTAAAAGAAGTAAAAGTTTAACATACCTTGCTGCACGCTATACCTAAGCGATGATCAAACTTCAAGACTTCTAATTCTCTGTGAAAGAAATGGTTCTTCCACAGCCTTTGCATTTTTTATTACCACCCAGTACCTAAATCAAACAAAATTATTAGGTTACAAAACCAACCACAAAATCAAATGATTTGAGATTTGTGCCAAGTTAAAATGAACGGTCCAGATCTACTAATTGCAAAAGATTCCCTGATACTTATCAGGTAATGGAGAGGATGTGAATTCGCTAATATTAGGTTGAGCCTTTGAACTATAAGAGGAAACCGGTCTAATGAAAGTGCATAAAGGGGTATCATGAAAACCGGTCCAAAATCCGGATACAACACATCGGAAGAGAAGTACTAACATCTCACACCATGGCCAATTGGGCGAGACGGACGGGGAGATCAGCGAGTGGCATACCACTGCAGAATTCGTATCCTCTGCGGAGTTATTTCCTGCGGAGTCGTGCTGAGCTTTTAATCTGGTCCGTTCGTTTTGATCGGACGGACCAGATTAGATCTTGTCCGAATTGAAAACAAAAAAACAAAATTCCCCTGCTCGATAAAATCTGATCTGGTCCGTCCGATCAAAATGAACGAACCAGATTAAAAGCTCCGCACGACTCTGCAGGGATACTCCGCAGAGGATACTGGTCCTACCACTGCAATGCGTATTACCACAATCAGGAGTTGAGCAGATTTTTTAATACAGGAATCAAGATCAGTGGTGGAATGCACAATCTTTTTTAATATTTGTGTTAAAACGGATCTGACGGCTGGGATCTAGTTACTCTGGGTGATATGAATTCGACTCCAACCCCTCCCGAGTCGGAATTTATATCGTCTGTAGTTACCGTAGTACAAATCTGTATTGTTCGATCCGTATTGGTACGAACATTAAGGGGCCTATCATTACATACGTGGGTTGAATTGATCTGAATTCTGATCGGAAAGTCGAGATTCTAAACTCAAGATTTGGTTAATGCAGAGGATATGGACTCGACTCGGGGAGTTCGCTTCCTCTGAGGTAACAAAATATTTAAGTATAGATTCGGACCGTCTGATCAGAATTCGGGTAAATCCGTCCCGAGATCAAATGCATTGGTTCCTTTAATATTCGTGTTAAAATAAATCGGATGGTCAGATTCATTTTTTGGAAAATGTTGGTAGAAGCTGGATGGTCGGATTCACCCCTCCCTTTTCAAACTGTACGGAACCTACTGAACAAGCGCCCCCTTTCTCAAGCAAAGAATCAGCAGTGCAGTGTAGGGAGAAGGAAGAAGAAAATCAAAGAGGAGAGAAAATAGAGAAAGGAAAACGCCATGGACGATGTACTGACGGAGACGCCGCCTCCATCGCGCTTCTTCGACGAGGATCTCGACAATTTCACCACCGCTCCGCCGCCGCTCCCCTCCCCTTTCCTCCTCTTAAACCCTAACCCTAAGCCTAATCTCCTAGTCGTCGCAATCTCGCCTCTCTCCCGCTCTCTCGTTCACCACCTCCCTTCCAAAATCCTAATCGGATCCCTCTTCTTACCCGAAATCCCCCTCTCAGGCAACCCCCTTCTTCCTTCTGCAAACTCAAAATCGTTCAATCTCTACTCAGCAGGAAGTCAGAACACTTGTCTCGCCTCGGTGCAATACACAGTCTCGCCAGAGAGATCTCGTGCTGTAGCGAAATGCCTTATTGAAAGTGTCAGTGCAGATCAAGTCGTGATCTTTGATTGCATTAAGAGTCAGAATTACAGAGGAAGGATCGAGGTTGACGAGACCCTGGCTTTTAAGCTGGAGACCAAACAACAGAGGTTAGATGGGGGTAGTCTGAGAGTGAATGGAGTTGATTATTTGCCATCTGGCAGTGTGATGGACGGATTGGGAGCTGCGATTCTGACAAAGTGTCAGATGAAGGGGATCAAAGGGACATTGCTTGCCACTTGGCCTGAAAATGGTGGGTTTGAGGTTTTGAAAATGGTGTTTAAGGAATTAGGTTTTGATGTTAGTGGTATCGAAGGTGAGTTTACGAAGGTTAATTCCCATTCTGATTTGGATCTCTATACTTAGGAGCAGGGTCTACTTGTGTTGTAAGGTTTTTACTGTTTTTTCTTTCAGTTTTGATATGGCATGAAAGTTTTATCTAAATTTGTTTGACAAGGCTGATTACATGTTTGGTAATGTCAGTTGTTTTGATAGAAATGTGCCAGATGCTTTTTTTTTTTGTTTGTCTTAGATGAGATAATTTTATCTTCATGTTTGTGCCTCGCAACTTGCTAATCACTTCTTTCATTGAAAATAATTTAATGAGCTTGAAAATGGTTTCATCCTGGAGCCTCCAGTTTTGGAAGAAATGATTAGCAAGTTTGTTCCTCGCAACCTATGTTATCATACTTCATATATGGTTCAGTATGGTATCCAATACGTATTGTATCGCCATATTCATATCACTTTGAAAATTAGCGATACATGCAACATAGCTCACAACGTAATAATTTAACTTGTATCAATTCATTATGCCTTGCAACATTTAGTAATTTAGTTACTTGTTATCTAGATTGAGCTATAGAATGAAGTACTAGACCCATGACACTTTTGAGTGCGTATTACTTGCGATACCGCAGGGAAAATGTTAGTTCTCGGACGAGTCAAATTAAATGCATTAAATACATCATGAACGTAATATTATAAATCATTAATCCAATATAACGATATAAAATATTTGTATAATTCAATTTTGTCATAAATTACTAATTAAAAATAATATAAAATGTTTAATAAATTAATTATATTGTAATATAAAATAATAATAATTGTATAAAATAATCAAATAATAATAACAATAAATTATATAGTTATACTTATAAATTAAAAATACATCATTTATAATTTAATACTTATCAATTAACGGGTACAAAATAGCATCATATCGCAATCGCACCATGGCTAACAGATATTCATTAATCTCCCAACTTTAAAATTTGGCTTTTATATTTCGAGTAAGGGAAGAAAAAACTTTTGTGTGCTAGTGTAGGAGTTTTTTTTTATAAATCATAATTAAAAAAAAAAAATTTACGAAACCAACGTGGTTACTTTTTTTTTTTTACAAAAACTATAAGAACCGAAATGTCATTTCGGTCTGAATTTTTTTTTTATTCCGGACCGAAATGCCATTTCAGTCCGGTCTCCTTTTTGAATTTTCTGTGGCAGCTCATATGAAAACTTGTGAAACCAGTACCACAGAAAATTCAAAAAGGGAACCGGACCAAAATGCCATTTCGGTCCGGAATAAAAAAAAATTTCGGACCGAAATAACATTTTGGTTCTTATGGTTTTTATAAAAAAAAAAAAAAAAAGTAATCATGTTGTCGTAAAAAACAAAATTTTAATTATGGTTTATAAAAAAAAAATTCCTAGTGTAGTGTGTTTTGAGGAGTCCTTTCTTTTACCATGTTAACGAATGAGTGCTTTTTACAAAATTACTAAAAGTGTATACGAACCTTTTATTTAATTTCTTCTATTTAATTTTCATCTAGCAATTAAGAAAAAGAAAAGAACAAACAATCTGGTCTCAAACCCTTAGCCCACAAGGGGACCCACCCAATTTCATCTCTTCCACTGTGACGAAACCCTTGGCCCACAAGGGGACCCACCCAATTTCAAAACGTACTCTAACCACCTACGGTTTCAGTCTCAAACCCACTAATCCGCATTGGTCCGGTCGACCCTCCGACCGACGGAGCCCTCGCCGGGTCCCTCCTTGTCCACCTCTGCGGCCCCACCCGCCAGACAATCGAACTGGACTCTGACAGTGGACCCTTCTCCCTTCCCCGACCCCTCCCCATCTCCTCTCCTCCCAATCCCCCACGTAGAAAACCTCTCGGACAAGTCTCTGACAAACATCCTTATACTCCGGCCGCCCCTGCTGCTCCCTTCTCCAGTACCTCCGTACCCCGGCCTCGAATTGTCCTCTCCAGTTTCCTTGAAGGCGAGTAGACTAGTGGTGCGCTTCAATTTCCCCTCGGCGATGATCTGGCGCAATACGTGTTCTGGTATTCTGAGAGTATACCGGTCGAGATCCTCTCCTGTCCAGGCCACGCTGGAGAGGGAGTGTCCTGTAGAATTCGACCGTGGGAACCGCGATGGCCGCTGGCTAGACTTGGACTTCACTGCCCGCCTCATGTTCCTGATCCTCTCCAGTTCCGTCGCCTCCTCTCTGTTCCTTTGCCCGTCTTCAGTCTCAGTGTTTACTTGTACAACCACGGCATCAGCCGGAAGTGCCAGTGGGCCCACCGACCTCTCTTCCTCTTGCTGACTAATCTCAGTCGCCGGCTCTAGCATGCCACCACCTTCCACTGTTGTTGTATCAGGGTTTGGTGATTCTCCACTTTTATAATCCTTCAGGTTATAGCGACACACCGGGCAGGTGACGTGGCCTGCAAGCCAGGCGTCGATACAATCAGGATGGAAAACATGCGAGCATTTCGGCAGAAGTCTCAGCTTCTCGTCATCTTCAAATTCGCTCAAACAAACCACGCACTCTAGCGCTTGTTTTCCAACCTTATGCTCTTTTACCTCTGAATACACCATAGTAGGGAAGTTTTCTATAATTGCCGGGTCAAGGCCTCTTCGCTGCCTGTTCACTGTGAGGATTCCACCGGTACACTGGCGGAGATAAATTGAGAAGAAGCCAAATAAAAAGAAAGCTGTGATGAGTAACATTACAATGACCAAAATGGATGAGGTGAAATTTCCGGGGCTAAAGTAACCGTACTGTGAATTTGAATTCGGTGATGGCGGTGATTGTGCCACCACGGGACGGGATGCCAGTATGAGCATAGTAAAAAGGAGGAGAAGGATGGAAAATAATGAATGATTGTTTAATTTTGGTGCCATGAAAGTAAAGGTTTGGAGAAGGGGATGGTGATTTGGGAATAATAGGAGATTAGCCATTTGCTGGGTTAAGTAAGATGGATTATAATAAATTTGGAAAGGGAAGGAGACGTGTGAATACAAGTTTGTAACAGGGCGGTGAATGTTAATTGTCAGGCGCTTATCTAAATTTTCTATGTTGGTAATAATGTCTACCTGACTTGCCTATTTTTGCTATAGACTCATAATATATTTCCCAAAATTATTTCAGCGAGGCGAGTTTGTGACAGCTGTGATTGTTCGTGAAAGAGCTTAGTTTGCCATTTTCAATGATTTATATTGTGTTTTTTTTTTTGCAATGAAGGGTACTCGTATATTTTGGAGGAAGTAATAATCGCCTCTTTTCATTAACTGAAAATACCATTTATAACGAGCCGTTGTTACCAGTGTTTTAAAATACGGCTGCATATGCCTATGCAGTCGGTAGCCGTGCTCAAATGTCATGCAGTTCCTCTCATGCGGTTTTGAATATGCAGCCGCATATGTGGACCGCAATGCTGATATACGGGTGTAAAATTTAATATGCGCGTTATACGGATCCAACTCAAAATCTCAAATTTAATATGCGTTATGTGGCTTTATAATTGTTGCATATATAATTTGTTATTTATGCAAAAAACATATTTAATTATAATTATGAAGCAGCAAGCAGATTTGATTATTATGCAAAAACTTATTGTATTTTTCACATACAATAAGACACACTTCATATTATTTATGTAGAAATAAATTTAAATACATGCATATGAATATGTATATATATGAATTTTAATTTTAAAATCCGCATATATAAATTCGCATTAAAATCCGCATATGCGGTCACATACCGCATATGTGGTATGAAGGGGCCTTCCGCCTTCCGCATGCATGAACAAAATTGCATTTTAAAACATTGGTTGTTACCATCACTATGATTTGCTATTACCAATCAATTAAATTATAATTTATAAATATTTTTATACCAGTACTACCGTTACCTTCTGCACCCCTCCAGAGGTCCGGCCCTCCGCCACTCCTCAGTCACAACAACACAATACATCCAGATAATCAAGTCCATTCACAGAGAAAGCAAAAAAAAAAACACAAGTCGCAAACAGGACTACAAAATTCAATAATCCCATACAGGGGCAGACCTAGGTGGTTCTAGAGGGGCAGTTGGCCCCTCTGGATTTTGAGTTTTAGTTGAGATTTATCGGTCCGACCGACTTTGTCTCCTCCTGAAATTTTTTTGTTCCCATCTGGACGTTTGATTTTTCGGGTTAAATTTAGAATTAAAATTGAAATAAATTTGTTAAATTTTGATTGGTAATTAGAATTATAAGTCAGAGTATCATAAACTACAAGCCAAATCATTGAAAAGTATAAGTTAAAGTATTATTTTTTATCGAGTACTTAATTGGTTAATGAATATAAACCCAATTAGATATTTAAACCCGATTCGATATGTTTTGCTCCCTTGACGACCCCTGATCCCGTATTCATTTTTTCTCGAAAATATTAACCGCATCTCTAAAGTAAAAATGTAAAAGATCACCCGAAAATTGTTTTAGTTACCATCTTAATATATCAAAATGCATCCTTACCTCAAACTTTCGCAGAGAGATTGTCTTCCCACAACCAATTCCGGCGTAGAGACCCTTAACTCTGCACAACATTACGCCATGTGGAGGTTTTGTTTAGAAATGGTAAATTCTAAGTCACAGTCGGTACAGGGTATAAAACAACAATATCACATTTAAATGTTTTTTTAATGAAACATTAATGTAGTGCTATCAGAATTAACTTGGTTATAAAACATCAGCACGTCATTTATGTTTTTATAATAATACGCCAATGCATTGTTTCTAATCTTTAAAAAAAAATATAATTTGAGCATATGATCTCAATTCAAAAAGCTTGCGATACGACAGAAGACGTGGTGGTGTATATGGCTATGCTCAGAAGCTGAAACCTAAACCCTAAACCCCAAATTCTGCATAGAGCCCCTTGATTCTGTGCAAAAACTCTAAACCCCAAATTCCCGAAATTTTTATTAATAGCAAAAAAAAAAATATATATCGAGAATGAGGAAGAGTTTTGCCGAAATTCGACAATAACAAAAACGCGATTGTCTATAACGTCCAGGGGACGTTATAGACCATCATGGTCAGCTTAGCCAAAAGATTATTCCCAAACTAAACAGCGAAAAAAACGAAAAAACATAATTCCTGAACGTCTTTGTCCATCACGGCCAGAGAGGCAGAACAAAATAAATAATAAAATTATGGACTTCATAGTCCATCACAGCCAGAGAGTTAGAAAAAAAAAAAAACTGAACATTTTTGTGCATCACGGTCTTTGTCCACCAACTCCATCACTTTTTCTTCTCCACCATAAGCTTTGTCACTTTGTACCTCACATAGCAAATATAAATCAGAATTTTTGTAATTTGGATTGTAGTGTCACTTTTGTACCTCACATACCTCACATGGATTTTTATACATCATTCGATATAAATCAGATTTTTTACCTGGCCGTGATGGACAAAAAATATTAAGTTTTTTTTTTTTCTAACTCTCTGGCCGTGATGGACTATGAAATCCAGAGTTTTATTATTTATTTTTTTCTGCCTCTTTGGCCGTGATGGAGAAAGACGTTCAGAGATTATGTTTTTTCATTTTTCGTTGTTTAGTTTAGGAATAATCTTTTGGCTAAGCTGGCTGTGATGGTCTATAACGTCCGTCCCCTGGACGTTATAGACAATCACGTTGTTGTTATTTGTCGAATTTCGGCAAAACTCTTCCTTATTCTCGATATTTTTTTTTTTTTTTTTGCTATTAATAAAAATTTCGACCCCAAATTCTGCATAGAGCCCCTTGACTCTCTGCATAATTAGGTTGCTTTGATGGTAACTTTGTTATTTTTCACAAATCAATATCAAGGTTAAAATTTTAATTTATAAAGATGGTAACTAAAAATATTTCGTAAAGATCACTCAACAAGAGAAATCTACTAGTTAATAAAACATCCTGTGTTCCGTGTTGTATGAGAAATCTATTAGCCAATAAAAATGAGGATGATGTCATCTAACTTCAAATATTTACAAGAAAGTTTTTAGTCGGATTTCAATCTTGCAGCCACTCATATAAATAGTATTGTCTTGAAGATTGATTCTCACATTATTTTACTCACATGAAAAACATTGCTTTAACCACAAAAAATATTCTTTTAAGAAAAACGTCATCCACATCACAAAATATAATAGTCTGTTATAAAAAAAATAATGTATAATATTCATGAGTGTCATTTATCATTTTACATCAAAAGACATCATTATTTTTTAAGTAAAAGTTGGAGGTCAAGTCACCCAACTATTTAATACTCCTGTTTTATAACAAAGGATTTTTCCATCTGGGTTTCGAACTCATGACCTCTCACATAGAGACCATGTGCCTTTACCACTAGATCAAATGCTAGTTCTCAAAAAAGACGTCATTATAAATTTATAATCATTTTTTTCATATATATCTATATTCAGTGGATGGCTGAAATAGATAGCCAGACAGAAAGAGCTTCCCAATTTCAGTTTGGTCATGATGGTTTGTTAATTGCAAGTACCGGAAATCTTATATAAGTAGCATAGCCGAACTCTAGAAGTTATATATGAATAACACAGGACTTGGAAAGAAATATATTTCCCATTACGCTTTGCGAATCGTGTTTGTGAACGAATCGAACTGAGGCTATAGCTCATTCATCTCAGTTTAATTTGAATTGAAGATATATTAAACTAGCAAGTTCAAACAGATTCGAAACAAGAGACAAGATCAAACTTGATCCGAAATACGCAACTACAAAATACCTAATAGTTACTTTTAGTGGAATTGATCAGCAATTATTCATATTTTGTTGACTTTTACTGGCGCAAACGCAGGAAAAATGTACATAAGTGCCGGGAAAGGTCAAAGATTTCGATGGCGTTTTTCAAATGCCGGGAAAGGCCGTATTTCGGACGGTATTTTTCAAACACCGGGAAATGCTACAGAAACGCCGCCAATGACTTTTCCCGACTGTGGCATCTGCGGCACTTGGCTAAATGCCGGGAAAGCCTATTAGTGGCGTTTTTTAGAGTATTTAGTGGCGTTTTTAAGTGCCGGGAAAGGCTATATTTCTTGTAGTGCCGGCATGGAGAGAGATGAGAGATAAGCGATTTGGAGGAGATAGGAGGAGATGATCTAGAGATAGGAGGAGACGATCTGCAACGGTTTTACAATATTTCAATTTGATGTTTACATGATTCTATGAAGAAGTTCACATCCACTTTCAGGCGAAAGATGTTTCACCAAAAGTTCTCAGTCAAACAAGTGGCGAGGCGTCTGATGACATTAGGAAGCAAAATTAGCAAGGTTTTCCTTCTTATTTTTTCTTAGTACTTATTTACAATGCATTGAAAGACTTTAGTGTAGTAATTTTAAAACTTCTTACTGAAATGTCTCAATTTTATTATTATTTGATTTTTTTTCACTTGATCAGTCAAGGTTTACAGTGTCAATTAGTTAGTTCTATATAGTAGTGTTACAGAATGGATTTGATCAGTTTCTTACTGAAATGATGACATTTTAGCACCTTTTTATTTGTGTCCTTTGCTCTGTTTAGGTTTTAAAGTGTTGATTTGTTATGTTTACAGTCTGGATCGGTTAGGATTACAATATTTACTTGACCAATTTCAAAAATATTTATTTGTAGTTACATTATTGATTTATTCAAGTTTATATGTTAGTTTTTGAAACTTATTTTATTGTAATGTTTAGAGAGTCTATCTATGCATTAGTTTACATGATTTATCTAATAGTTTTATATGATATATGCAATTGTTTATAGGATCTATGCAATAGTTTTCAGTATTTTATTTTACATATCTGGATTGATTCATACAAGATTGTTGAGTTACATATCTGAATTGATTTATACATGATTCTTGAACTAATTTACAATATTCTTGTATTGTTTTACAGGATTCTTGAACTAATTTTACATAATTCTTGAACTAGTTTACATGATTTATAACTTGAAAGTTTTATTAATTGTTGATATGAAATTTTATTTCAGCCAATCCAGTTGGGAGTGAACTTGATCCTAAGCTTGAGAATTGCTCAAAGCAGGATGTTAAATCAATGAATTGCGGAATATTTCTTCTACGCTATGTGCACAATATGTTTGCGTATTTGTGAATGATGTAATATTTGTTTTTGATTGGTGAGAATCAATATGTTTTTTTATATCGTTGGTTAAAACAGTGACAAACAGTATGTTTGATGAACTATATGTTTGTTTTAATTTGTAAGAATTGTTATGTTTGTTGAAGACATTTATGCTTTTGTATATGATTTTGTTTTACAGTTTTAATCTTGTTGTTTTACGATATCCATTTTGTTGTTTTATAGTATTCATTTTGTAGGTTTACAGTATCCATCTTGTTGTTTTACATGATCCAGATGCAGATATAAAAAATTAAAAATTTGAAATAAAATAAAATTTTACAATATTAACCTTGTTGTTTTACAGTATTTATTTTATAGTTTTATATTAGCCATATTGTTGTTTTACATTATTCATCTTATTGTTTTACAGTATCTATCTTGTTGTTTTACAATATCCATCTTATTGTTTTACATGATCTATATGCAGATATAAAAAATTAAAAATTTGAAAAATATCAATTTTACAATATTCTTTGCAGGTATTATTTTACATGATTTAAAGAGATAGTTTACATTGTTTAAAGTGGTCCCGGTTTAGTTGCAAAGTCGTTAGAGAACTTTTAGAAATGATTCCAGTGGTCCCGGTCAAAGTTCTGCAAGTTATCTAAGTGGTCCTGGTCAAAGCGGTTAGTAACTAACTCGGGGCCACTTTAAAAAGTCGCTACTTGTGACCACTTTCGGTGAACATTTTACAAGATTCTGTATTGAGTTTTACATGATCCAGTATTGTAGATCCACAATTCGACTTCGTGACAGTTGGGCTTGGGTAAAAACCGGGTACAGAAAGTTGGATACAATTAGTGGGGTCCAAAAATCAAATAAAATGAAAAAGGGAAAATTTTATGTATAAGTATGTTATATATAGTCTAACAATTAAATTTCATGTGATTTAAGTATTGTTTTTTTTTTCTATCAAGGACCGTTAAATTATAGAAATTCACTTCATGTATGGTGAAACATACATCAAATTTTATCATTAAAAAAAATATATGTAGATAGTATATATAGATCAAGTTCATGATGTTGGATTTTAAATTTAAACTTTATATTTGAAGTTTGCATTTCTTAAAGTACCATTTTTCCTTCTGCAGGCATTCAGAATATTAATATCCGAAAGATTTTCTAGAAGTATATTTTTAGCATGCAAAGGCGGACAAATTTCTACTTGTGAAAATCACCTTACTTTTGGAATTTATTTTTGGGCATTCAGAATTCAGTAATAAAAATATTATAAATAGGAATTTATTCTTGACCTCCAGTGTTTTTAAATGCAGTTTTGTTCATGCATGCAGAAGGTCACTGTATACTGCATATATGGTATGCGGCCACATATGTGGATTTTAATACGAAAGTACATATGCAGTTTTATTATGAGTTGTTAAAAGAATATATATAAAATTAAACTAATTTGTATTATATTGATGTTCTAGTTTAGTGGTTTAAGTTTTTTACCACACTCCCCATAGGTCATAGGTTCAAGCCTCTCCTAAAGCAATTATTCTATGAACTTTTTTTGGATTTAGGAGCAACCGTATAAATGACCGCATGACCACATATTCAAAACCACATAAAAAAAAAATGCAGTTGCCGACTGCATATACATATACATATATAATCCATGCGGTCGCATTTAAAAATACACAAATCGCAAACAGAAATACACAAGAAATACACAAATCGCAAACAGCCAAATAGGACTACAAGAGACAAGATCAAACTTGACCCTAAATACGCAACTACAAATATACCTAATAGTTATTTTTAGTGGATTATGTTACTATTTTAGTTGATTATGTAGCTACGAATATTATGTTGATCAATATGATCAAACTTTAAGAAAAAAATTATATTTAGATCTAAAATAGTAAACATTTTATATAATATTCACGGTTAGATACTTAAATTAAATATCTTAAAGATACATAGAGTTGAGGAAGAATCACTTAATAAATTATATTTTAACAATATTAACAAGGAATTTAAAAAAATCAAATAAAATGAAAACTAAAAAATAAATTTATAAGTATGTTACATATAACCTAATTTACAATCAAATTTTATGTAATTTAAGTATTGTTTTTTGTTCTATCAAGGGTCGTAAATTACGGTGAAACATACGTCAAATTTCATCAATTTTTAAAATATAATATTTGAATAGTGTGTGTGTGTGTGTGTGTGTGTGTGTGTGTGTGTATCATGTTGGATTTTAAATTTAAGCTTTATATTTGAACTCCGCATTTATTTGAGCATATTGTAGCATGCAAAGGCGGACAAATTTCTACTTATGAAAATCACCATACTTTTGGAATTTATTTTTAGGCATTCAGAATTCCGGAATAAAAAAAATTATAAATAGGATGCTATTTTGAAGAGGCAAAATTATAAAAAGCAAGAAAAAGTCTGAAGTTCCTCTTAAAAATGACCATATATATTTTGGAATTATATTCTTGAACTTCAATACTTATATATAAAACACTATATTCTGATAAGGCTTATATTAGTCATTCAACAATTAGCCTCAGCCCCCTTATAAATTCACCTCTTTCCCCTTCTCTGTTAAATTACTGAATCCAAACCTAAGTCCTCTGATTCAACCTAACTAAAAGTCATGGAAATGCCAGATAAAGCATTTGAGACCTCTTCCAAGCCTAAGGTATGTTCAAATAGTTTATTTTGGAATATTTTTTGTTTGTGTACCGGCTGTTAAACAAATCTGTTTGATGCTTGATGTCGCCAGGGGCGGATCCAGGATTTTCGTCGGGGGGGCAAAAAAATATTAAATCGGGTTTAAATCCATTAACCAATTAAATACTTGATAAAAAACAATGCTTTAATTTATACTTTCCAATACTTTAACTTGTAATTTCTGATGTTCTGACTTATAATTCTAATTACCAATCAAAATTTAACAAATTTATTTCAATTTTAACCCTAAATTTAACCCGAATTACAAATCAGACGTCCAGAGGAGGGCAAAAAAAAATTCAAGGGGGGTAAAGTCGGTCGGGACCGATAAATCTCCACTAAAACTCAAAATCCCTGGATGTCGCTTGCATAAAATCTGTTGACGCATGTTATGTTACATGTATAACAAATGTATCAGTGCATATCAACTGTTGGATGCATCGGCAAAAAAGAAATTCAAAAGAATTTTATACAACAAAGGGCCCATTGTATTTGTATCCATTCAATAAACAAGAAAAGTATTTTACTTCAATTTTAAACAACATTATCTTCTCCTTTGTAGAACTTTGAACAAGAAAGTGCATTAATTGTAGAATTTTTTTAATAGTAACTAAAAATGGGAAGACAAATTGATGGAGTTTAAAAAAAAAGTTTGAATTAATGCAGAAATTTTACTCTTGTACTAGTTAATGATGAATATGATATTTATACAAGATTGGATAGATTACATACAAAATCCTGACATTAATTAAAACAAATCGCTTGCACATAACTGTCTTATTTTTTTTTTTCATTATGTATGACTAACATGACTGTGGTGTACTGTACAGGAGCCGGAACAGTTGGATGAGTGGTCAGCGATCACATCATCTCGGAATGCGAAGTGGTATTACTCCGCATTTCATAATGTTACTGCAATGGTGGGAGCCGGTGTCCTCGGCTTGCCTTTTGCAATGTCTCAACTGGGCTGGTATTGTTCTTTCCTTTCAATCAGGTTCTTTTCTAACTGCAAAAAAAGCTTCCTTAATCTCCTAAACCGGTTGCCATTGTTACAGGGGGCCCGGAATTGTGATTCTAATAATTTCATGGATTGTCACGCTCTTCACTCTGTGGCAAATGGTTCAGATGCATGAGTGTGCCGGGCCTGGCAAACGATTCGACAGATATCATGAGCTAGGTCAACATGCATTTGGCGAGAAGCTCGGTTTGTGGATTGTGGTCCCACAGCAGCTGGTCGTGGAAATTAGCACAGACATTGTGTACATGGTCACCGGTGGCAAGTCACTGAAGAAATTTCACGACACAGTTTGCCCCAATTGCAAGAGCATCAAGGAAACTTACTTCATCATGATTTTCGGTTCTGTGCACTTTGTACTGTCGCAGATGCCGAACTTCAACTCCATGTCAGCCGTCTCATTAACCGCTGCTGTTATGTCCCTTACGTATGGAAATTACCTCTCATATTCTGATTATATATTTATTTACATCTTTCTTTCTTTTTTTTGGATTTATAGATAGCTATTACTTAAGTAACAGCTCAATTCTTCGTAAAACTAAAAGAATTATCCTTTTTTTCCTACAAATTGTTGATAATAGTTGGAATATTAGAATCAGATATACCAGGTAGGTTATAATCTTTGTTGAAAATTTCAGCTACTCTACCATTGCATGGACAACCTCAATACACAAAGGCAAGAAATTTGATGTGGACTATAGTTACAAGTCACATAGTACTGCTGGGACGGTACTTAGCTTCTTCAATGCACTGGGGACGGTAGCATTTGCATACGCAGGCCACAATGTAGTACTGGAGATCCAGGCCACTATCCCTTCCACTGAAGAGAAGCCTTCCAAGAAGCCCATGTGGCGTGGCGTCCTTGTAGCGTACATTGTTGTGGCGATATGCTATTTCCCGGTGGCTCTCATTGGTTATTGGGCATTTGGGAATGCTGTTAATGACGACATTTTAATTTCACTACAAAAACCTCGCTGGCTTATTGCTGCTGCTAACATGTTTGTGGTACTTCATGTTATCGGAAGCTATCAGGTAATTAGTAGATAACATATTAGCTTCCATCATTACATATCATATTTGTTGAATGATAACATGTTATTTATTTATTTATTTGATAAAGAAATTACTAAGGTGATATTTGCAAAATACTGATGTTGATTCAATGAATTTTGAATAGATATATGCAATGCCAGTGTTTGATATGATGGAAACTTATCTGGTAAAGAAGCACAAATTCACACCTGGATTACGTCTTCGTTTGATCTGGCGCTCCATTTATGTTGGTAATGTTGAGAACTTTTATAATATGCTTGATACTTCCATTTTTTGTGCAGTACAAATTGGCATTTGCATTTCTGATTTCTTCAGTATTGTATTTATTTTGCATCTTTGTACAGCTCTTACAATGTTCATTGGCATGACCTTTCCCTTCTTTGGTGGATTGGTTGGGTTTTTCGGAGGATTTGTGTTTGCACCAACAACATACTTTGTAAGCATTCAGAACCTACATTTACTGTTAGAAATGATATGAAATGATATGCTTTTGCTTTCTAAAATAACTGAAATTGGCATGTATTCAGAACCTACATGTACTGTTATATAGAAGAAATTTATTGAAATTGGCATGTATTCAGAACCTAAATTATATGCTCTTGCTAGAAGAAATTTATTGAAATTACCCAAAGAAAAAATTGACAACTTGATCATCAATGAATTAAATTATTTTGGAGCATAATTGTGGAAGTTTGTTTCTTAAGAAAAAAAATTAAGAACAGTCCTATGTTATTACTTCATTTTTTGAATTTAATTAACGATGCCTTCACTTGTTTTATTCAGCTTCCTTGCATCATGTGGCTTTGTATCTACAAACCAAGAAGATTCAGCTTTAATTGGATTGTCAATTGGGTAAGTTAGCCAAATTGATTTTACTTTATTTCTTTTACAACAATACTTATAAAAAGAATGTGTGAGGCATGATCGATCTAACTTAGGCATGATCGATCTAACTTTACTTCAAACAATAAAGGGTATGTTTGGTTGGAACGAGAATATATTATTTTTGAGGTTAAGCTATTCGGAATAGCCTATTCAGTGTTTGGTTGGGGTAGAATAACTGGAATAGTGAATCCAAACATTTTGTCTTATTAGAATAGATTATTTTTAAGGGTTTTGAGATTTGACTATTCTAATAAGACAAACAATAACTATTATTGATTTGGCTATTCTAGTTATTCTAGTTATTCTTGTTTTACAACCAAATATACCCAAAAGTGCAAATCGTATATCACATAAATTACAATCCCACGTTTATCTTATCTAAAATTTATAAAAAAAGAATTGATAATTTATTTATTTTCCTTTGTTTTTAATCAGATTTGCATCATCCTCGGTGTTCTTATCATGGTGTTATCCCCGATTGGAGGATTTCGCCAGATCATAATGGATGCAAAAACCTACCAATTTTATAATTAATCAATGTTGAAGTGATTGGAGAAGACATTTGTAATAAGGGAAGAATAGTTTTATACAATGCCACAGTAAACTACTTAATTCGTTGGTCCTTAATGTTTCATTTATATTATTTTGACTATGAAAGTTTCATCCATAATTGTGTTATTATTGAAGCCTTCAATTGTGTATGGTTTTGTGATGATTTATGTTGATGTTTTCTTTTCTAAAATAAAAATTTGGTTCTTTCATGCGAGTCGTTTGACGCTTGTGCAAAAGATAAAGTTCTAATTTTGTTGTTACATAAAGCGATTCAGATCAGCTGAAATTCGAGATCCATGAAAAGTAACTTTGAAATTTCTGAAATCCGAGATCTAGCCGTCCAATTTTTTCTGTGTACGCATCTCGAAACAGCTGGTTTTTCTGTGAACGCATCTCAAAACAATTCAATGGCTGAATTCGGAATTTCAGAAATTTCAGAGTTACTGTTGATGATCTCGGATTTCAGCAAATTTGAATCCTAGATAAAGACCAGAGCGAATGAGAGAAAGATGGAAACGCACTAAAAAAGCTTAATGGTTTATGCAATGTATAATTCTTTTCAAAAATAGGCTTTAAGTTGGCTCAAGAATCAGGCCACTTAGGTTGTACCTGTTCCAAATTTGAGCTCCCGGTCGAGCGATCAACGCATGTCGGCCGTCTGATTAGAATCGGAGCTAATCTGGTTTTCCGCCTATGACATACGAAGTCCTTTAATATTAGTGCGGATCTCAATCGGACAGTCCAAATCTAGTAACGCACGATAAGTTAATGCAGAGGATACAAATTTCTGAGCGATTGGAATTTGTATCCTACAAGTTAACTCTAATTTTGAGTTAAGATCTAAACCGTCCGATTTAAATCTGTACTGGCTCCTTGCACTGGGTAAAGATTTTAATACAGTAGTTTTAGCTTCATATAGCCCACGGACTATGAAATCAAAATAACATTACATAGGAATTTGTGAGCTATATGAAGCCAAAACTGCTCTCTTAATTAAAATCTTTACTCCCTTGCACCTCTTCCCTCCACCATTAGGGTTGTTGCTTTATTTTTTGGGGTTCCCATTTTTCGTCATCCGAACTATTATTTTGATGATCTTAAAGTCTATATAGAAGCTAGACATGGTAAGCTTTTATTTGCTATAATTTTTTTTAGATAGTGAGGGTGAAAAACGGTATGGATAATATCCGATTTGTATTTGATCCGTATTCGAAAATTAAATTAGATGTGGATATCCGATATCTGAATATCCGTGTGGATATGGATACTAATATTGATATGGTTTTACGTTTCAATTATCCGTATCCAAATAGTAGATATATATCATATATTTTAATATATCTTATGAAAAAATGTTGTTATTCACCATTAAAATTAGATAAATATTATGAATTTTGATATTTTTTTAATATTATTTTAATAAATTTCCTATCTGATCCGTATCCATATCCATATCTATATTCGGCTGATATCCAATCCGTATCTGTATCCAAAAAATTAAAAAATATATGAATATGGTTTTACCTCCGCTCCGTTTTCACCCCTGTGATTCAGAGAAGAAAAAAAAAATTACTGATTTTTTTAGACCGTAAGGAGTGTATTTTGTCACTTTATGTTCTCTCTAGCTACACATATATGTTGAAAGTTCTGATTTTTTAATGAATTAATTAATATCTAGACGTAATAGCATTTGGTAGTATAATTATTTCTTAATTATTTTATGATTTCTTTTAAGTTGGCGATTTTTTCCCATGGTAACTATTTCTAAAATTACTGTGAAGAATAGTTATTTTGTTATTTTATAGCTCTAAGGATTCAGTTCAAATTTTGTATTCAAATTGTTGTTCAACTTTTGCTTGTCTAACATTAACAATAAAATCTAACATAATGTTTATGTTTTGTTTCTGCTGATAATATTTGTATGCATAACCCTACAATATAGAAATGAACTCTGTTGTTATTTCAATAAAAAAGCAGGATTCTGTTTTTCCGATTCTAACCATTCAAAAATTTTCATTGGCGTGTCTAGATAAAGAAACTTTTTTCATACACAAATCTCAATGAATTTGATGGTTGGAATCGGAAAAGCAACTCTGCTTTTCCATTGGAATAACAGCAGAGTCGTATCCTACAATATGCGTTTCCTTCGTTGATAATAATTGGGATTGACTTTATAATCTCAACGATTCAGTTTGTAGCAGGAAGGATTAAGTTCAAATTTTGTAACCAAATTGTTGAAAGATTTTTGCACAAACTATGTCAAATCAAGGGTGAAATCTTTGCAAATTTTGGTAATCATTTTTTATGCTTATTATCAAAACTAAAATTGTTTCTTAGGCATCGCTCAGAAAATAATAATATATATTTCATTATAAGTTAAATTTTAACCATGATAATATCTAAAAAAATAATTTTACAGTCAAATAAATTTTGGACATAAATATTTTTTTTTTAAACTCTAAGAATCTATATAATAAAAAATAATAAAAATAACAAGATTAACCGTATGAATAAATACAAACTCTCTTAAATAAGAACAAAAGGCATGAAAAATATAAGCTCTTTCATCATAATAATTAAGGAAAGAGAATAGAATCATCCTGAAGATGCTAATAATGTAATATTGATGAGAAATATTAAACTAATAACTTTTATGAAACATAAATTATTAGACGTGGTCCAATAGTTCTAAAGAAATATGGATAATATGACAGCCCAATTGAAATGGAAATGGTGGGCCATCAAATGTTGATTGATCAAAGAAGAGTATATAATATGAGGACGGTTTAAATACACCATAATTTTTGTGCTTCAATATGTTCTATATTTTTTTTTTTTTCAAAGTCCAAACAGTCAATCTGAACTGCTCAACATGATCTTCATAATAAAATATACTTGGAGACCAAATTTTATATTTTTTTAGCATCATTTTACTATTTTTTTAGATATGTACAAAATCACTTTTTTAAGAAGATTCTGGAGGTATAATGCCAACTAAATAAAGTTAGAAATAAATAACTCAAAGAATCTATTTAATTATCATGATCTTACTAGAGGAAACTTCTAGTACGATAAATCATCTCTCACCATCACAAATTATTCGCGAAAAAAAAATTGGGCTTTTTTTTTTGGGTTTTTTTTTTTGTTTCCTTGTTGTACTGAATCATTTCCAAATTATACTGAATCACGAATTTTTTATTCCGCCGACTCCGAAACTGAATTATTCATTTGTCACTTTGGTCAAAAACTCAAAATCAAAGTGACTCGCCACACCATTTGAGCTCTTTCTATGCCACAGAGATTCAAACCATTAAGCCGTGCTGTTTCTCTCTCTTTTAGTTCGGAAGGAAGGTATAATGCCAGCCACAAGCCACCTCACAGTCTCAGACTCAGACAACCTTCCCAGTTCCGACACATTCCATCTTTCTCTCGTTGCTTCTTCTCTTTTCCATTTACTCGAACTGGAAATTCTCTCCTTTTCAATTCCACCATGAATCAACGATATAAAACGAAGCTGCCGTAGCGGAGCATATTTTGCTTTATATCCAAAAGGTACTTATTTCGTGTAAAGACCCCTCCTTTTCCACTTTTAGCTAAAAGCTCCTTTCCCTTGTTTAATACCTTTTTAGCCCCCAAATCAAGCCAGAAGATCGATCTTTCTCTTTGCTTGCTTATTTGAATTAGTAAGCGCAGCATAGCCTATTAGGTAATCCTTCCTCTTTGCTTTAACCTTGAGTTACCCAAAGACCTTACCTTTCTTCTAGCTCTGGGTTACCAATGTTTTGCATAGAAAGTTAAGTTAACAGCTTGAGTAGCTACATTTTGCACATACACCCCTCACATAATCCATTTTCATGGTACCTTCTTTTCTCAGCTATTTAATCGTTTCTGTAATCCAAGCTGAATCAACCAAGTAAAATTCTCCCTCGTTTTAGTTTCTTTCTCTACACCATGACCAACACCACCTCACCCTGCCCTCCTAATTCTTTCTCTTACAACACCTCCCTCTGTGCATGCAATCCAGGGTTCTATTTCCCCAATCAGAATACCACTAATTGTACTCAATTCGGACCCAGCAGCTGGTCGGTGGGGTCGGGGGTGAGTCCGGGCCCACAAGAATTTTTTCTAACCACATTCTTCTCGATTGATAGTAGTATACGGCGACTTACACAGTCTCAGGCTGTCTTACTGGAGACCACACTGGTTGTGTTAATTGCGTGGTTAATTTTTTGTTTTGTTCTGAGAATAAAGAAGATTGATGAAAGTGGGAAAAGCAAGGTGTTTAAGGTCAGGAGGGGGATTAGCCAGTTTGATTTCTTGTTTGATACCAGGCATTGGACGGTAAGTTGCTAAATTTTAATTTTTGGTACCTATAATTTGGTTACATACATTCCCTTTAGTTACTTTTTATGGGTTTTTTTTATTGCTTAAATTGAACTTAATGAGACTACTGAGAGGCCAGCTGAGATAAAAGTACTAAGCATTTAAGTAAACCGTTCTGGTTGAAAATTTGGAATTTACCTGATTGGTTAGATGATATCAGACTTCTGGGTTAAAATATTAGTTTTTTTGCTTAGTATGGATAATGCATTTATTGCCTTATATATTAGAAACAGAGATAATTTACCAAAAAAATTTAAGGTTTTGTGACTATTAATTAGTTGTTTCACGAATATTAATTAGATGAAAAATATCACATTAGTTTTCAGTTAGACATTGGTTCCTGATGATTTTTTAAATAATTTTCCAAAGATTGGGTTTACATTAGAGTTGTGAACTGTATTCTCCCAGAGTCCCAGTATGGTAATCCTTGGGCAACTAAAAAATTAACTTTCGCCTTGCAGACTTGCAGTCAACCTTTTGACTTTTTGTTTTAAGTTGTAATTTGCTTATTTACCTCTCTGCTTATTTATTTATTATTCCAATTTGAGATAGTATAGGATGAGCAGAAGGCAGTTGTGAGAAGAAAAACGGAACTAGGGGGAACTTTTTCTGTTGCAAGCTGGATTCTTTTTATTGGTTTATTAACTGCGTAAGTGTTTAATTATGTTTTAAACAACTTATATCTTTACCTAATGCCTTTCTATTGCTTATGATCCTTTCAAAAACTGTCTTGCATTATGCAAGAGTATTTTTTGTTTTGTTTTTATTTTGTCTACTGGTTTTGTGGTTTAAAACCCCCTTGTGTCTTTTCCTGAAGAAAACACCATTGTGTAATACGAACCCGCTCAGAACAAGTCACTGTCAGTGCCAGGCAAATTGTATGAATTGGCTAGTTTAGGTACCCTCCCTCGAAACATAATTAACACTCTCTCATCTTATATTGCAGTGGCGGAGCCAAGTATAGTCAATACCTCCCCCCTGGCCAAAAAAATTTCAAAAATATGCCTTGTATTTATATGATTGCTTCAAGAAAAATTGGAATAATATGCTTATAGTTGAAATTATTTGTAAAATTATGCCTCATCCTAGACTTTTGCCTCCCTCTATGCCATTTCCTGGCTCTGACCCTGTTATGGTGTTAAAGATGTTACTGACAAGCGGTCCTAGTTGGCTTTTTTTTTCTATAATATATTAATGTGTTTTAGAGTTTTGGAATTTTACAAAACTAGGTTCAAATGTATGACAGGTTGCTGTACCAGGTGTTCACTAAGCGCACTATAGAGGTACACCGAGTGAAACCGGCCAACACCCCAGACCTCCTTTCATTCATCAATGACCTTGAATTCAACATCACCACTATCTCAAGTATGTCCTGTGCCAACCTAGTTATGCCCGCTTCGCTGATTACTGGTACGCCTGGATTTATTGATTTTCGTACTGTCCCCTTGTCGACCTTCATCAAGTACACCTGCCACAACACCTCCACTGGCCCCACAGTCTCTCTGAGATGCAACAGCTGTAAAATTCCAAGGAGGAATCATTTTATCTCCTGGCAGTTTGTGGATTTACCGAATCAACCGGCGACTGCTGTTGGCTTTGAGTTCAACCTTACTTCCCGGGACCATTATGAAAAAAAACATGTGACTTATGTGAGTGGTACAGTGAACTCAGATGGGGTAATGGATACCAGCACGAAAGGTATGAAGACATTTAGAGGAGCTGAGACGAATGTCTTGAAGATACAGCTGTTTCCTGAAGAGTATCTCAATTCGAAGGGTTTGAAACTATTACGGCCGTTGTTTAATGATTTTGTACCAGGATCCTACTTTGCAGATGTAGGTGGTCTGAAAGCATCGCTTCAAAATAGCAGGGATGGATTGGTAAATACAACATTGTTTATCAGCTACCAGTCAGATTATATAGTGCAGATCAACAAAGAAAGCGTGCTGGGACCTGGTAAGATTTTATTTTATTTTTTTACATTCATGTTCTGACAGTACATAAAATGATGATAGCTTATTGAGAGGTTCTAACTGGAGCCCGATTCCTAAAGGACAACTCAACTAAATACATAAAAGAACATAATCATGAAATGGAAGAATGAATTGGTATCAAACCAAGACAGCCCCTACCATCTTAATTGGGGCTGAGTTGAGTCTTCCTGGTAACTGAGGCTTAATTTGGGCTGATTTAGTCAAATATGAAGGTCGATTCTGTTAGGTGTCATTTATTGTTTTTACCACCTGAATATTAAGTTCTAACATAAAGTCGTGTGGACATGCAGTGAGTATACTGGCCAATATTGGGGGCCTATATGCAATTTGCATGGCTATCTTTTTGTACATGCTAACTCAAGTAAGTTCCCTTTCCTTAAATAATTACTTAATTTCTGTATTTGGATTTTTTTTATTGCAAACTACACCAAGTAACCAATGTTAGCAGTATACAGTAAAACCCAATTCTGTACTACTTATAGGTGCAAATAACCTGTGCCTGTTCTGGCATATTCCCTAATTAACCGTTCAACCATTGGCATTTTTTCTTTTTGGTTGGTAGCCCGTAGGAACCATTGGCTTTTATAATAAACAAAAGTGAGCCCCATGATTTCCCAATTTTGTCCCTCACCCTATGAGCTCCTATTTACTTGATAATTTGAGCTAGTACATATGCAACTGAAATGTAGCAAAACAAGTTCCACTACAAATAGTAATCTCCAAAAAACTTTCAACATATTTTTCAGTTCCAAATCATAAATAACTATGTCAAAGCGCACAACTGTTACTCCTCACCACCTATTAGCTGTTATGGTTTAGAGTGGTGGAGTCTCTAATGATTTTAGAGTGGGCAAATTAAAATTTAAATGATTTTGCAGTCTTGCTGTATTTTGTTCATATAAAAATCTATAATTTTCATAATGGCGGGGCATAATTTTTCATTAAATTCTTAGTACAACCATCTTTTTCTTCTCTTTTTTAAATGATGATAGTGAAAACCAAAATTGTTTCCTTCTTTTCTCAATCCAGGGTAGGCATAGGGTGCCTACCCTGGAACCACTGAACTCTCTTCCCACGTAATACTTGTTGCAAACCTAAAATTATGTGTATTTTGTACCAGTGTGAGACCAAAATACCGAAATTGCGCAATGAGGATATTGTGATGCGAACTATTCTATGTCGGAGACGTGCTGAAAAAAATTGGGACAAGGTTTGTACTCTCTGAAATTTGCATATATGCCCCCAAGTTATTTTTTCTTGGTGCAAATGCACCTCTAGTGTCAGAATATTGCCCATGTTAGAACAATGCTTCCTTGAAATTAGGGCTGACTTTTTTAAGCTGGTATGTTACTGGTATCTTTAGTTACTGGTAGACGGAATCTAGTGTAACTGGTTTCAATAACTTCGTATTTCATTTTTGTTTGCATTTCCACTGTTTGATTTGACAACCAAGCTTTTTTGGCGCTAAATTGGTGCAATTCCATGTTGAAATGGTGTGCAAGTCCCCACCTTCATTGATATTGAGAGAAAACTGGAGTCAATTAGAGGTTCAATTAATTTGAGTGCTAATATTTGGAACTAGTTGACAGCTTTTGGGGAAATTGTCTGTGGTAATTACCTTGTACTGAATCTCCTACATCGATTGTTTTCTTAAATTATTATTATTTTTTGAAGGTGAGAAAGTTTGTGATGTACACGTGGGGCCCGTGTAACCTGGACCCGACTGACAAGAGTGGAAAATTACCAAAGAAATCAGTGATAGAATCTATTCACGGATTTGGTGCTCTTCGCAGAAAGGGAACAGGCAGTAGAAGAACCCCTGAAAATGACAACAAAAGCAGTAAACCTCCTAATGAAACGGTAAATTATTATTTTTACTGTAGGGCCATGTCATGCTTTGATCTGTAAAGCACAAATTTCGTTACCTTTTACTTGTTTTATTTTTTGTTAAATGCTGCCACAGACTGTAAATTCTTGAGGAACTACGAGCAAATTATTTTGATGTTTCATGCTAAAGAAAATTAGTTTGGTGTTTGGGCTCAGTTGAGACCAGACATTTGTGAGAAATAGGTTGATATATACCTGAACCAAGCATCATATATGTTGTCAACATGAAGATAGGATTGCTTGATTCATAACACACTATATGTATTTTCCTTTTTATCTATTATCTATGAAAACTTTTTGGCAACCCATTGATAGAATTATATTATATGTTCCTATAAAATACACATCTAATAAAAAGTGAGTTTTGGGCATTGTTCAGAGTAGTGGAGAAATAAAGAGCATGTAGGATATTTCATTATGTTGCAAAGTTCTATCGTGGGGGTTCATCAATCAGGGTTTAAAGTACCTGACGGAAATATCACATGATTAATTCCCGTGATAGGACTCTGCATAGATATTATTCAGTGCTGTATATTGGACATATATCATTTTAATGGGCATAGAGATAAGATTTCTCATTAACATGGAAACAAGCAGAATTTCAGTGTGTTTGAGTTCTAATAGAATTTTTTTTTTCTTTCCTTGCATTTTCCAGGATAATGGAGATATTGAAATTTCCATAAATTCATAGACCGTGTTTTCCGAGATATCTTTTTTTTGGTGCTCATCTTTAAAGGTAGGTAAGAGTTGTGTTTTCTTGCTATGCTTTTAATGATTATAGAGATTAGTAACAAATATAATGGTCATAGTTCCAAGAGGAATTTACTACTTTGACTTGGAATATACTAAATAAATTAATATTTTTTTCTATGTTCAGGTTTATTGAGATGAAAGTTCCAACTCGTTAGAAGGTTACACGTACTTTTATTTTTGTTTTTGTTGTTTGTTAGATTTTGTAGATTTGTTTATATTCCTTGTAAAAATGTAGCCAAGCTTGTATGAAATAGGCTACAAGGTGCGCAAAAAATAGATTAGGTTTATTATTTGTTTAGATGGGAATTATGTGACATTTGTAGTTAGTCAACCAAGCAGAGTTCATATTGGCTCTTGGTTGTTTAATTATTTTTTGTTCTGTTTTCATTTTGGTTACATTAAGGGCCGACATTTTTATTAATATCCAAAGTTAATTACAAATTAATAAATATGCCCACTAATGTTGGAAATTAATAAAAATACCCATTAAATGGCCAGTACCAAAAAAAATTTAAACCGGCTATTTTCTGGCCGGTATGGATATTTTTATAAATTCCCAACATTAGTGGGTATATTTATTAATTTGTAATTAACTTTGGATATTAATAAAAATCTCGGCATTAAGGGTGAGAAATATGGGTTCTTGGTGCTTTGTCTATGAGGTGTATTCCTGGTTTGGTTTGTAGACAATATTTCTAAAAATTGATCCCAAAATACTGTTTAACTTAATAAACATATATATTTTGGGACATTCGTCGGCATGTTAAAAAAAATACACCTATTAAATAATAAATATTATGCAAGTTGAGTGATTTATCATATTCTACTGATTAAATATTTGATCTCAAAAATGTGGGGGAACCAGTTGGATTATATGGAGATGAAATCATATATGATAACTCAAAATTTAAATCATAAACTGTTAAAATAAAATCATTAAATGTTATTTATGTTATTTTTTCTATGTGCTCATAAAAAATTATTACGTTTTGATTTTATTTTTATGTGAATCAATAAGTTGAAAAATCAACGTCTAGAAATTATCAACATTAGTACGTTTTTACAAGCTCTTAATGACAACCAAAACAAAGTTAAAATGTCATATTTTTTATATGTGCATAGATTATATTCAATTGTTTTATTTTGACTTTTAAGTTTTAAATTTTGAGTTATTAAAGTTTTTAAAAATGAAGATATGATGGTGGTACAAAAATAGAGGCATTTGAACCCACCTCATTACATATAGCACACTGTGGCAATGGACTTAATTTGTATGGTTTAATGAAACAACGACTGATACAACGGATTTCTTAAATTAGCGCAGCAACGGGTGGCGATTGATTTTTCTTTCTTTTTTATTTTATTTTGTTTATTAGATGGTCATTGATATTGGTATGATGTTACTAATGGGAATTAAGAGCACATGAAATGGGTTTCTCTCTCATTAGTACGTAAAAACGTACTAATCAATGTGATGACCCACTTCATTGATGTGTTCAAATTTATGTTTCAACATATCTCACACTTCTGATGCACATAAATTGCAAATACTAGAGAAATGCCTGTCTGATCCTATTTAGGGGTGTAAACGGAGCGGATTCGGAGCGGATAATGTCGATATCAAATCCGTATCCGTTTTTCAATGAGCGGATACGGATACGGATACGGATAGTAAACGGATATCAAAATTCAAGTACAAATACAGATAATTCACGGATACGGATACGGAGCGGATAATCCACGGATAATTGTCGGATAATTGAGTCATATGAACTTTAAGTACAAATACTAAATTAAAAAAATTAAAAACAATTAAGAAAAACAAAAGTAAATTAAAAAAAAGGTAAAGAAATGGAGAAGATATAGGAATGGAGAGGAGTTAGGGAATATTAACCGCTGAAAGTCAAGTTACAGCGAAGCGGAGAAGTTGAAATTTCGGATCCGGATAGTGCGGATATCCGCTCCGTTTATACTTTCAAAAAATTATCCGTATCCGCATCAAATTTCCCTATGCAAAAATTATCCGTATCCGTATCCGTGATATCCGTATCCGTTTAAATCCGGATACGGATAATAAGCGGATTCGGAGCGGATATCCGTCCGGATATCCATATCCGTTTACACCCCTACCGAAATTACATCTGTTGTTTCTGTAGCGTAATATGGAAAATGCTAATATGCTACGCGTAGCATAGTGGGCCTCCGTGCTAGGGCTTAATATTTGAGTTTTTAAAATTCTAACGGTCGATCTGAACCGTTCAACATGATCTCCATGTGAATATGTACTTGCAAACCAAATTTTACATTTTTTAGAATTTTTTTACTATTTTTTTAGATAGGTAGAAAATTACTTGATTTGAAAATTCTGTACCATTCAGATCAAGTGATTTTCTACCCATCTAAAAAAATAGTAAATTTTTTTTAAAAAATTGTAAAATTTGGTTTGCAAGTACATATTCATATGAAAATCATGTTAAACGGTTCGGATCAACTGTTAGAATTTTAAAAACTCAAATATTGAGCCGTAGCACAGAGGCCCTCTATGCTACGCGTAGCACCGTAGCCAACTCGGCATAATATACCTAATAGTTTTCTCTCAATGTGATGACCCACTACACTAATCTGATTTCCCTCATCTCAAACTTGTGATATATATATACGTTGCAAAATATACACTGGAGCAATTAATACATAAAATTACTATTCAAATCTACAAGAGAACAAAAAAGATAGCAAGTAACTGAAACCATAACTGAAACTCTTTTGGAATTTGTATTGAAATATATCGTGTAGCAGGTCATTATTACATAGTCTTCTCTTAATTCGTACAATAATCTACTACTAAATCAATATGAGACACACTATATAGTGTAGCGGGTCACAACTATTTATAATCCAGGCATTCAAAATTCCCATAAAAACTGAAACTCAAATGGTCTTTTTGGTGTATTCTATCGTGTAGCGGGTCACAACTATATAGTCTTCTCTGAAGACAATTATCCATTACATCTTGTGGATGCATTCTGTCTCGTACTTATTTATAATCCAGGCATACATTCTAAACCCTAATCCTTTCTCTATCTATTCTATATAAACACTTCCATATTCATCAAACAAGGCCGTGATCCCTTCAATGTATTTTTACATTGTTTCCATGGAGCTCTTCACTCTCAAAACCCCCTGAAAGGTAACACTTATATTTTAGTGAATTCAAATTTATATTTCTTCTTATTTTTTCTTTTATACTGATAGAAAAAAAGGGAAGTATCGTTTGCCCTTGTCTGGGGTAATACTTTGATCAGAAAGGTCCTGCATGTGCTGAGGAAACAAGAAAAAGAAACATAAAATAAGAACGGACTAAAATGCACAAATTATAGTTTTACCCTCCTAGCCCCTAGGTAGAGTATACAGATGTTTTTGGAAAATAGAAGTGATCAAAATCTTAAAAGGGACAACAAATGTTCAGAAACAGAAACAGTTGTTCATGTTCTTGTAACAGTAATTCTATTTGTAAGTAATGGTCTTTCTTAAAAAAAGTTAAAAAGTTAAGAAGGATGTCAAACATGCATGCCTTTTAACAATTAGACATTTTATTTTAATCTCAATAAAATATATATATTGTAATTCATGATATTTGAAAATACCTTCTGACTTAATTAGAGCATGTACTTTGATGATATCCAGTTTGTGAGTTTATATACACTCATCTTAGCCCACCTATATATTGTTTCTACAGAACTGCAAATTTAGCTCACTTTTGGTATGTCTCTGTTTCGGATTGTAATAATTAAAATATTAAAGATATGTATATACAAATATATATATATATATATATATATATATATATATAGTGCTGGGCTTAGCTACTTCATGGAGTAAAACGACTTGGTGCTCCACGCCTCATTATTTTCATTTTGAAAATCCAAACGACCGATCCGAACCGCTCAAGTTGTTCTCCATATTGATATGTGCTTGGAGACCAAATTTTACATTTTTTGGAATTTTTTTACTATTTATTAAGCCACTTTGAAAATCACTGATCCGGCGGTCCAGAAATTTTTACTGTTTTTTACTGTTCATAAGGATTTTCAGATTTTCAAAGTGGCTTAATAAATAGTAAAAAAATTCAAAAAAATGTAAAATTTGGTCTCCAAGTACATTTCAATATGAAGAACATGTTGGAAGGTTCGAATCGACTATTTGAACTTTGAAAATGAAGATATGGCGTGAAGTACAAAGTCGTTTTACTCCATGAAGTAGCTAAGTCCATCTCTCTCTATATATATATATATAGAGAGAGAGAGCTGGGCTATGGTGAGTTGCGAAGTAAGATGTCATTTTTACTTCACGCTCATATTTTTATTTTGAAAATCTGAACGCCCGATCCAAACCGCTCAACATGTTCTCCATATTGAAATGTGCTTGGAGACCAAATTTTATAATTTTTGGAATTTTTTTACTATTTATTAAGCCACTTTGAAAATCGCTGATCAAATGGTCCAGAATTTTTTACTGTTTTTTACTGTTCACCCGGATCTGGGATTTTCAAAATGGCTTAATAAATAGTAAAAAAATTCCAAAAAATATAAAATTTGGTCTCCAAGCACATTTCAATATGGAGAACATGTTGAGCGGTTCGGATCGATTGCTTAGATTTTCAAAATGGAGTATGAGCGTGAAGTAAAACGACGTTTTACTTCACAACTCACCATAGTCAATCTCTATATATATATATATATATATTTTACTTTTTAAACTATTAGAAGAGGGATCCAATTACACCCTTTTTTTTGACACATCTTGACACTGTTTTTTTATAGGTCAATTTTGTGATTTCAAAATCCAAACAGTAGATCCGAATCGTTCAACATGATCACCATATTAAAATGTGCTTGGAGATCAAATTTTACATTTTTTTGAATTTTTTTACTATTTATTAAGATGGTTACAAAATTGTTGTTTTTCAATGGTCTGAAAACAACGATTTTGTAACCATCTTAATAAATAGTAAAAAAATTCAGAAAAATGTAAAATTTGATCTCCAAGCACATTTTAATATATCCATCATGTTGAATAGTTGGGATCGACTATTTGGACTTTGAAAATGATAAGTGTCAAAATGTATTAAAAAAAAGATGTAATCCGATCTCTCCTCCTATTAGAATTGTAGCATATGTCATTACAAAAGATGTATCGCAATCAATGCCTACTAAACATATCTTATTAGATATGAAGTCGATATAATGCAAACTTAAACATTTTAGCATTTTTGACAATACTATGTAACAAAATTCAGAAAGCTCAAATTTGCAGGTTCCTGTAAATCTTAAAAATAAATATGTGTTGAAATACGTGCTTTTTTTCAACAACGAGGGCTCCTACGTGCACAGGTTTTATAAATTTCTATATCTGGTCATATATTTCTCTTGAATAAGACCCAGGAATGAAAACCAAAGGTATAGTACAGTTTGCATATTAAGGGATTAATATGTGATGAAAGCAAATGATCAATTTGTCGATGAAAGCCAAAAAGAGTTTACAAAACGAAATAGGAACCAAAGGGCAGGAATAGCATGTCCTTGTAGAAACGCATTCTAAGGCCCTGTTCGGCTGTATAGTTGCGTTTACTGTTCACGTGGGAAAATAAAAATTCACTCCTGTGCCCATTCCCCAGCCCACTGTGCAGCCGAACAGGGCCTAAATGTTGAACCTAGATGGTCTCAAGTTCCCAAATCACTAATTAGCATAACCCGAAAAGAGATAACAGACCACTTGAATAATAGGAGTACTAATGTTAATGTGCACAACAACTAGACTTCAACCAAAATGATTTTGAAAGGAAAGTTATTGGCAACTTGGAAAGTATTAGTGATAAGATGATTATGGAAAACAATTTTGCAAATATAGCAGGTCAAGCAGCAAAAGATGAGAGTTCAATTATGTTGCTTGCTCACCAAATAAGAAAATTATGCTTTTCCATATTCTTCTAGGCATTACTTTCAATTAGGGCTGTCAACGAGCTGGCTCGGGCCGAGCTGGGTCCTAGCTTAGCTTGTTAATTCTGGACTGAGCTCTTACCGAGCGAGCTGGACCTAGGGCATCCGAGCTAAAATCTCAGCTTGAAATCGTGACGAGTCAGCCCGAGCTAGCTCGCTGGGTCTGGCTGAATCTTGTTTTAACCGAGCTGGACCGAGCTAGACAGTATAAAATGCACACAAATTCACAAATTGATGCCTAGCCGAGTTGGAGAGCAAGCTAGGCCCCAACTTGAACTCGTTAATTCTGGACCGAGCTAGTGGCGAGCTGGCTCGTTAACAGCTCGTCCAATAACGAGCGAGCGAGTCACGATTGAGCCACGAGCTACGAGCTTTTTTGCCACCCCTACTTTCAATTGCCTAATAAACATTTCCCCATAATTGTACAAGTTGTTGATGTTTAGTTGCAATGCACTTCTGAAATTGACATTTATGCTGCCTTTATTTAAGGACATCTTGCAATCTTTTGTAATCTAGTGGATTTTTATTTCATTTTGTGTTAGGCTGTTTAGTGATTTGGAAATTTGAGACCATTTGGGTCCTAGTTCAGAAATGCGCTTTTTATAAGATTATTGGCCCCAAAGTGGAACGATTAAAACTCTTTTCTTGTAATTTTTAAGTTTAGGATGGTTTAAGCGTATGCTATGATATAAGCCTGGAACTGGTTGTTGATCCCTATAAGTTAGAGAGTAAACAATACATGCACAAGGCTGTGTCTGGTTTCACTTGACCCGGTTTAGGTTTTATCAGGACTTGGTAGTTCTCAATGGGCTGAGCTTTTGTCTGAGACCAGTTCTTTTCACTTATTAAGCTGACATAGAAATTTGTTAAAGCTAGAACAAACTAAGAAAATAAAATGAGCCCCACAGTTGCTTACCTCATGGTCTACAGAAACCAGTCTCCATAATCCTCATAATTTAGGTACACACCGGACAACACGATCCTAACATGCAGAAATTGGCACTCCCACTGAGCCATCGAGCCTATTCTACCAGCTTTTCCAACCAACACCCCAAGGTTTATTCTATTGTCATGTTCAAGAACAATCAGCATGACATATGGTCCCTTCGGCCTGATACAAAAATCTGAACACTGCATGCATTTAAAATCCCATCCTTTTCGGCTTGATCAGTGGTGAAGGCCTGCCTGAGTTAAAAGAGTTTTTAGTGGGCTTGTGCCATGCAAATCACCATAAAAAGAGGGGAAAATTGTGAAAATGCCACTCCAAAACTTTCAAATTGTGAAAATGCTATTCCGAACTTTGAAATTGTAAAAATGCCACTCTAAACTTCATTAATTTGTAAATTTGCCACTCCAAATAATTAATGACTAAAATGCCCTCCCTTCTTCTTCTCCCTTACGACTCCTTGCCGTCGGTGCGCCATGTCTGCCGCCAATGGAAGCAAGAAGTCGAATCCAACCCTTTCCACTCGCTCAGAAAGGCGTCTGGCATGGCCCAGACTGTAGTCATCGGGGCCCAGTCGGAGCCGTCTCTGATTCCCGCCTCCGAGCAGAACGACCCCAAATCCTACACTGCCTCAGGTACCATCTCCTATCACCTGTCGCTCTTCCACCCCGAAACTGGGAAGTGGGCCCGGCTTCCCATGATCCCCGGCCTGCCTATCGGCATCCCTCTTTTCTTTGCATGTGCGGCGTCTGAGAATTTGGTCTTCGTCGCCGGAGGGCACGATGACGTGGCAGAAGAAGAAGAGGAGGCAGGAGAAGAAGAAGGGAGGGCATTTTAGTCATTAATTATTTGGAGTGGCAAATTTACAAATTAATGAAGTTTAGAGTGGCATTTTTACAATTTCAAAGTTCGGGATGGCATTTTCACAATTTGAAGGTTTTGGAGTGGCATTTTCACAATTTTCCCCCATAAAAAGAGAGCCAAAGCTGATTCTTGGTTGGGATGCCATTTTATAAGGGATGAACAAGAGGCGTTTAGTGCAGGTGAAATAGCACTAGACCACACACCTCTGGTAGCTATAGGATTCCATGGATGAAATTCTTACCCTTGAATTATCAAATAGATGAGTGACTGTTCTGCTTTAGAGAAAAAAATTAATAAATTCACTAATTGCTAGAGGATCAATATCTGGGTAAATCATTAAATATTAGGAGATTATCTATGGATCAAGAATAAAGCTAATTAATGTACATAATGCATCATTATGGCCCAAAATGAATGCAAACTAATGTATTTAGTAGTATATTTTCATGAATTAAGTTCTTACCCTTGGATTTTTAATATAAGAGATTGGTTTGGGTCTCAGTTCAATCTCCTTTATTTATTAATTAAAGGTCAAGCACTTAATTCTCCATGCACAATGATAAACACAATCTCTTATTACAAAAACTTTACATAGAAGATACCATGATGGTACACAAAACATGTTGGATGGAAACTAATCACATAATTCTTACGTCATCATAAATGGTTTGCCTTGAAAAGATTGACATGGTAACAATGCAGGAGACTGTAATGTGTCAAAGTATTGTTTACTCATCTTCTCTTTTGTTGTTTTAGCAATTTCACTGTTGCATCCTTATTTGGGTCTGACAAGTCAGATTTTAGAGCAACTTGGACACATATTTAGCTTTAATTTTTAATATATAAAAAATAAGCACACTTAAGTTAACACATAGCAAAACTGGTAGCACTATCCTACCCAGTACAAGGCAGTGACAAATCAGTTTATCAGGTTTAAGAAGTCTAATGTACAAAAAAGCCAGTGAAAGTTAATCAAAGGCTTATTAAGTCAAGCACTGCAACGTAAAAGGCATTGAATTCAACAAGAATGCCCAATTTCAATATCTTACTAGTTAAGATAGCATCTTTCCAGTTTCTTTTGGATATTAAGACTTTTAAGAATGGAATCCTGTTTCATAAGTGGAAAAAAAAAAAAAAATCGATTTGATCGTGATTGCTTATCTGAGATTCTCTAGTTAAACAATGACTAGAATAAGCCCATACATTTTGATGTATTGTAAGTTTGGGCTGTCCCAATGGCATAAAGTGCTCGTACAAAGGCAGAACTTATAAACCATAATTTCACCAACACTACATTTTTAACCAAAATTTCGAGAAGTAACATCCAATTGGTATTGGTCTGTTAAAGTTTGGCACATGCATGTACCTGGCAATGTTTAGCAATCTGACTGGTACAGTAGTCGCCTAGTCGGATCACTTGAAAACTTAAAATTCACTTGTATCTATGGATCATAATATATGTTCAAATTATAAATCACCTTTTGGGGATGTAATATAAGGCACAACAGAGTAACTAGTAACAAGACATCAGTTTGACCCCTCAAGTTGAATTTGCATGTAAGGCACTTCAAATAGAAAACTGAAATATTTCTCACGTAACGCTACAACAAAAGTGAAAGATAAAATTGCAACTGCTGCTTAAAGTTAAAATTGATAACTCAGCTAGGTAGCAATCGAGCCTCATCTATGACAATACATGTCTCTCAATAGAATCTAGCTTTGACTATTCTTGAATTGTAAAATCCAACAAATATTATTGCATCCTAACAATATCCTCTCAGAAGTCCTGAAGTATTCAAAAACTGTTGTTTATCCAAACTGACAAAATATCCATCCAAACAAAAACAGGAAACTAACTAAAAGTAGAACTGGAGACCACAATTAAGTCTTGCGTCTGAGCTTCTTGCGTAGCTTCTTCAGCTTGTGCTTGTTCATCTTTCTCTTTCTCTTCTTCTTCACGCTGTCTGCTCTTATCACAATTTCTTCATCCCTTTCAATCTCCAATCCAACAGCCTCAGATAAAGGAATCAGATCGACATTGGAGAAACGAGCAAAGGAAAGACCAAAGTTTGGTTCCCTTTCAAATTTCAATTGGAGAGCAGGATTCGGGGTCGTAAGAGAGGTCGATTGAGCCCCGATCAACCGATCTTTGCTTGCTCCAAACAGAGATACCGGATCGAGTTGAGAGAAGTGTGGAAAAGTAGGGTATACGGTGAAACAATGACTGGACAAAGCAAAAATGGATTCCTTTACGAGATTTGTCGGAAGAGAAGGGTTAGAGCTAGGGTTTGGATCGTGCGAGGGCAATGACGGGGAATGGAGATTGTCGAGAGATGAGAGAGCATGGAGAGGTTGGAGAGAGGAGGTAGCCGCCATGCATCGCCTTTCGAGTAGCCTAGGTAGGAGAAACGACGCCATCTGGGGTACAACCGTAAGAGTGCGTATCGCGGAGCTGGACAGGAGGCTTTTGCAAATCGGGCGAGGGAGAGTATCAATCCTCTCTGCTAGTAATTCGTATCACCTAAGGTAACAGAATATTTCTGTTTGGATCTAGACCATTTAATCAGATCCGCACGACTATTAATGGGTCTCCGTGCGTTCCACCTCGGACTGAATTGGCCCGGATTTCGATCGGACGGCCGTGATCCAAACAGAAATATTCTGTTACCTCAGAGATTCTACTGCTTTGTTCCAATCATCTATCGTCTATCGATATTAAAACAAGGAAAATTGCTGTCATACATTAAAATATTTTAAATTAACTATTTTTTCATCAAAACACTTAAATATTTTTATTTTTATTATTTTAATTGAAATATTTTTTATTTTTCCTTATATTTATTAAATCTGAAATTTTTATTTTTTATTAATCATTTAATTCTATTTAATAGTTTTGCTTTATTTTTAAATAGACACAAGCATTATGTTTATTTCTACATAATTAATGGTCAGGTCTTGTAACTGATTGATTTCTAATGACAAATGGATTATTTCTCTATTTATGACACATACACAATGACATTTAGACATATACTTGCGTGTTCATCACAAGTAAAAAAATTAATCATTCGCTTGACTATTAGAAAACTAAATATTTTTCTTAAACATGTTACATATTTTATATTTTATAATAAAAAATAAATGGGTAATTATTACTAAAATAAATTTAACAGAATAGTCACTAAATCGTATAAATTTATGAGTTTTTGAAATTTAGAAGAGTAAAATATGATATTATGAATTTAAGAGGGATAAGTACGTAATTTCAACGTTTTTTAGGGGTATACATGAAGTTCCTAATTATCTGGGAACTAATATAATTAAGTCAAAATTAGGGGACTAAATCGAATAGAGATGCAATTGTTGACCGACCTTCCGCGAAAATTTACCCCCCTCTTGCCTCTTTCTTTTGATAGAGAAAGAAAGAAAACCCTCTTCTCTCTCTCTATCCGCCCCCTCTTCGACTGGTCATCTACCTCCGCGTTGCCATGAACCAATTCGCCATGGTACGCCCTTCTTTCTCTCTCTCCTTATTGAATTAGAAATTTTCAGATTGTGGTGCATCTTGAAATTACTGCTGCTCTACGCTAATTTATAACCAGATCAATGAGAATTTTATGATGCTTCTTGCATATTTGTTTTGCTTGGTTATATTTTAGAATAACGATTAAAAACTGATTTGTGTGTAAAAGTGCAAAATTCATTACTCAAAATAGGGGGCATAAGTGTCCGAAATTTTTATTAATCGAAAAAAAATAAAAAAAATATCGAAAAGGGGCGAAACTTTAGTTAGAATTTTAAAAATAGTTAGAACGGGACTAACGGTACCGTCCCATGGGACGGGATTATCCTCACCGTCCGAGATTAAATTTCGCTAAGCACCTCCACCGCTAATCCGGATTCACGGACGGTGTTAACATCCCCGTCCCAAAAAAAAAAAAAAAAAAAAGACCGGACGGTACCAACATCGCCGTCCCAGGAATAAAAAAATTAAAAAATTAAAAATCCGGACGGCAATCTTGATGCCGTCCCATGCTCTATACTGAAACCTCACCCACTCTAAATTAGCGAAGTAGTTGACGAACTTAGTGAATCAATATACAGCTACAGCCACATTCCCTTGAGCAACGGAAACCTACAGCAACACATAAGAATGAGTAAAACCCACCAAATTCAGTAAACCTATGAGAAAAATTCTAATTAAAGTATTAGGAACAAGAAAAAAAAAAATGAATAAGAGTGCTTACTCGGTTCATAGTGAAATTTCACCACCCTTTAGCAAATTATTATTTACAATCTGAGTCGCTAATCTAATGTGCCTTCTCTATTGGTCTAAGTATAGAGCATGGGTGAGGTTTCAGTATAGAGCATGGGACGGCATCAAGATTGCCGTCCGGATTTTTAATTTTTTAATTTTTTTATTCCTGGGACGGCGTTGTTGGTACCGTCCGGTCTTTTATTTTTATTTTTTTTTTGGGACGGGGATGTTAACACCGTCCGTGAATCTGGATTAGCGGTGGAGGTGTTTAGCGAAATTTAATCTCGGACGGTGAGGATAATCCCGTCCCATGGGACGGTACCGTTAGTCCCGTTCTAACTATTTTTAAAATTCTGACTAAAGTTTCGCCCCTTTTCGATATTTTTTTTATTTTTTTTCGATTAATAAAAATTTCAGCATAAGTGTCCTTTTAGTCGTTGTATATATAGTTACAGCTTCTCTTTTGGATGTGATTTCAGCATTGATTTTTATCAAGTTTTTTATGCAAAAAAAAAAAAAAACATGGGATACACAAGTAAAAATCATAGCCCCTTTTTACAAAAGAAAAAATTTGTAGCCCTTTAATTAAAAAATAAATTTTCATTATTTTGAAAGATGTAGTTATTGGTTTCTTGTAGGTGGAGGAGTTGGCTTCTCTTGTGAAAGATAATTTGTATAGCAAGCATCTAATTCTTTCCACAGAGGAAGCTTTAGTTGCTTTTCTACAACAGGATACAAGGTATACAAATAGGTGAAATTAAATATGTGGAGGAGATCTATTAATGGTCTAAAATTGATTATGCATTTCAGTACCATTTTGTTTGATCCTGGCATGAGCATGTGTACTCACTGAAATCTTAGTTGTTACAAGTTGGCACAGTTGTTTCCAATTTAATGCTCTTGCTTTTCTTTACTTTTCTTTGTGCTCTTTTTATGTTTAATTGGTTGATTGATGTAACTGAGAGCTGATCGGCTTTCGCATTTGTCGCCAAAATTCAACCAGAACTATGCTGTTCCAGTTCAGTTTGGTGTGCCAACAATAATTGTTAAGGTATGTGGTAACCCATAGCCACGTGAAAAGAAACCCTAATGTGATCTGTTAGCTTAAAAAGGTCAATTTTGTTTTCCTGTATATCAATTATCCAAATATTTATTATAATGTCTGTCCTTGTTTTTTTTCTCCTTATATTTTTTAATTAACATGGTTAAATAAAATGCAGTACTGATGGTAGTTTAGAGCTTCAGCCAGTGGGGTCCTACCATCGCCTACTGCTACACCGGCTTGCTGAAATTTATGGGTATCCTTCCTCTCTTTTTAAAATTTTTGTTTTGTATGTCTGTACTCGAGGTAATTGTTCTTTTTCTTTGGGTGGGGGGTTCTGGTAAAAATCTTATGACGAGATTGTTTCAATTTTTGGGAAGGAATTTAGGTATTATTAAGGAATGAAAAAGGGGTTCTCTATTGATGATGTCAATCGAAGGGAATTATTTATTTATTCCCCCCTGTAGATTTTTCTTCAAGTAGGAAAAAAAAAATGAAATCAGGGGGGGTGGGACCCTGAACAAGGTTTTTTCTAATCCAATCAGAATCTGAGATAGTTTCTTACAAGAAGACACTGCTTTTTTTTTTGTTATATAAAGGAAGAATATACAAGGTAGGTCATATCTTGGATCTGCTTAAGAATAAGGGGATGGAATAAGAACTTCCTACAAAACAGGGTTTTTTGCAAATTATTTTATTTTTTTCTGAGCATGTCCCAATAATTGGGCCATTATGTCAAAACAAGTTGGCATCCATGGTTTAAAACAGTGTTGTGATTTTCCTTTGTAAAATTGTAGTTTTGTGCATGAATCTGTTGGGGAAGGAGAAGATCGCCATTTAGTGCTTGAGAGATGTCCTGAAACAGCCATGTATGTTGTATTACACTCTTAAATATAATTTTATTGTACCAATTCCAGTATGGTACACATTGGAGGTTAAACTTCTGTATGGAACCTCACCACGGCGGAGCTACACAGTGGCGAGGGAGGCACGCAACCCAAATAATTAAAAGTTGACAACATGAATCACCAAATTATTGAACTAGCTTATTCTAGTGTGGATCTGTACAAACCAGTAAGTACCTGTACTGGAGCTTAAGTGGTATAGATTTTTAAATTGGATGGGATCCCATGACAACAACTTATCTTGACAATCTTGACAATTCTTTCTCAAATCATGTCAAAAGAAAAAATAGAAAACAATTATAGACATGTTGTTTTCTTTATAGATTGTGGTTGTGTGTCAATTTCATGCAATTTAAATATCATTTGATGTTCTAGCAAATACCGTGAAATATGGATTGTTGCAAATATCATGTCATTTGATGAATGGTGAAACTTGCTTACAATTTTGTCATTTTTCATATGTATGATATGTATAAAATATAGATTATATTTCACTTGTCGGATTTCAAAATAATAAGCTATTTTTTAGTGCTGTCAAAATTGTCAAACTAATTTGTTGTCAGTGGATCCCTGCCCTTTTAAATTTGGACCATCTTGATCTTTGTTCGATTGTCTAGTTTTAATAGCTTGAAGTATATCATACTGAAATGGTGAAATTATTATGCTATTTACAGTGTTCCTTTCTGTTATTGAAATCCAAAATAATTTTGTGTGTTAATAATATTTGCAATTGCCCCTATTTGTCAGAATTTTATTGTGAAAATTATTATATTTATGTGTTTATCTGCTTTCTTGTTTGTTCTTTTCAGTCCATCGGTGCTTGTAAGTGACATATTGTGGGATCATGCTGAGAGCTACACTTCCACCTCGTCCCAGCATATATTAAAGAGAGAAAATCCAGATACCTTAGGTATGTCATTAGATTTTTGTTTGTAATGAATAAGTTTTTTATTTTTCTGATCTATGTATGTATATTGATAACGCTTCAAATCTACTCTCAGCCTCTAAACTGAAGCATTCAATGTCGCTCATTCCAGCACCAACGCCGCCACCTCTGGAGGAAAGGCAGGCTGCATACCTGGCTGCCCGAAACCGCATCTTTGGCCCGAGCAATACCGAGGAAGAGCGCTGCACTAGCCCGAAATTGAGAAAAGATCCTGCAGTGGCTCGTCGTATGATTGCACATGCACTTGGACGTAAACTGGAACCCACATCAGATCCTGATATATGTGGCAGTGAGCCAAACAGTGGAAGGCGAAATGATAGCACACGAAATAATGGAGAAAAAAGAGGCAACAACCCAAGTGCTTTAAGTGCTGAAAGTTTGAAGAAGGAACAACTTGGGGCAGCTAAGAGAATGTTTGCAAATGCATTGGGCCGAACTTCATTTACAGAAAAATGAATGGCAGAGTGAAGAAATTATATTGACGGGTGGGGCCAATCGAAAGGGTGAGCCAGTGTTGAAATGGTACTGAGTACTTGGTTTATGTTCTTTGAAGGATTACTATGTGTTACATGTGCATGTGCTGGGAGTTCCACTGGCTAGAGGATCCAGTTGTCAGTGAGACAGTGTTGTCCCATTTCTTTGCAACGGTATTCGTTCAAATTGTAGATTTGTTGCTGTTCCGAAAAGCCACTTCAGTGCTGGGAATGCATCTCTGGTGTGTTATTATTGTTATCTATTTTGAATTTAACTGAAGCAAAGAGAATTAGCACTTGTATGATTCCTTATATGATTCCATGTAGTCAGTATTTAAGCTCTACTGTTCACAAGCTCTCAATTTAGTTTTCAATGAGGCAAAGCGATTTGTACTGGCGCTCAAGCTTATTTGTATTTGGTTACTTTCATGTTTTATATTTGCTTTTCTATTTATTTATTTTCAATTTGTACACAAGCACTGTAACAAACTTGCGAATATTTATTATAGCCATAACACTGAATTGTAGCGATAGTTTTGACTGCACACATCCAACCATGCGCTTCTGGGTACAAAGATAACATGGAATTTAGACTATATGGTGAAGTGCTATTGTAGATGAATATGGTGCCTGCTCGAATTCCTATCACCTACGGTAATATAATATTTCTGTTTAGATCCGGACCATCCGACAGAATCTGCACGAATATTAAAAGGATTTTGTGCATTTCGTTTGGACCGAATTGGTTTGCATTCTGATTCGACGGACCAGATCTAAACAGAATATACTTGTGCTCCTCTCTAGTAATACGATTTGTTGGATAAAAGATGTGGACGGTTTATTTTACATTGCATGAACTTCATCTACGCTGAAATTCTTTAATGCTGTGTTTGGTTGTAGAGTAAGAGGTGGAGTAAACTTTTACTCCACACTTAAGTAGTCAAACGATGAGTAAAAGAAGAGAAGTAAGAGTTGAGTTAATGTAAGTTACTTCATCTATTCAGATGGATTAACTTACTTCACACTTACTTCACCTGTAGGACCCAGTATTACTTCACACTTACTTCATTTATACGGGCTGCCCTGCTCGGGTCCCAGTTGTATTTTGATCATCTACCAACCATGAAGAATAGATAATAAAAATACAAAAAAAAAAAAAAATTGTGACAAAAATGACAAAAGATATGATATCTCTGGCTGTCTGGTAAGATACTGTGATGAGTCTGCAGATATCTCATGCCCATGGAATCCGCATCCTCCGAGTCCGAGATAACTTAGCACGAATTTTGAAACAACCACATTTCCTATTAGCAAACTCCCCTGAATCTAAAATTTGCACCGCTTAAATTTGGTCCGTGCAAGAATAGTTGAGATATCTCGGGGATGCTCATTCTGGCCCATGGGCCCAATTTTTTTTTTTTTTTTAGGAGAAGCCCTTAGGCATATGAGCCCAGTTAAATTAGGCTTTGTGTGTAATGAAATAGAAACTCTCTCATCAATCGTAAAGAGAATTAAAACACAGAGAAAAAAAAAGAACGATATAAATAGTAGCTAGGGTTTAGAAGCTGCTGCGCATACGCCTCCATTTTCATCATCCTTTCTCTTTCCTTTTTACCTTGCTTTCTCGCCTCTCTTTGCAACAATGGCGGCGGCTGTGGCGGAGCAGCAGGAGGTCAAGCTCTTTAACCGCTGGTCCTTCGAGGATGTTCAGGTCTCTCTTCTCTCTTTCATTTGTTCGGTGTTTTGTTTAAGTAAAATATCTTTTAATTCTCTTTATTTTTCGCTGTATTGGAAACAATACAGAATATTTTTTGTGTTTGCTCCTAGTGGGAGTATATTTCTTATTTAGTATTCGGATCTGATTACTGGATGTGAAAATCCAATAAAATGTATTTTGTTTTATATTTTTGCAATGTTCTAATATGATTGGATAAGCAGAGTTCTACAATTATCTCGTGTAATTCATGTTCTGATGAAATTTCTTCAAATTTAGGGGTAAAGCTTAGTAGTAACGCTATGTTTGTGTCAAAAGACTTAAAAAATGATGAATTAATGTTGTTCCCATTTACAAAGTATATCATGATTCTTTTCATTTCCAGGTGGGTGATATATCGCTTAGCGATTACTTGGCGGTGACGGCAACAAAGCACGCTACATATCTCCCGCACACGGCAGGGAGGTACTCGGTGAAGCGCTTCCGCAAGGCACAGTGCCCCATTGTGGAGAGGCTAACCAATTCCCTTATGATGCACGGCCGCAACAACGGCAAGAAGCTCATGGCCGTCAGAATTGTGAAGCATACCATGGATATCATCCACCTCTTGACTGACCTGAACCCGCTCCAAGTCATAGTCGATGCCATCATCAACAGGTATCTCTTCTCTTTATGCAAAATTTGAAAATTTTGTCGGTTACCCTCCACTGGTATAGTTTGTCTATTATCTTGGTAAATACTACTTCATTGGGTGAATTAGTCTATTGTCTGAAATTCAACTTAGGAGAGAGCATACTTAATTGGTAAGGCTCTCTTTTTCGAAGAAAAGTTATGATGATGTTATAGTTTAGAGATTTTGAGGGTTCCCTTGAAACCAAAACCTATTCTTCTCATTTTTTTCCTTCGAAAGACCTGAACCTTGAATCTTGAAAAAACCTTCGACTATAGATCTGTTGTGTAGTTTTAAGTGTGATTGCATTTTTTGTTCTAGTTACTTACTGATCTGTGTACCAATATTCTGCATTCTATGTTCATTGTCATAATTTGTATTGATTCGTACCAGGTATTTACAAGCTATGCAATTAGCATGAAACGCTAGTTGGGCACTCTTAAGTTTAAAGTTTTTGCAAATACAATAAAAGTATGTTGTATCTGCAAAAGCTGGAATATCATGTTAAAAAATCACAATGCAGAATTTGTAACTTCAAAAGATTTTAGAGGATGGGATTCTAACACACTTAATCTTGTTGCTATATTATTTGTAGTGGGCCCCGTGAGGATGCTACTAGGATTGGTTCGGCTGGTGTGGTTAGGAGGCAGGCTGTTGATATTTCTCCATTGAGGCGTGTGAATCAGGCTATTTACCTTATTACCACAGGTGCACGGGAGAGTGCTTTCAGAAATATAAAGACCATCGCTGAGTGCCTCGCTGATGAACTGATCAATGCAGCCAAAGGTTCTTCCAACAGGTTGGTTTCATTTTTCAACAATTTTTTTTTTTTACTTTGTTATGTTATTTATTGAGCCTCCTTAGAGTTTGATTATTATGCTTTACCATTTATCTTCTACTACTTGCAATGGTTTCCAAACAAACTACCTCTGTGAAGAACTTGTACTAGATACTAGCTTAGTGAAGATTCTTGTTTTTATAAAATTTAATTTCACCAAATATAATGAAGGGGCCTTCCCGCTGATGAAATCTCCTCATCTTTTTTTTTTATATATTCACGACATTGCCTTTGTATTCTTGTGAAAAACAAACTGGTACCTCATTAAGCAGACATTGTACTAAAGAAGCAAGAGAAAGTACTATTTTCTGATAGCTTATTGACATGTAACTATTTATTGACAGCTATGCTATCAAGAAGAAGGATGAGATTGAGCGTGTTGCCAAGGCCAACCGTTGAGTGTGCCTCCCTTTTGAATACAGTTTCAAAATATGTTTTTTGAAAACGCTCGTAGATGTTATGTAATTTTCCGGATTGCTGTTTTTTATTTTTGTTATGTTACATATTGCAGAATCAGGATATTTAGGTGTTGTACTTTTGCCAAGATAGAAACTAATCCTGTAATATGTTTTATATTTTGATTTGGTTAAGGTTCTCATTTAAATATGTTATTCTGCTTTGAAATAACCTATTGTGCTCTGCATCTATTATATCAGTCTGTGTTATATGTTAGTGACCCTCTATGATGTTAAACGAATTCGTCATGGTGTACTGGGGAGACCAAATTTCACTTCGGTACACAAATTTCCAGGAATTGAGGCTAAATATTGATTTCACATCGGTTTATGTATATTGTTTTATGCCTTGCAGTGTGCGTGTTTGTGTAGATTTATTATATCATTGAAGTAATAGGAATATACGATACCAAATAAATTGAAGCAAACACTAACACGAGACTCTCGACTTGACTCTAAATCTAAATGCAATTTCCAACACAAATATAATTCAGAAAACTGTAGTATAAATTTTAAAATAATGTTTAACTAATCAAACTCATTGTTTACAGCTGTTGCACAAGGATTCTACAGTTTAAAACAAGTAATTTCGTTAAATTCCCATTGGAAACAATGTTTCCGAAACATCTTTACATCATGTCCCAAGATTAGTAAATCAATGTTAATAAAAAAAAAAAAAGATTTAGTCATTATTTAGAGAATACTTTAGGTATATGGCTGTTTTGCTTCTTTTATTAGTAAGATTTTCATTTAATTACAGTATTTGGTGACCAAATCCATCTGTTTAAAAGGTTCCTGTATTTAAATTAGGATCTTAGAATATCTTAGCATATTCACGTGAAATTTACATACACTTAATATATAAAAGATCCAATAATATCTTAGAATATTCAGGTGAAATTTACATACACTGAATATATAAAATATCCTAATTTAAATACAGGAACCTTTTAGGATGTACTAAATCTACAAATGATTCTAGTCTAGATAATGAAATTCTTATTGAGGAGGGTTCAAATGCCTTCATTTTTTGTGTCACCACCGTGTCTTCATTTTTAAAAACTTTAATAACTCAAAATTTAAAACTTAAAAGTCAAAATAAAACAGTTGGATATGATCTACATCATTTTATCTATGTGCTCATAAAAAATTATCACATCTTGATTTTGTTTTTATGTGAATCAATAAGTTGAAAAATCAACGTCTAGAAATTATCCACATTAGTACGTTTTTTACATGCTCTTGATGACAACCAAAACAAAATTGAAATGTCATAATTTTTTACACGTGCATAGATAAAATGATGTAGATCATATTTTTAGTTTTAAATTTTGAGTTATTAAAAATTTTAAAAATGAAAGCACAGTGGATGTATGAAAAATGGAGGCATTTGAATCCTCCTCATTCTTGTTTGGTGGTAACACATATCTTAATTGAAAATTAAGAATATGCCTGATAATCACCCTTGTGAACTTACCTCCTAAAAAAAACAGCTATTGTATTATGATTTTTTTTTTTTATTTCATAGTTTTGTAAAGTCAATTTTTTCAAATTGAATATGAGCTTGAATACCGTTGACTTAAATTAAAATCTTGGATTCAGATATTTTGCACTTGCTTTGATCCAACGCCAAATTAAAAAAATTAAAATTATTTTTACTATTTATAATTTCCAAGTCCTTATGACGTGTATTTTATCAGTTATACATTTATTCTACCATGTTTTATTCCATAATTTTGTAAAGCAACGACTTTCAAATTGAAACCATGGGCATGAAAACCATTAACTTACAACTAGGGTTTTAAAATTTCCATATTTTGCACATATTGCTATGATCCAACAATTAGGATTAAAAGTATGTTTACCTTTTTTATACTTTTTAGTTCCTTCTCACCTGTATTATGCAATTATAGTTTATACTGTAATTGTACTAGAATTTTTGTCCCATAGTTTTGTAAAATCATGGTTTTTAAATTGAAACTGTGGGATTGAAAACTATCAACTGAAAGTTATGGATTTGAATATTTTGCTCTTATATATCTATTACAATGATCCAACGGGTAGGATTAAAAATATTTCTACTATTTATACCTTCTTGGTCCTTATAAAATGTATACCAATCTAACCCAACCTAATTGTTCATATTTAATAGATATTCCATGCTAAGAGAGAGTGTTGGGTATTATTGAGAGATAGTTGGTTGTTCTCTATATCTTGTTAGGTTAGAGAAATTCTAAGATCAATAAGGAATATTAGTTTTTGTGTTCACCATCACTGGAATGGAAATTTTGGCTGATTCGTTTACTCCTGACTGGTAAGCAATCAAGCTCCCAACAACCTTAAATTTTTGTATATTTTTATCTGAAATAATTATTTCAGTACCCACGCTACAGTACACGCACTGTACGCGCTACAGTACCCGCACTGTACGCGCTACAGTACCCGCACTGTTATTTTAGGAAAATTCATATATTATATGTAGTTCATTGTATAGGTATAAATACTTGTCTTGTTTGAGCTATATACTTTACAGTATCAAAATTTGTTAAACAAAATTACAATTTTGGAAAAGTTGCGGTCCCCACATGCCGTTTGAGTGGTCTCCTAATGCGGGTACAACATGAGAATTTTTCAAAAAAAGGTGCGGGTACAGTTATTTTAGGAACATTCATATATCATATGTAGTTCATTGCATAGGTATAAATACTTGTCCTGTTTGAGCTATATACTTCACAGTATTACTATTAAATTTGTAAAACAAAATTACAGTTTTGGAATAGTTGCGGTCCCCACAAACAGTTATGGCAGTTTAGGTGTGGGTACAGTGCGGGTACTGTAGCATGGTAATATTTTGATTTCTTTTTTCATGCAATATTATTTGGATCGAGATTTGGTAGTTGGTACCTTCTCTTCCAACAATATTTTACTTGTGAGGCCATGAACTCAACACCAAAACAGTCCTTTAGGCACTTTTGAAAAAAAAAAAAAAAATAGTTCATAATATAATAGTTTAGCTTTTTTATGTATGTATTTACTCAACTAAATATAATGAAAATGAAAATTAACAAATTGATTATTTGATTCAATATTAAATTGATACGATTCCTCTGTAAATTATGGACAGTGGCATGAGAATTGCTACAAAGATACACTATACAAGGCTTTAATCACAAAAAATAAAATAAAAGATACACTGTACAAGGTAATAAAAATGTTAGAATATTTTTGATAGTATTTGTTTGTGTTGTTATCCAACATATATTATAAGATCTTTCTTTCTTATATTTGGATCGTCCAATCTAAAAATTAATGTACTAGATTGGTTTGATAATGTTATATAGATAATATATACATACTATATAACATTATCGGATCGATAAACATGTATTTGTTCTAGATCAGATAATAAGAATAAATAAAAGGATCAGGGATAATAGCATATACAAAATCGTTTCTGATAATCGCAATCATCGACTGCGTAAAGCAATTCATGTTTCTTTCTATTTATATCTTATTTTCATAAATCTTTGTACCCCAGGAGTTCAATCATCATAAATCTTTGTATCCAAAGAGAATTTAAAGTTTCAGAATTAATGGGATAAAGTTGTTTAAATAATTTGGAATTGAAGGCTACAAGATAACTGGCTAAATCATTAGTTCTTTCCAATTTTGAACTATAAGGTCCTGATTCTGTGCGTAGTATATTATGAATTATTGATTCTTAGATATCATCTTGTGTAAGTCCAGATATTGGAAGTAAAACCAGTTAGTTAATTGAAACATACTCTATTCGATTTGATCTTCTCCTTTACCACAATATGGCATAATAGAACTTTTATGATTCAAATAGATATGCGCTTGATGACTCATCTGCAAGTTTTTGCAATAGGTGAAGGGCTGGAGAGATCCCGCTTTCTGTTCGTTTAATTTGGGAAAGATGGATGTGGCTGATCCTTGGAATACAGCACCAGTTGCAGGGACAGGGCCGGGATTGTGGTGCTGGAGCCCGGAGTACAGCACGAGGTGCAGTGGCAGGGCGAAGGAGGAGAGGAGTTGAAGATGAGGAGGTAGCGCCCTTGTGCCAGAGGTTGAAGTGGCAGGGATGACTGATGCGGGGCCGGAAGGAAGCAAAGTGTGGTGTTGTTGCCAGGACTGCAGCAGTAATTGCTTGGCCAGGGTGCCAAAGGGGAGTCTGGCACATGATCCGAACCCCTGAGAAGAGGTTGGAGTTACAGGAGCAGAGGTTGAAGTGGCAGGTGGGATAGCTGACGGGTGGGGTCGGGAGCGAGCTAGGTGTGCTGTTGGTGGCTAGAGTCAGAGTGTTAGGCTGGCTTGGGTGCTGCAGTGGGGTGATGGCAGATGGTGTGCTCCTCTGAGATGAGGATAAAGCCATGGGAACAGTGGTTGCAGATGCATAAGTCGCCAACAGATGGGGTTGAGACTTGAGAGCAACCGAGGTATGGTGCTGGTAGCTGGGATATGGTACCAACTGCTGGAAGGACAGTACCTGTACTATACCATCTACATTCTAGAGGTACTGTGCACATTGCTGGTGCTCAGCAGATTTGTGGTGGCGCACAAGATAGCGGCCTCAACTGTCTGTATGTCGGAAAATTGAGATAGCCAGATGAATAAGTGTTATGTAATTTTATTTTATGAGGGGAACTATTAGTATTTTCTATTATTTTTCTCTTTTATTTCAAATTATGAACGAACAAGCCCTATATAAAACGGGATAAACAGAAAATTTTCCAGCAATACTCAAATGATCATTTTCAATGATCGCATACTAAGTTTGTTATATTCCCCTTTTCTTATTGTCCTGCGACAATTTATCACCAATTGAGGAATAGATTTGGGTCCACAGTTACCAAGGAATAGCCTTTTCAATTTTTCATGCAACAAGGGTTCTTCAGCTTTTTCCTCAAATGTAACTTTGGAAATTCTTAACGGTGTTAATTACCTTTATTGCATTTTTCATTATTTAATTAATTCTAACAAAATGTGCACAAACCAATGACATAGGCAGTCCATATTTCGACTAGTGTTTTTTAACATTCTAAAAGATCATTTTGTAAAAAAGAGAGCTATTAAGTCACAAAGATGCACTAAGAAGTGTAAAAAGTTCTTGTAACTGTAACAGATAAGCCAAAATATATATACACAATAGTTCTTTAAATCTACTGCCAATTCCAGTAGAGCATAGCCCATAAATCAAAAGAAATGACTTGTAACTGCATATTTCTCAAGTTCATATATGGCTACCCAACCGCCCAATTCGAAGAAAAAAAAAATCTCTATTTCTACAAAAATAATGGTGCTTATTTATGTTTTCTAGCATTAAAGCACCATATACTTCTTACTAAGAAGCCCAGAGTTTCCTCAATTCAGTAGTAAAAAATACATCGAAAAAAACATCGGGCCAGCATGAAATTTATTTTTAGCTAGCAGGGCTCCGGTTTCTACTGAAGACACTGATACCAGGCAGCCTAATTCCAAAGCGGCTGCTGCCAGATGAATTCCCATTACTTGGTTCAGCTGGCTGGGATGACCCATTTGACCCATTTGATAGATCAATTAATCCTGGTTTCATAGATTTTGATCTAGAGAAAACTGGACCGACAGGGCTTGAAACTCCTTGGAGTTCCTAAATAAGAATATACCATTAGAAGTTGACCAAGGGTTTTCACATATCTTATTGTTTTGCTCACATTTTCAAAATATTGTTTGCAGATAAGACCACCAATGTTCTAAAGCACTTGCAGGAAAAAAACCAAGCATTACCTTACAGTCAGACTTACAAGTTGTACTATCGTGTGATAGCACAGGTAAATAATCCCATTAATAACCCTCTTTTTCTATTACCCCAAATTAAACTTACTGCTAATTTAGATGCTGGGTTGCAACTCGCAACAGTATATGATTTACTATAGCAACATGTTTGGTTATGTTCAACAAAAGAAGGACACAGTCACTTTTTGCTCCACTAATTCATTGAGCCTATTAGTTGGGTCAAATATGATGAATATTGCAACATGTTAGTGCGATTTGAAAACAGTAGCAGATAGATAAAAAAAAAAGAGAGAGAGAGTGAACAGGAAAACCTTAAGGAATGTCTCTGAGACGGTAGTTGAGCGATGAACCTATAAACATGTGAATTCCATAATATTAGAGACAATAACTGAGTATATTTTATATCAGGTGTGGAATCATAAAATTCAAATTGTAAATTTTGAAAAATAAAAATAAAAACAACGAGACATGATCCTAAAAGATCAAACCTTAGGGGTAGGTACAGGTGTTGGTGTCTCTACTGGGGCAGAAGGAGAAGTGGTTGGCGAAGGTGGCAGAGATGCAGCCTGGAAGATTGTTACAATAATAGGTCAGAAAATATGAAGCGTGATTAGTTTTCACCAAGAAATACAGATAAGTACACACATTACATGTGTATGTCGATGTAAATGTATAATAAGAATATTGGTATGAACCCCTTTATAATAAAAGTGTCCTTTTTAATTGAGTTAGAGCCATTTTCATTATTTTCAATGGAACGCAGACCGCATAACTTAAGACTTAAAAGTAGCCTTCAAGTATTGCAAAATGCAGACTAAATGGTAAATTTTGCAAAACAAAAAAATTTACCCTATCTGCTGGCATACTCTTTGATGATTCAAGAGTCAGACGGGATGAACTGGTTGATGCCCCCTGTTGAAAAAAGTATTAACAAATTATAAATAAATGTCGATTGAATCAATTAATTTTAAAAAAAATTATGTTCACCGATTTCTCCAAATAGTGTTTTGCTCTTGTTTTCATTAATCATAAATGATATTCAGAACTTCATTGCTTTACCACTAGAGAGCCATAGATACTCATGCAGGCCACCAAAAAGAGAAATACACTCCAGGCCCCCACAAAACATAGGAGTAGTAACATCCACATGGAGCTCAATGATCCGTAACTTTCCCTTGTTACCGATTCAGTCTATTTGCGGCAGTATTTATGAGTATATATTTAAACTGGGTAGACAAACAATATTCTTGATGTTTTAATGGGTGACACTTCTATTATTGAATGGAGATGATATTTTCAGGTTTTATGAGGACAAAGATGAATGTTGCTGGCATAACATATGAAAAGATAGGCAACTCACCAATAGCATCTCAGAATTACGATCATGCTCGAGTCTACTCGCAAATTTGCACAACTCAGAAATTCCCCTTGTTGTCATATCCTAATTGCAAAAAAAAAACAGAAATACAAAACAAAAGGGAGGTTTAGATGAATGGTCACAAAAATAGTTAACAAGAAATTCTATAATTACTACTTGTAAGTTTCTAGTAGACTCTCTTTTGCATCTCCATATAGTACTTCAAATATAACATGACATTAAAACTTAAAAGACATTTACCTGACTACTCTCCAGTCGACCAAGCTTTGTTTCCTGATATAAAAATACACAAGTCAAATATTAATTGCCTCCACAATATATAAATAATTCCCTGAATGGCTGGTCATATGCATATATTATTAATGATGACATATTCAAATACTTCTTCAAAAGAGGTTTTAACAACATTTTAAATCGTCAAGGGGTGATACAAAGTTCCTGACCTTGCAAGGTCAATATAAATAAACGAAAAGGTCAACTTACAAGAGTTTGAACAACAAGATGGACAGATTGCATGTCCTCTTGGAAAGCAGTTATATCTCCATGCAATCCTTTCACCTATATTATGGATTAAAAAGACAACTTTTTTTAGAAGAAATGTCGCTAGTTCTTCCTGTTTTCATCATGTTTAAATTACAGAACTAAGGGTCAATTTGCCTCGCCAGGAGCAACAGAATCAAAGACACAATCACCCCCCTAAAGGTGTTGAGTTTATCACAAGGATTATATTGAGATTGTTTAGAAAAACATTTTGAAATTGTTTCCCTTAGGTTTATGATGGAAACAGGTGCACCCAGGCTGAGTACTAAGTTTCAACAGGGAAGAGAAGAACAAAGGATCAATGAAGAATATCCTGATCTCACAACATAACTGTTAAACTCAGAGTCGATTACCATAAGGCAGGACTAATTTTAGCAAAGAAGCAAATTAAGGGAACCTACCACACTGTACCTATACCACTATCGTGGAAACCAACATAGATATACCAGTTGAAATGTGATCTTCGATACAATCAGGATCACTATGAGCCAAAATGATAGACAGATACAAATAATAATATATCAGGTATATTAGATCAGTGATACTGCACAGAAAAAGAATTAGTCCTTATGTGCTCCTATTATGGCCATTTTCCTTTTTTTTCTTCTAGTAATTCAGTAGAGACATTCAAAAGCATCACATTTGACCCTGGGAAAAAGAATAGCATAAATGACCGCACAGAAATGATGACCAATTCTCTAAACCCCCAGCTTCCAAAATTAAAGCTCCACAATCCCCTCACTTTCCAACTTCAGGCATACAAAACCTCCTTTTACTATTACATAATTGAGGAAGAAAGCAGAGCAATTTACCAATTCTAATTAAAAAACATTTTTAATGAAGGTCAGTGGTGTTACAATTTCAAAAAGAAATCTGTGCTGTAAGATTTAATTTAATGATTCTGCATTGAAATATGTGGCTTGAATGACACTTCCTTCAAAAAGAAACGAAGGGCAGTGATGATGCAATGATGTTTCTCATGCTCATACTTCAGAGGGGAATAATATTTTCTCAAATTGCAAGGAATTCAGATGACATATTGTTTAGATTGGATGCACATAAACCTTTTCTAACTTAGCTTATTCACTGACTTCTCGAAAATAAGACCTACAATTCCAATTCCAACACGTAATTACCCAGCATCTGTACATAAACCAGTCTCTGTACTGGCTTTTTTTTAGATTGGAGGCACATAAACCAGCGAGCAGTAATTACCCAGTCTCTGTACTAGTACAATTCCAACAAGTACATTAATCCTTTAGAAGAGGATCAGAACAAACCTCATCCCGGGTGGCTTCACTTATTTCCTTGCACTCATCTAGACGGATGTCTACTCGGTCGATTCTTGTCGAAAGAAATCTCTTTGCAGCCTGAAAAAAGGTCACAGAAAATTCCAAATATTCCTCCATGAAAACCAAAACACCCCCAGAATATTCAAACAGTGAGAAACCAAATATAGGCCAGAACCAGCTCGTGCCATATTGACCCAAATACAAAAAATATTTGGGGCCAAAACCAGCTCTTCACCACTTCCAAGCCCCACACAAATATGTTCACCATCCAACCAACATAATAGACCTTGAGGAGATAGATATAATGGTTAAAAGAGGCCTGGAAAGTTTTTGAATGACCATTTCACAGAGTATTCTCAAAGTTGGGGACTTTAAATAAGATTTACTTGCTATTTAGGTTTCCTCCCTTCTACAAAAATAACATTAATAAAAAAAATAGAATATAAATAACTAAAAAGGAAAAGATACTAGAATGATCCAGAACAAACATGGTTTAAGTGTGATATTAAAATGGACATAAATAAAAGGAGAGGAAAAAGTGGGGTGAAAAAGCATAAACATACAACAACAGAAGATTGAACTTGCTCGAGCTGTTTTCCTACTGCTGCACTAGCATCAGCCAAACCACGCTTTGTCACAAACATCATATCTGAAATCTTCCACCCCTGCCACATAAACAATTATCAACATATAAACAAGTACATGAAATTTGCTATAGTTTAGATCTGAAATACCTTACAAGCAAACCTGACCTACTACCAGTTAGTACCCACAGATACGGGCATCAATATCACCTTCTAGAGCAAATGCTGTGTAAATCAGGTTCTAAACATAACAAAATGGGTAAAAGACCATCCACATACTTAAGGGAAATAAGTCAGTAACCTACCTTCCAACGAATGTACAAGTAACCAACTGTACCAACCACAACAATTGCCGTAACACGATTGAAAGTAACATGTCCCCCTGAACCAAAAAAATTAAATTAAAATAATGGGAAGGAAGTTAACATAATATTAAATTGCTTCAGTCCTCCTGTTTTGAGCATAAAATAATGACTCAAGATGATCGAACAACCATTAGATACCTGAACTGGTCGTCACAATGGTGATAGATCGGGATGAGGACAACTGCTGCAACTCTTGTCTCAAATTATTTACCTAAAAATGGTGATCGAAATATAAAATTCAAATAGTGGTTATAATCATATAAGGGAAATGAAATTGTGCTAAATTAGACATGCAAAAGCCATAAGAAAGTTGAATTAATATGTAAGATCGATTACTTGATCCAACAGTGAATCAGTTTTGGGTTTACTACTAGTGGATGATTTCGGGCTCTCTTTGTCATGCTGAAGGTACTTCAACACCTACAAAGAAACAAGAAAATCATAACATCTAAGTTATACATTACTGTCTTTATGCAAAAGCACAAAAATACACAAAACCTTCCTCAACAATTTTGTACACAATATACTAAATAACAATTCTTGTTAACATTTAAAAAACAAAAGTGCCACTTTTGTATTAATTAAACTATCTTTCAGTATATACCATCAACACATATTCTGGGACACATTGGGCACTTTTGTAGGATAAAATCTCTCAGATGTCTCCATTTCAATTCAAAAAGGTTGGGGTTGCTAAAATGCAGTTTTAACAAATTACCTTAAAAGCACCAGAGAAAGCCCCAGAGAAAATGTCCTTTATTCCAGAGGCACCCGCTTCATTAGTAATGGCAGATCCAATGATAGCTGAAAAGACCAAAAAATCAAAACAGATCGTCCAAGTTACAAACAACTAAACCAAGTTAGTAATCACCTGGTAAAATCAAAACAAAGGTAGGGTTATCCCTAATCAAATATAACCAACACACCAATTAGATCACACGTTAGCAATTAAAAACAAAAGTACATGTACTTTTCAGAATAACGCACTTTATGCTTTACCAGGGAAAGTAAAGTTAACCCAAACCTAAAACTGCAAGAGGAAAATTTTCATTTTCAGTACATTCAGACGTGATAATCTTCAATAGCTCATTTACATAATTACTAAGTAAAAAGCTAACTCAACTTTAATCATCTATTTCGTGTTCCCCAAGAAATAGGAATGGTATCGACCATAGCAAATGAATCCCACCCGTTCCACAACACACCCCAGATTTTGCTAAATACAAGGATATAAACAAAAGATAATGCAAAAATAAAACAAAAATCGAACCGAAAAATTCATAATCGAAGTACCTGCGCTTACTGCGAGCGCGAGTTTTCCAGCCATGCCTTCGATCAAAGCCTTAGGCGATGGAACCGTATCACCATCTAGGTAGTTTTTCGCGCTTCGATATTTTTCTTAGTTTAATTGAGCGCACTTGGTAGTTTCTAGGGTTTCTGTTTTAAGAGCTCGAAATGGTGTCCAGGCTTCTCGCAGTTTTTTCGCTCTCGTCGTAGAGACCTTATTGGTTCGTCCTCTCCAATTAAAACAAAATGGAGATATCCATTCACAAGGCCAAATGATCCGGACTCTAAATAAGCCGACATTTTTAATAATACCCCAAGTTAATTAAAGATTAATAAAAATACCCACGGTTCCCGAAAAATTTTAAAAATACCCAAACCGGCCATTTAATGGCCGGTTCCGAATTAACTGCCCAACCGGCCATTTAATGGCTAGTTCTGAAATTTTTTTTTTTTTTTTTTTTAGAAAAATAGCTAAAATACTGAAATCTAACGCTAAAATACTGAAATCTAACACTAAAAAATCGAATTGTTTTGTTAAATATTTGTTAGATTACTTATTTCATAGCATATTTATACTAAATTACACTATGAATAGGGCCGATTTTGTGCTAAAATATGCAAAATTACTTCAAATTATGTTAATTTATGGTGATTTACACAAAATTACTTGAAATTACAATAATTATGTAGAGTTATGCTAAAACGGTAAATTACGTATGAATATGACCTATTTTGTACCATCTTTCATAAATCACAAAAAATAGTAAAAAAATTTCAAAAATAATAAAAATTGGTATTCTACAGGTTCATTATATAACTAATTTACTGAGCTACGTAGATTGGAGAATAGAAATGAAAATCTTAATCGGAAACTTCAACTGAAGTTTTGAGGCCCTTCTCTTTGTTTTTTGGCGATTCTGAATTTGAAAAACTAGCAAAGCGAGTACGGACGCATGCGCATTTTCACAAGCTTTCCGAAAAGTGGTCATTTGCTGAAATCGGACACTCGAGCGCCGTTTTATGGCCGTTTGAAGTTTTGCCGTCGTTTTTCGCTTTCTCAGTGAAGATATCATCCCTATTCATACGTAATTTAGCGTAATTTAGTGTATTCTACCATAATTCTACATAATTATTGTAATTTAGAGTAATTAGCATAAATTAACATAATTTCAAGTAATTTAGCGTGTTTTAGTATAAATATGCTAATTATATATATAAAATGTAATCTAGCAAATATTTAAAAATAAATTCAATTTTTTAGTGTTATATTTCAGTTTAGCTATTTGTCTCTTAAAAAAATTTAACATAATTTAAAGTAATTTAGTGTCAATCAGCATAAATTAACATAATTTCAAATAATTTAGCGTATTTTAGTATAAATATGCTATCAAAAAAGTAATCTAACAAATATTTAAAAAAATAATTCGATTTTTTAGTCTTAGATTTATGCATTTTATCTATTTGTCTTAAAAAAAAAAAAAAATTAAATGGGGGACCGGCCATTAAATGGCCGGTTCCCCTCTTTAATAAAAAAAAAAAAAATTGCGGGACCGGCCATTAAATGGCCGGTTTGGGTATTTTTAAAATTTTTCGGGAACCGTGGGTATTTTTATTAATCTTTAATTAACTTGGGGTATTTTTAAAAATGTCGGCTAAATAAGCAAATATAATACTTTCATGTGTATTACTATTAACGCTAGAAAATCTATACAACAAGTTTGATTTTATTTTTAAAAAATTAATATACATATGCACTACGCTAAATTTTAAACAAATTAAATTTTGGTTTATTTTTATAGCCTGTGATATCTATAATTAGCGAATGTTGAACTATTTATGTGCCGAAGTTTCATAATTTTATTTGTTAAATGTACTTGCTCTTCAGTCATATTTACTTGCTCTTCCGGTGTTGAATGAAATGGAGACAATACCGGAAATGAACAAATCGCCAGCGTCAGGGTTTGATTTTTGCTAAACTGAAAGTATGGTGATTTCCATTTTATTGTTCTTATATTTCGGAGCTACTTGACAAATTCGAATTCATAATTTTACGAGAATTAGAAAATAATTATTTTCTAATTTAAAAAACTTATTAATTATGAAAACCTCATACATTTCAAAAAAATTAAAAAAATTGTCACGTTGGATTATAAATTAGAGCAATTCAAGCGTGTCAAATTTCTGTCCGAGAAATAAATACTTGGGCCATAAACGCTTTCATAAACATAAGTTTAGAAATCAGATTGAATTGGAAATTTTTCTTTCTTTCTTTTTTTTTTCCGAATTCTCCGGAGGATGGAAATGGAAACTTCACTTGACGTGTTTGGTTTTTGCTCCGTAAAAAATGGGATCCGAGACCCGTTAAAGAGCAGACAAATGTTCTTTATTTTCGTTGACTTTCTTTAAATATTTATAATCTATTTTTTTTATGGGAAATTGATATATTGAGCGCTAAAAAATAGTTTTGCTATTTTTAGATGCATAAAAAAAAAGTTGTTTATAGAAATTTATTATGGAGAATATATTATTTATAGAAATTAATATAAAATAATATAGAATATTAGAATTATTGCTTCGAGATTTTAATGTACAGGTGAAATTAAAAAAAATTCTGCTCTAAACAATGGATTTGATTTTTTTTTACGGATTTATTAGGGGCTACAACAACACAACCGCCACACAAAAAATCCGGTACCTAATAGATCCAAAAAAAATTCGGATTCAATTTTTGAAACTGATCCAAAAAAAATTTAATTTTCAAATTTATTTACTATCAAGTCAAGTGGTAAAAAAATGAGCAAAATAGTGCATTAAAATGCGCACAAAATCCTTCATATTTTGACCGCTTGACTTGATGATAAATAAATTCGAAAATTAAATTTTTTTTATATAGAAACGAAGTTCTCGATAAGGAGATTGGTTTGAATGATTTGGATTTGTCATTTGAAGCCCATTCGATAGATTTTGGAGGCCGGAAGCATATTGTCAATATACTAGAGGAAGCGCGTTAGCCGTACTATATATATATATATATATATATGAGAATGGCTAAGCTCAAAACGTTTGTTCCTGGGCTCAGGAACAAACGGGTCGGTTCTCCAATTTCCGAAGTTCAAACAACAAATCCAAACCGTTAGATGTTCAATCTATATTAAAATGTGCTTGGAGACCAAATTTTACATTTTTTGGAATTTTTTTACTATTTATTAAGCTGGTTTGAAAATCGCTGTTTTCTAATGGCACAGAATTTTAATAAAAACAGCGATTTTCAAACCAGCTTAATAAATAGTAAAAAAATTCCAAAAAATGTAAAATTTGGTCTCCAAGCACATTTTAATATAGATTGAACATCTAACGGTTTGGATTTGTTGTTTGAACTTCGGAAATTGGAGAACCGACCCGTTTGTTCCTGAGCCCAGGAACAAACGTTTTGAGCTTAGCCATTCTCTATATATATATATTTTATTGACATGGATACTGAAAACTTTTTAAAACTTACAAACTAAATATTTTTTTTTAATTAGTCAAATAAAAATACAATATAATCTTAGTATAATCTTAGATTCATTAAATTATAGTCATCATATTATCAATTTTATATGCCTGAACAAGATCAAATATTTAAAAATAAGGCTGCTATTGAATATGCAGTTGATTTTTTTTTTTGGGTAATTATATGTTACCCCTTGATTCCTTCTCCCATTTTTCCCCCAACTAACTAACTTCCTTTTCTAACTATAATAATCAATTTTAACTAACTAGTGGTCCCTACAAATTAATTAGTAGATTTTCTCCTTCTATTTCTTTCCTCTCTCCCTCCCTCTCCCTCTTCCACCTCTGCCTCCGCCCGCCTACCCACCTTCGCCTCTCCCTCTCCGCCTCCGCCTCTCCTTCTCCGCCTCCGCCTCACACAACTAGGATGAATACTTGTTCAATGATAGATGAATACTTGCATGACGAGGGTGAATACTTGTGCAACGAATAACTCGAAAGTATGTCATCATGTATCTCATTTTAAAGAAAAAATTATGTAGAAGACGTTCGTGGTTTTAGATTTGCAAAATTCCTCACAGATCGTTAGAAATATTAGTTAGATTGAACGGAGAAAAAAAAAAACGACATCTAAAAACGTGTAAAAGATGGGTGTGATATGTCCAGTTTTTTTTAAAAATACTTGATATATCAGAGTGAATACTTGATGTATTACATGTGAATACTTGTTCAATGATAGATAAATACTTGCATGACGAGGGTGAATACTTGTGCAACGAATAACTCAAAAGTATGTCATCATGGATCTCATTTTAAAGAGAAAATTATGTAGAAGACGTTCGTGGTTTTAGATTTGCAAAATTCCTCACAGGTCGTTAGAAATATTAGTTAGATTGAACGGAGAAAAAAAAAACCACCTCTAAAAACGTGTAAAAGATGGGTGTGATATGTCCAGTTTTTTTTAAAAATACTTGATATATCAGGGTGAATACTTGATGTATTACATGTGAATACTTGTTCAATGATAGATGAATACTTGCATGACGAGGGTGAATACTTGTGCAACGAATAACTCGAAAGTATGTCATCATGGATCTCATTTTAAAGAGAAAATTATGTAGAAGATGTTCGTGGTTTTAGATTTGCAAAATTTCTCACAGATCGTTAGAAATATTAGTTAGATTGAACGGAGAAAAAAAAAACCACCTCTAAAAACGTGTAAAATATGGGTGTGATATGTCCAGTTTTTTTTAAAAATACTTGATATATCAGAATGAATACTTGATGTATTACATGTGAATACTTCATGTATTATAGATTAATACTTGATGTTGTTTCCACTTGCGGTGACGGTTATGCGGTCCCCACGGTAGTTAGTGATGGCGGTTGTGCGGTCCCCCCACTTAATTACGCGTTTTCTTTTGTTTTTAGCGGACGGCAGTTGTGGTACCCTACTATCTCCGCGTAATTAATGTTCTTAATGTCGTAATATTTCCATATATAATTCTTTCTCGGTACTTTTATTTATATGGATTAATACAACTCGTGTTAAGTGTCAATAATTTTTCGTAAATCGTCCCCTACTAATTCCACCACTTATCTCCGCATATTACTGTGGTCCCCTACTTATCTGAAGTCGCGGTTGTGCGGTCCCACCATACCTTCATGTACTCTTTACACTTACACGACGAGAATGAATACTTATTCAATGAGAGATGAATACTTGCGTACGAGGTGTGAATACTTGCGTAACGGACAACTCGAAAGTATGTCATCATGGATCTTATTTGAAAGAGAAAATTGTGTAGAAGACTTTCGTGGTTTTAGATTTGAAAAATTCCTCACAGATCGTCGGAAAAATTAGTTAGAGTGAACGTACAAAAAAAAAAACCACCTCTAAAAACGTGTCAAAGATGGGTGGTAATGTTTCCTTATATAGTTATTTCTCAAAGATGAGTACTTTTCTTTACATGGATGAATACTTGAGTTTACAAGGGTGAATACTTCTGCGCCTGTAATGCTGTGGAGGCATTTTTGGTCCCCTTCTATTTCCCAATAATTAACGGTTTACTGTGGTCCCCTACTTATTTCAACGGTTATTAACAGTTTACTGTGGTCCCCTACTTATTTTCAGTTGGGGGAAAAGTGGAGGATGAATGACGGGGGAAGGTTAGGCCCTCCCTTTTTTTTTTATGCATGCGATTCTATTTGCATAAGTATATGCGGACGTATCTTGAAACACTGAATATAGCTAATCTTTATATAGTCTTACCTAAAAAAAATTCTTGGTATTGCTGGAAAAAATTAAGTTTATAAAAAGTAACGAATATACAAAATAAATTAAATAACGGGTGAGAAATAGCTATTTTAGCACACGTCAGTTATTAATTTTTATAAGGATAAATAAGGAGGAAAAAAATAAAAGATTTCTCCTTATTTTAGTTCATCTACAATTAGCTTCTAGAAATCTAAGTAGACTAATTAGATGATACGCTTATTTTTACCTCGCTCAATTGGATATATATATATATATATTATGCATGAAAAGAAAGGAAGAGCAAGGAAGTGTATGTGTTTGTGCGCACATGTAAGAGCAAATATGAGCGCCTCAATAGAAGCATTGCTAATGGCGGCGGATTTCAACACGAGCTACATAGACTTCGAAGAACATGACGAGTTTTACATACCACCATATCTCTTGGCTTGCAATTATGAATTCGATGAATACATTAGTAGTGATGAAGAAGAAGATGATTATCCTCAGTTTCAGACCAGCTTAGAAGATACCAAGGAAATCTACGCAAGCAATGATGCAACGGATGTGCACGGTAGTTCCAATGAAGAAATCAGCAATGAAGAAATTGGTAATGGAACTATGAGAAATTGTATCTCTTGGATTGAATTAGAGAATTTCACATTAACGATAGACAAGCTTATAAAAGGTGATAGCAAGGAAGACACTACTAAAGGTTTGTCTATTATTGAGTAGAGGAAATGAGAGGAGAGAAGAAAATTATTACACTATTTACAAATTGTCTGAGTTTTTGTATGTTCTAAATTTTGGACTATCATATTTGTTATCTAATAATTAAATTTCATTTTGTGCTATAATTTAATTCATTCAACGGAATTAGGAATTTTAAATTCGCCGAATTATTTAGCAAATTGATTATTTTCCGAATGCATAATCCGAAATTTGATATATATTTTTTTTTTGCATATTAATAAAAATTTCGGGATATGCGGTACAGGTATTTCTTTAGCTCATTATTTTGAACTGAATTCATTAATCATTATGGATATTGTTTCAACGACTTAAATAGATACTCCTATTATAAAAAAATAAAAAAAAAGTATTGCGAGGCCCAAATAGATTTACCTTCACCCCCAAAATTCGTATCCTCTGCATTAACTAAAATAAAATCTTTTGAGTTAATGTATCTGGACCGTCCAATTTACTTTAAAATTCGTGCAGATTAGATATACACTAATATTGAAGGGGCCTGCATTAAACTGATGGATCAGGTCTTATTCTACTCAGTCAGATATTGCACGGGATCTGAATTCTGAAGAAGTCAGGTTTATATAAGACGGATAAGAATAATGTTGTGATCATGATAAACGCAGAATGGTAATTATAGTCGTGATTTCACTTGCCCTTTCTTTCTTTAAACAAAATGTTGTGGTTCCGAATTTGTGCATCAGAGTGCGCATCTTTGGCATGATTAATTGGTAAGTTCAAGTTTGTTTCCAAGGGTTGCCCCCCACATTTTTATTAATATCCATTTTTAATTATAAAATATTAATTATGTCCACTTATCTTGGTATTTTTAAAAATGCCCAAACCGATAAAAAAATAGCCAGTTGGGAATATTTTTTTTCTGTTTAGATTCTATAAATATATCTCTTTCTCTCTCCTCCCTCTCACAACTCACTCAAAATCATAGCAGTATTATTTGTGCTTTTAAGATTCATGCCAAGTTAAAAGACGGATCCTGGACCGTTTGTTTTAACTGTACTCGGTGTGAATTCCTTCAAAACCTAAATTAATTGTGAGAATTTAATTAGCTCCAATTTCAGTGCAAGTGTGCAACAAACAAGAAACGAAGAGATAAAACAAAATACGGATCGGTTAATTGGTTATCGTCAAGTAGTGTATTGATTAAACCCGGCCGGACCGGACCGGGGTTAGGCAAGGTCTGGTCCGGAGACGGGCCGGGTTTTTTTTTTCACCCCAGACCCGCCTAAACCCGACCCACCTAGACCCTCCTACCCGTCCAGTCCCGAACCGGACCAAACCCGGACCGGACCGCCCCAGACCCGTGCTGCCCAGACCCAAACCCGTGGGACCCAGACCTGAACCCGTGCTGCCTGGACCCAAATCTGCCTACCCGGATCTGAACCCGAACCCACGCCACCTGTCAAGTATTATAGTGCAAGCTTTGGATTCAGGAACTAAACTACATCAAGAGCCTTTTGTCCCATTCGGGTGCAATTTGATGCGATATAAGGCCCAATGTGATGCGAGGTCCAAAACGATTTGCCTTCATCCCACAAAAGGATCTTAGAAAATTAAATTGGGCCTGAAGAAGAATAATGCTGTTACCACCCAATTGTTTTTTTAGTCCTTTTCAAATTAAAGGACGTAAAATCAAAAGAAAAAATAATGCATCGACCTTAGTTTGTTGAGATGTCCAATTCACATTAGGGTCTGATCGGAAGGAGTGAGATTCTTCAAAAATAAGAAATGGAATTCTTATTTTGGAAAATTCTCTGATCGAAACAGAATAACAAACGAACGGGATTTGAGAGGATAATTTGGACCATATGAAATCCTGTGACTTGTGGTCGGATTTGGCAGGAATTCAACATGCACCATTAAAATTACTTATTTGCCCTCATTGTGTTTGAGTTCTTACTCTTCCGCTTACACCTATCTCATTTGATGGCAACTTTTGAAAATTTGATGAAAATTATGGATTATTTTTTATTCTCAACAATGAATTCATCCAAGTATAATAATGGTTCCGATCAAAGATTTTCAAATTGAAATCATCTCTATTGATCTCTTTTCCAATGAAATGAACTCATTTCTCCTTTATCATTGCTGCCGATCATAGCCAAATTATTTCGCTCGGTGAGTCAGTGAGGATCCGTATCCTCTACATTAACTCAAAAGAGAATCTTTTGAGTTAATAAATTTCAACCGTCTGATTTTAAATGAAACCAATCTAGTTCGTGTCTATAACATTAGTGCAGATCTAGTTTGCACAAATTTTGAAACAGATTGGACAGTTGAGATTGATTAACTCAAAAGATTATCTTTTGAGTTAATGCAGAGGATATGTATTCAGTTGGTGATGCCCTCAATATCGGGTCCTACCGTGCTAGAGAAATCGTCATGCCCGAAGATCAGCATATGCATGCCCAAATATAGCATGATCATTGATCCTGTTACTATATATTGTTTTCAGAGAATGTTACTGTATATAACGAGGAGGGATCGGATGATACCTCTTTTTTGTGACATTGGATGATATCGTGCATTTTTTTAACTTTTCAAAGTCTAAACAGTTGATTCAAACCGTTAAATACGATGGATATATTAAAATGTGCTTGCAGATCAAATTTTACATTTTTTTGAATTTTTTTACCATTTATTAAGTATTTTACAAAATCGTTGTTTTCAGACCGTTGAATTTTTGTACCCATCTTAATAAATAATCAAAAAAATCAAAAAAATGTAAAATTTGATCTGCAAGCACATTTTAATATATTTATCATGTTGAACGGTTTGGATCGACTGTTTGGACTTTGAAATTGTAGGGTGTCATTCGATGTCTCATCCGATCCCTCCTCATATATAATATATTGTTATAATCATAGTATTTAATTATCTAGATTGAGACTATGGTAATTGCATATTACAATCAACTTTGTGTTATAGATTCATATTTTATTTTTAAAATTCAAATAGTTGATCTGAATTGTTAAACATTATTTCTATATATGAGAATGTACTTGAAGATAAAAATTTATATTTTTTATAATTATTTTACTATTTTTAGATAGGTAGAAAGTCACTAATTTGAATGGTCCGAAATTTTTAGATCAACTAATTTTCTACCTATTTAAAAAAAAAAAAATTTAAAAAAATATAAAATTTGATCTTTAACTATATTTTTATAAGAGATAATGTTTAACGGTTCATATCGAATATTTTCAACTTAAAAAAAATATTAATCTATAGCATCTGTTGTTATAAGCGGATCATAAAAAATGAAAAATCAATTACAAACCTGTCCGATTAATATAGTGGTGAACTGGTGATGTTTTCCTTCAGAGTTGAGAAAAGTATTTGGGATTCTCTCTAATAAAACATATTGTGATAAAAAAAAAACAGTTAAGATCGAGATTTTTTGTTGACATACAAAAAAGAAACAAACGTGTTGCATTATATAGAATGACGAGCATAGTAACAAATGAATAATTCGGGTTCGGTTCGGCAGGGTCAAAAATTCGTGATTTGGAAATAATTCGGATATAATTCGGGAATAATTCGGAACTACATTACGAGACGATCAGTGCATATTTTATTCATTACCGATGATTTACTATACGAGATATTGCTTGTATTTGTCATAGAAGATCAGTAATGTATAATATAGTCAAAAAGTATAAAAAGTATGATGTATTGACGAATAGGATCCATTTCATGTGACAGCATATAAAATTTGAAATGAGAAAATTAGCAACAACTATCAAACGCACTGTGCAGAAAGGACCGTTTCACGTGGGTGTTAATAAATGCAGACGTTAAATTCGTTCAGAAACGCGACTCTGCGAGAAAGGCAAATCCTTTTTCCGAACAAAACGTGAGAAAAAAGGGAATAATTTGTAAAATTTGTAAAATTCGCGTTTTATTCGCATTTTATTCGGTCAAAGGTTCGCTCAACGAATAATATGATATTCGGTTCAGAAACACTCCAAAAATGAATTATTCGCGAATTAAACGCGAATAAAACGCGAATATTGTCACTATGATGACAAGTACATTCATCTTATCAGAACTAAAACGCTAGCTACAATTATTTCATTAACAAATAACGTTGGTCGGAAGAGCGGTTCCGCTTAAGCAGTGAAAAAATAGCCATCGCAATTTCGTAGCCCCACCCCCTCCTCTCTACACACTCTTTCTCCTTCGCTTTCACTTTTTGCCTATCTCTTTATCTCTGAGCTGGTGTTTCCTTATGTTTGGTAGATCTTAGTGATTTTACCTGAAGGATCTGGTTACTGCTCTTTGCTCTATTTTTGGTTGAGCAAGTGCTTCCGTTTAATGAATTTGGTCGTCGTTCTCGATACTTCCGCTTAGTAGATCTGGTCACCGCTCTCCATGCTGGAGGCTCTTATTCTTCAAGACAAGCGGTTTGCTTTTTTCTTCTTCTCTTTTCCTGAACTCTTCTTATTTTCTTTAGCAATGGAAGAGTATGTGGAAGTAGCTGTACATATAGTTAACTATGTTATATGTTTGTATATTGTTTGTTTGTATGTTTTTGCTCTCTCTTTTACTTCTTTTTCTCTTTCCCTCTTGCTCTAATAAAATTTTCTGGCTCCAACCTGGCGGCTCTCCATTTGAGAGGTGACTGTCCTAGTCCAGTTGATTCAGTTTCCGGTTTAGTTTGATTCAGTGTCTTTTCGGTTGCACACTCCTCTATGCGGTGACTGTTCTGGTCTGATTAATTCAGTTTCCAGTCTAATTTGATTCAGTGCCTTCTCGGTCGTGCACAAGGAATGGTTCGATACAGTGTGGTGTACTAGAAGGAACAAAACAAATATGCACACAATAAAAACAATCACTAGATTCTTATCATTACAATCAAACAAGAATGACAAATTTTGTATTCATAGAATACACGTATCTCTATTTATTTGTTTACAGCTGTATGCTTTTAAAAATATGAGACAATGAACTTTAAACCAAAAGAAAAAGAAAAAGGGCTAGCTACAATTATTGAATGGGAACACGCCTGCGCCAAGATCAGCTTCCTTTGACATTGATAGGGCCATGTTCCCAAGGCCCTTTATTTACTAAACTTTAGGCCTATGAAAGCCCGGGATTCGGACCTCCTTTCAGGAGCCAGCCCGGTGCCAAGGTAAAGAGGCCCAAAGCCCGAGATACTTAAGATCCAGGAACAGAACAGGCCGAAGGCCTGCAAAGGTCGAACTCGGCCCGAAATAGACATACACCGCCTTAATGCGGGATGACCAGTCAACTCGGTCACAATAACCGTTTTACCGGCTTAAGGCGAGATAACCGCCGAGATAGCGGTTATGACTCAGCATATATAAGGCAAAAATCCCCATTGAACGGGGGTCGAGATTTTTACACACACAGAGAGATCAAATAGGTCAGAGTCAGAATCTCTCTACACCCACCTCGCCCTTTAACTCTCACACACTCCACACATCTCGGACTGCCATCCCGGGCAGGGCGAGATCATTCAAGCACCTCTCACATACGGACTACTCTCCTCGGGAGATAGGACGTATCAACCACCGTGGGGCCCCCATCGCTCCAATACTGAAGCATCAAATGGACGCACAAGATGTTTCCAATCCCCCCCCTCCGGGCACCAACAAAGACCCCGTAGGAGGTAAGGATACCGGAAACACCTCCAAACCCTCTCCGAAGGTCGACAACCACCCAGCAGGCGAGAAGGACAACCAACGTCCTAACGACCCGCCGAACAACCAACCCGTGATCGGGTCAGGGGTGACCTCTCAAAACCCCCTTGTCACCCCATCCTCAGGGCAACTTGTCCCACCAGGCACCACGCCGATAAGACCGCCCCTAAGTGCGATCGCAACACGGCCGATGTCACCTCGGCCACAGCGACCCCAACAACCCTTCACGGGATCCAACCCTCAATACGGCACCCAGCCGTTCGCGCCATATCAGCCGCAAACACCCGTGTACTATTACGGGACATACCCTTACTCACCATATGGCCCACCGGCGCCACACTACCCGTATATGACCCCGCCCGGTCAAATGACCCAGGAAGGCGCTCCGGGAACTTATCACCCCGGTATCGCAGCACCTTATCCCCTGGCTCCACCCAATTACCTTCCCCTTCAACAAGTGCAGCAGCACTCAGCCCAGATAGTAGCCACGTGCGCCGCGCCAACTAAGCCAACAAAGCCCCTCTCCAAAAACCTCCAGACGGCTATCTCGCCCCGCAACCTTAACTCCGACTTTATTAAGGTTCGGACAGCGGATAGTGAGGAAACAGACACTCCTAACCCCCAAAACAACACGGTGCAACACGGCCCCAAGCCAATCGAGCAGGAAGGCCAGGGTGAGAACCAAGGGAAGGAACAGGGACAGGAAGCCGGGGCGGGACGCAACCCATCACCCCAGAAGGAACAAAGATCTGTCCATAACGATGACCGGGGGCGATCACGCCACCGAAAGCAATCTCGCTCTCGCCATTAGCGCGAAGATAGCCAGCTACGGGGAAGACATAGGACTCGCAAAGGCGACAGGAAACGCACCCGAAGGTCTCCCACCCCCACTAAAGGTATCAGCATGACCCAAGTGGAAGAGCTGATACAGACCCGACTCAATGCCAAGATGGCCAAGATCGAGTCCCAGAAGGCTGGCACCTACTCTAAACCTATGGGGATTGCGGACGGATGTCAGCCAATATATACGGAGCGTCTATGACAGACTTTAAGTACCCCGCTTTTCTCCCAAGTTTCCGAGGTAACGGAGACCCCGCAGACCCGCACAACTTTGTATATGGGTTTTTGGAGCGACTACGGCTCTTAGGAGCCACGGACGCGATAACATGCCGAGTTTTCACAACCTGCCTCCAAGGAGAAGCTTGGGATTGGTACATGAACCTCCCTCGAGGTTCGATCACAAAATTCGAAGACCTCGCCAAGGTCTTCCTCGAAAGATACACCGTGATCAGGCCCCCTCAGGTCACCAGCGAGACGCTCCTAGACATCGTTCAAGGTCCAAGGGAAAAAACCGGCAATTTTGTCAACCGTTTCATACAGGCATCTCGCCAGGTCCAGAACTTGAACGAAGAATTTGCCCTGGCCGCCATCAAAAAAGGGCTGCGCAAAGGCGGCCCCGGTACCCTGAGGTACGATGCGCACGTGAAGAAAATGACTACCTTGCGCGAGTTTGTGGCCTTTGCAGAAGGGTACATCAGAGCCGAAGAAGACAATGGTAGTCCGCCAAGAGCTCGGCCTAGATCACCCCGACAACAGAGCAACTGGCCACCTCAAAATGATCAACCTCGGGCACAGATCGAACCTCGGATCCAGAATGAACCCCGCAGACACAATCAAGACAAGAAAGGAGGGAACAGACCGAACGAAGCAGAATACCGCCCCCACTACGTGCGGTATGCCCCCTTCACCAAAAAGCGGCACGAGATGTACCATATCGTGAAGGACATGTTCGATCTACCCCCCCATTGCCCAAAGACATCTTCGAAGTACAGGACAAAACTAAGGAATGCTTGTTTCATGGGTTCGAGGGACATTCAACAAGCGACTGTCTCCAGTTACGCGACATACTGGAAAGACTAGCCCGGGAAGGAAAGTTAACCGAGTTCATCCAACCCGACTTTTACAAAAAGTACACTTGGAAGTACAACGGACGTGGTCGAGATTACAAGAAGAAAATTCCATACAAGAGGAATTACAACGGTGACCGACGTCCCGATCACGAACCGAACACCGATGATGGGTCAGGCCCGCAGCGTGGAGAACGACAGGGCAGCCCAGTTGTCAACACGATCAGCGGCGGTATCGGGCATTACCCCCGCAAGGTCGAATCCCGTCCAAAGACTAAACCTTACCCCACCATTTTAAATGTCGAACAAGACACAGACAAAAAACGACCGAGAATGGATGAGGTAATTGTGTTTTCTGAAAAGGATCAAGGCGAGATCATTGGCCCGCATGTCGACCCAATTGTGCTCAGCCTAAAAATTGATACACACAGGGTTAAAAGGATCCTAGTGGACACCGGAAGCTCAGCCGACATCCTTTATTTGTCCGCTTTCCGCAAAATGGGACTCAAGACTGACACGCTCAAAAGGATGACACCCCCCTCATCGGTTTCACAGGTGATGCCCTCCGTCCAAAGGGTATGGTTTCTCTCAAAACCACCTTCGGCACCTCGCCTAAAACAGTGGAAACAATGATCGACTTCCTGGTAGTCGACGCTCCGTCTGCCTACAATGCCATCCTAGGGAGGGGTACACTGAACAAAATCGGAGCCATAGTTTCTTCCCCTCACTTAAAAATCAAGTTTTACACAAGCCATGGGGTGGGAGAAGAATGTGGAGTACAGGAGATAGCTCGGGAATGCTATCACGTATCTCTCCAGGAAAGGTGCGGCCAAGTCCATCAAGTCGATGCCCCCAGAACAACCACCTGCCGCTCGGGCGGGCACATGAAGGCCAACAGCGACTTCATGCCCCCTGACACTCAGTCCTGATCAAAAAGTCAAGTGGATGGCTAACCCGGTCCTGGTCAAAAAGTCAAATGGAGATTGGCGGATGTGTATCGACTACACAGACCTTAACAAAGCATGCCCAATGGATCCATTTCCCTTGCCGAAAATAGACCAACTTGTAGACTCTACCTCGGGACATGCATTCCTCAGTTTCATGGATGCATTCTCGGGGTACAATCAAATCAGGATGAATCCCGACGATGAAGAAAAGACTGCTTTTACAACCCATTCCGGCCTCTACTGCTACCGAGTAATGCCATTCGGGTTGAAAAATGCGGGAGCAACTTTTCAGAGAATGGTGAATAAAGTCTTCCAAGATCAAATCAGCCGAAACATGGAAGCTTATGTGGACGATTTGCTAGTCAAGAGCATGTCGGATCTGGATCACATTCGGGATCTCGAGAAAACTTTCGCGACGCTCAACGGAGCCGACATGAAACTCAACCCAAAAAAGAGTTTTTTCGGCTTGACCGGCGGTAAGTTCCTCGGGTTCATGGTATCCATGCGAGGTATCGAAATTCACCCCTCAAAATCCCAGGCCATACTCGACATGCAACCACCTCGGAACTTGAAGGAACTCCAGTCGTTAACTGGACGGCTGGCCGCCCTAAACAGATTCATAGCACGGTCAGGAGACGTTTGCTTCCCTTTCTTCAAAGCTATGCGCAAGTCAGCCAAGTTTGAATGGACTGACGAGTGCGCGGCGGCTTTTGACAAAATCAAAGCTTACCTCGCTGACCCACCTTGCCTCAGCAGACCCGCAACAGGCGATATCCTTGTCCTCTACTTGGCAACCACCAGCCATGCTGTCAGTGCAGCCCTAGTCCGAGAAGAAGGGCGGGAACAGCGACCCGTATACTTTGTGTCACATGTGCTCCGAGATGCCGAAACAAGATACACACAAATTGAGAAAGCAGCATATTCTCTGGTAGTGGCCGCAAGGAAGCTGCGACCCTACTTCCAGTCGCACCCTATCAAAGTATACACCGGGGTACCACTCAAGAAGGTCCTTGCCAACTTCGACTCTTCCGGCAGATTACTGGCTTGGGCTCTGGAACTCTCCGAGTTCGACATTTCCTTCCACCCACAGAATGCTCTCAAGTCGCAGATCTTTGCCGATTTCATCGCGGAATACTCAGGAGCACCACCTGAATTAGAAGGACGGTGGACGTTATATGTCGATGGAGCATCTTCCCTACAAGGGGCCGGGGCCGGTGTCTCCCTTATCGGACCACAAGGGGAAGTTCTGAATTACGCCCTCCACTTTCAGTTTCCTGTGACCAACAACACGGCAGAATATGAAGCAATGATAGCCGGGCTCAAGCTAGCCAGAGAACTCGGGGCACGCGAGGTTTACCTCCATAGCGATTCCGAACTGGCTGTCAAACAGATCAATGCCGAATGTCGCGTCATGGATGACAAATTGCGCAAATACCGGGAGCAGTTCAACCACCTGAAAAACCAGTTCGATAAAGTCGAGATCCAACATGTTTCTCGCAACAAGAATTGCCATGCCGATGCCCTCTCCAAGCTCGGAGCTGCAGGAAACTTAGACAAAGACAGACCAATCATAGTCATGGATATACCCAATTCCAGCATTGATGTAAATGTTATTGCGGTATATGCCATCCAGGAACCAACAGAAACATGGTTCACCCCGATGTGGAATTTTCTCAATACCGGGGTCCTGCCAACAGACCAGCTTGAAGCGCGACGTTTGAAGAAAATAGCCCCGCTTTACTCCATCTTCAACAACCAGCTCTATAAGAGGGGCTATGTCCGACCTTGGCTGAAGTGCATCCCGGAGAACACCGCCCATCAGATGTTGGCCGAGGTACACGCTGGCATATGTGGCAGCCATCAAGGAGCAAAAACTCTAGCCAAGAGGATACTCCGAGCGGGATTTTATTGGCCAACAATGCAGCAAGACGCTGCGGACTTAGTCAAAAAATGCGATAAGTGCCAATATCACAGCAATATCCCTCCTTATGACCAGATCTCTATCTCGGGGGCATGGCCCTTCGACTTATGGGGAATCGACATCGTAGGTCCGTTCCCCAAAGCCGTGCGCCAGCGACGTTGGATCGTAGTGGCTGTCGAGTACTTTACCAAATGGGTAGAAGCAGAGGCCCTAGCAACTATCACGGCCAAAGCAGCCGAACACTTTATTTGGCGCAACATCATCTGCCGATTTGGGCTGCCCCATGCCCTCATTTCAGATAATGGCACACAGTTCAACGCAGCCAGCACGATAGCATTTCTATCGGGACTCGGGATCCACAACAATTTCACCTCAGTCAGCCATCCCGCAAGCAATGGCCTCGCTGAGGTTACCAACAGGACCATTCTGGAAGGCATCAAACGCAAAGTGGAAACCAACCGCAAAAACTGGCCCGATATGCTAGACGAAGTCCTTTGGGTATACCGGACAACCCCGCGGGAAGCTACGCAACAGACACCTTACTCGCTGGTGTTCGGCATGGAAGCAGTCACTCCCTTGGAACTGATAGAACCATCCCTTCGCACTGCGACGTATTCTGTTGAAGGTAATCCAGGCTCTCGCGAGGTTGACCTCGAGCTCCTTTAGGAAACCAGGGAACGAGCCCGTGTCCGGACAATGGAGTATCAACGGAGGATCAAGCGCGCTTTTGACAAACACGTTATACCCCGCGACTTCCAACCAGGCGATCTCGTGCTACGAAAAGTCGAAGACACGGGTAAACATGTAGGCAAGCTAGAGCCGAACTGGGAGGGCCCATATCGGGTAGTATCCCTCAGAGGAAAAGGCGCATATGAGTTAGAAGACTTGCAAGGAATTCCGCTTCCGAGACCATGGAACGCGGGCCATCTCCGCAAGTTTTACACTTAATTGGCGCGACATGCCAGCAAACACATCGAAAGGCGTTATAGGCCGACTACATGTGATGCTACTAATTCTCAAACAAGGCGAGATATGCCGAGTACAAGGCGAAATAAGCCGAATAAAAGGCGTGATAGGCCGACTACTTTACTATAGGCGAGATAGGCTTTTAGTTACTTTTAGCGAGATGCTTTTCCATCTCATGTAACTTTTTATTCTTTGTATGCGCAATTATAAGCATATTTAATATATATGAATTTTCAATTTCAAAGAAGTTTTATTGTTACTTCACTTTAGCGTATGCTATTTTAGCAGTGCTTCTTATCATATCGGAAACAACTAACGAACGAAAACCCTCCGGGGTAACGAATACGAGTTTACCGATCACAGTATTATTCTGACCAGCGTTTCTATGTCGGCCTCGTATATTTTTCAAAAAAAAAAAAAAAGAGGCGAGCAGGATAAAAAACATAGTCGTGACATCACACTAAAAGATGACGTCGCAGAACAATCACATGCTGACAAGGAAGAATAACAGGTAAACATATTTATATATTCCTAATATTGTTAATTTCCCACATCTCGGGAACAAAAATGAATATCGGTTACAACGATTCTTTGGTAAGCCCCCACATCCCGGGGGCATCAAAATATTACTACAACGATTCTTTGTTAAGCCCCCACATCCCGGGGGCATCAAAATATTACAAAAATTAAACTAAGGCACGAAGTCGGAAAACATGACCGGCTCGTCCATATATTGCCACCACGCTTCAGGCCATCATTCCTGTAACAAGTAACGATTGTACCAAGTTAATAAAGATACATAGACATTATAATTACGATATATATAAATCGTGATACAGAACAACTTACCAATCAGGGAGTTTTAAGATGGTCCCGAGGTGTCGCTATCGGAGATACAACCTCGGGATGTGTACTATCCTGGGTTTTTCCCTGATTGCCTTCCTCTTCACCCTCATCCTCTTCCTCCTCATCATCATCTTCCTCGTCCTCTTCCTCCCCTTCTTGGCTTGCTACCACAGGCGCAGCCATCTCGTCCACAGGTTCAGGCACCTCGGCTGGCCATGTGAATCTTCCCCACCATGGGTGCGGGAAGTAGGCATCATGATCATCAAGAGGGAGGGACCGATCAAAGGTTGACCCATCCGGGTTTAGCAACCGATCTCGCGCCTCGTCCCAATGATACTCGGCCAATCCCTGAACCTTCGCTTCTTCTGGGAGAACCGGGTTAAACCCAGCATGTTCCGGGGTAAAGGGAAAATGTTGCCCGACCTTCTTCAACTCGCGATAAATCACGGCCTTCATCGGTTTGTGCAAGGCCAGACACGAGGCTTGCACAAAGGCCTTGCTACCCAAGAATCGACCTAATGTTAAGCCGGGTGCCCGTTGCAACTCCCCCTCTAACCGAGATATCGCGGTTTCTTTCTCCGCGATGGTGAGATCCTTTTGAGCTGCCTCCAGATTCAGAGCCGAGATCTGTTCTTGCAGAGATTTGATTTCCTCCTCTTGGTTCGCTATCCTATCATCCCGAACCTTGAGGTGGACCTCGGCTGTTTTTAGTGTCCTTATGGTTGCCTCATGGATGCGAATTTGCCTCTCTTGCACCTTTATCTCTTTTTGGGCAACCTCGAGACGGGTGGACCGATCTCTAGCCAAGCCGCGGAAATAATCCCGCTCCAAAACGGCCTTTTTGATCATCTCCCCGTCGGAATCAACAAAGAGCATGTTGTTTTGCTCTTTGTCAATTAGATCCTTGTAATGGCCAAGGATGGCCCCCATGTCATGAATGGCCGAGATGGCATGGTTGAGAGTGACCTCGGGCTTCTCCCGAATGGTCTCCTTCTGATACGCGGTTTCTGTTACCCGGAATACTTTACCGAGCATATCGGGCGTGGAGGTTTCTGTTCTCCTCCCGTAACTGCTGCATGGTGGAATGACCCGGGAGGTGTAGGCCCAAGCTATCAGCAAACCCGGGCACAAGTCTTTCTTTAAAAACAACCCCAGTAGCAAGCTCTTGACCTGGAACGGCCGCTTGTAAGAAACTCTGGAGGTCGATGTCGCAGGGTTCCTCTGTATCAGCTGGGACGGTCGGGGTGGAAGATCCCGGAGTGATTGCCAAAGCGAGATTATTTTGGGGAAGAAGTTCACTCACCTCGGCCGGAGATGCCCCGCTAACCGGGTCGGCCTCGATAACGGCCGTTTCCGATGCAGTGCGAGATTTCTTCTTCTTAGGGCGTTCGGGTGCCACGCCCTTACCCTTATCAGCCGAGGAGAAGGAACCGCTACGGTTTCCTTTCCGTTTGTGGGATGAGGCGTCCTCCGAGATGGCTCGTGTTGGGGCACGCGTTGGCTCCTCAACAGTGAGACTGGCCGACGTCGCAGCCTTAGAACTTTTTCGGGGAACCTTCTTTCCCGTTGTCTTCGCCTTTTGGCCCGCAGTGGCAGTGGCAGTACTCTCCTTTGGGGCTGCGCGATTCGAGGTGTGTGACGCGCTGGTCCAGATCAGCTCCATGCAACCTTCTTCTGCAAAAAACAACGAAACATACATTAGGTTATGCAATTGGATATAACGAGATTGGGAATAAGCATAAAATAAATTGCAACTACACCCAAGAAAACAGGACTCACTTCTCACAATTTCTCTCAATCCTTGCGCAGCCACCTGCTCTTGCAGATTAAGTTCTTTATCAAATGCCGGGATCATTCCCTTCCCGGACTTCAACGGCCTCCATTTCGGATCGACATCTTGTAGGCTAGCCACGTCGCGCCAATTTTCTATATACACCCATCCGTGGTCCCAGGCCTCTATTTTGTCCATCTTCTTGTTTTTCTCAAACAAAGCCTGGTGATGCTTGGGGGTTTTTTTGGCGAAGTACAAGGTGGCCTGGGTCCACATAGAGTGTGGAAAAGAAATGAAAAAACAACCCAAGGGTTGGCCGGTTCATCCCGAGCTCAGCCTCAAAAGTTCTAAAAGCGGCTTCAAAGCTGCGTATATAGCTCCAAGCCACCCCGGTCAGTTGTGCAGGAGCCACCTTCATGAAGTTCAAGAGGCTCCGCTCAAAATTGGTCAACCTTAAATGGAAGCCGCATTGTGGCATTTTCCAGTAAACGCACATACCCCGTTCGTGGTCATGTGCCCGATCTTCCGGGCCAGGTGCCCGTAATGTGATTTGATCCCTGGGAATCTTATTTTTAGTTAACACTAACTCATCATAAAACGCCTCTGCCCAGGCTTGATCTTGGACCTCGGGTGCGGGGGCTCGTTGTGATGATTTGGGAAATTCGGTATCATCTGGATGACCGGCCCGAGGATTCACGTCGAGTAGTGGCCTAACTCTGGCCTTTGATTTGGCCTTAGGTTTCGCGGTCCGGGTAGAACCCTTTCCTTGAGACGTTCCGGCTTCTGCCGAGATACGCTCTCCCCGGGATGATGTTTCTGGGCTTGAATTTAATATGTCCACTTCAACATCGGTGGCTTCACCTTCTTCTACTTCCACAGTTTCTGTTTCCGGACTCTGGTCATATAAATACCCGCTTGACCTTTGCGAGGTCCCCTCCTCGCTGTCAGATCCACCCTCATAAACCACGTCAGTCACTATCTCACGCATGGCTTCTATGTTCTTGTCAGCGCCGTGATGAGGAGTAGGCACTTTTTGCCTCTGAGAGAACCCGGGGGAACCTGACTGATTCCCCGAGATGGATGGGTTTTGTCGTAATTTGGACCGGTTTTCTTCAGATCTCGCACCAGAAAGGTCAGCCATTTCTACGATTAACAAAGGAATTGGCTTAGGTACAGACTTATTCAAGGTTGATACATAGTTCATCCGGGTTTTTTGGTCATACGACTATACCAAGTTGGCCTACTTACTTATACTCCTGATCCCGGGTTGCATTAATTTATGTTAACCGAGTTCTACCGAGTTCCAGGAATCACTAACCTTATCGAGGCGAGGTCTTCTTTCACTGATTTTCTGTCCTCTGCTGCACTTTGAGTTAGTCGCTTGAATTTCTTTTTTCTCCGAGATAACGATTGCTCGATCAGAAAAAGTGCAAATGATGGGGACGGGGGTATATATAGGTCCGAAATGGGAAACTTTTTTCCGCTCGGATCCCGAGGAATGACACCTGGCGCAATCTGCGACATTCATCCACGCGACGCTTCGATTCCCGCGCTTATTCACCGGACGCGAGCTCTAACCGAGTTAACGCATGACACGTGTCAAGCGAGGATTGCGCCTTCACCTCGTTTCCCTGCCCGATTTGATGGGCGATTTGATGGCTGACGGCGGGTTAACGGAAGACGAGGCGTCAGGCATTTAATGCCGGTATACTATATATACTTCCTCCGTCTCCCTTTAACGATCCATCAACCGTACAGTTCTCCTTCTAACTCGCATTCTCACGAGATGACTGATCACGTGAATGACAAGGTTACCATTTTGACAAATGATATTCTATCACCTCCCACACTTCCTCTACATCCATGTCCCGAGGTCGCCATCAACAAACCCAACGAAGAAGGCCACCCACTAGCTTGGGACCGATGTGCCATTTGCAAGTTGAGGGGATACTCTCCACAAATGTTTCATTGTGACAACTGCGATGAGGCCTTTCATCCCGGGTGCTCGGCTCGACGATCACCTCGGAATCATCATGACCCTCGCTTCACATCCTTTACTTGCCAGCAATGCCTTGCTCAAGCACGCCAGAACAAGCGCCACCGTCAGGAATAGTTTTAGTTAAAAATAGTATATCGCATGTCGTATTCAGTTTAAATTTTATATTGTATGATTTTGCGATATTAATGAAATTTCATCAACTATTCCATTTCTTGTGTTGATTATGTTGCATTCCATCCCGACTCCGTCTTGATTTTCTCCAAAAATAAAAAAAAATAAAAATCAGCATGCGAGCTCATAATATTGCGAGATTACACTATCATACGACATTACAACATACAGTGCAAACAAACAACATCTCGGGAAATCATAAATAATTTTACATTGTTTTTTGTTTACATGACTAAGTAATATCAAGTCAGAAGCATATCGCTATACATTCTGACTTCGGGGGCTAATGATAGGGCCATGTTCCCAAGGCCCTTTATTTACTAAACTTTAGGCCTATGAAAGTCCGGGATTCGGACCTCCTTTCAGGAGCCAGCCCGGTGCCAAGGTAAAGAGGCCCAAAGCCCGAGATACTTAAGATCCAGGAACAGAACAGGCCGAAGGCCTGCAAAGGTCGAACTCGGCCCGAAATAGACATACACCGCCTTAATGCGGGATGACCAGTCAACTCGGTCACAATAACCGTTTTACCGGCTTAAGGCGAGATAACCGCCGAGATAGCGGTTATGACTCAGCATATATAAGGCAAAAATCCCCATTGAACGGGGGTCGAGATTTTTACACACACAGAGAGATCAAATAGGTCAGAGTCAGAATCTCTCTACACCCACCTCGCCCTTTAACTCTCACACACTCCACACATCTCGAACTGCCATCCCGGGCAGGACGAGATCATTCAAGCACCTCTCACATACGGACTACTCTCCTCGGGAGATAGGACGTATCAGACATTTATGTCAAGCGATGTTATCCGTGAATAGCACAATAGTCAATACTATGCTTACAAGTTACAAGTTACAAGCAAGAGGTGTACGTACGGCCTACCAATGTCACACGCTCAAGCCAACCCAGCCTCATGTCATTGTTGTGATAAAGAAAATCATAAATTTTATTCTTCTTTAATTTTCTTTGTTCTTTTTATAAATAAAGATTGGAGATTAAATTAAAATATATTTTTTATGAGCATAATTACACGGATTGTAAATGTCAGATGGTGGAAGTTTTATTTATTTGATGTATGATGTATAATGTATAAAAGGAGCAAAGAATAGGAACACTGTTTAAGATGTCAGACAGTGAAATTTTCTTAATTCAATATATAAAACATAAAAGAGCAGCAAAGCTTATAAAATAAGTTACAAATAAAGGAAACAAAGAACAATAAAATGATGATGAGAGAGGGTTCAAATGCCTCCATTTTTTGTACCTCTATCGTATCTCTATTTTTAAAAACTTTAATAACTCAAAATTTACAACTTAAAAGTCAAAATAAAAACCGTTGGATGTGATCTATGTAATTTTCTCTATGTGCTCATAAAAAAATATCATATTTCAATTTTGTTTTTACGTGAATCAATAAGTTGAAATATCAATGTCTAGAAATTATCCACATGAGTACGTTTTTTGCAAGCTCTTGATGACAACCAAAACAAAATTGAAATGTTATAATTTTTACACGTGCATAGATAAAATGATATAGATCATGTTTATCGGTTTTATTTTGACTTTTAAATTTTAAATTTTGAGTTATTAAAGTTTTTAAAAATGAATGCATTTTGAACTCTCCTCTAAAATGATACTTCATCAAAACAGGTATGGTGGGGAGATATGTCCGTTATTTTATGTGGGGGGGGGGGGGGTGTGTTAATTAACCATTTAAGAGTATGGCTTAATTTGACTTCTTTGTTAAAAAAAAAACATAATTTAAGTTTGAAAACTTTTTTAATTGGTGATGAATTACTTTGACTAAGTCAAAGATTTCAGCCGGTCAACATAAAGTTTTTTTTTTTTTTTTTTTTTGAGAACTTAGCAGAGGCTAACATAAAGATTCAATGGGGGTATTAATTGAAAGCTTTAGCCCATTCTCCTCAACCATTGATATTTGATTGGTTTACTTAATTCATTAAGTAAATACTTCTGGTGAATGCTTCGTGTTTTAATCATTTTTGTACCTATTTATATAGGCCTTCATCTCTCTGTTTTGACCGAAATTTTTATTAATACCATTGTAAAAAAAAAAAATCACAAATTACGGGAAATTCGAAAAATATCAGGGTCTCTAATTCAATGTGCGGCCCCGTTCTTGGAGGGCCGCAGATTGAATTGGAGGTCCCCCAAAAACCTAAATATCAGTAATTTACAGTGCATTTTTGAGTTTTTAGGGGCCTCCAATTCAATTTGCAGTCCTCCAAAAAATGATCTTGCATATTGAATTAGAAGGTCTGATATTTTTCGAATTCCTCAATTTTAGTAGTGTTTTAATTTATTTTTATTTTGGAAATGGTATTAATAAAAATTTCGGCTGTAGGGAAAGAGAAAAGTCAGAGAGTTCATATACTTTTAAATTCATTTGAAGTTCAAACTTCAAAGAAAGGTGCCTTCAAATATTATTATAATAAGGACGCCTACGGGCTTCTCTAAAAAATATATATATATAGAATAAGGATGAACTTTGTACGAGAAACGTTATTCTATTCTTAGAACAAATGTAGGCTCAATAGCCCGAATTTTTTATTTATATCCAAAAAATAAATCAAATTACAAAAAATACCCATGTTGTCTTGAAAATTTGAAAAATACCCAAACCGGAAATTTTTTTTCCGGATTTGGCCTCTAAACCCGGAAAATTTTTTTCCGGAAATTGAACTCCAAAACCGGAAAAAAATTTTCCGGTTTTAACATTTTTTTTTTTTTTTTTCCAAAACCGGAAATTTTTTTTCCGGTTTTAACATTTTTTTTTTTTTTTTTTTTTTTCCAAAACCGGAAATTTTTTTTCCGGATTTAACTTTTTTTTTTTTTTTTTTTTTTTTTTTTTTTTTTTTTTTTTTAGAGATTCCGGATAAAAAAATTTAACTTAACAAATTTTTTTTTTTTTTTTTTTTTTTTTTTTTGAGATTCCGGAAATTTTTTTCCGAACTAAATATATTTTTTTTTTTTTAAGAGAAAAATAGCTAAAATACTGAAATCTAACGCTAAAAAATCGAATTGTTTTTTTAAATATTTGTTTCATTAATTTAAAAAATTTCAAAATGGTGTAGAATAATTTAGAAATTATCAAAATAGCTAAAATACTGAAATCTAACACTAAAAAATCGAATTGTTTTTTTAAATATTTGCTAGATTACATTTTTTTATATATAATTAGCATATTTATACTAAAACAAGCCAAATTACTTGATTTATGCTGAATTACACTAAATTACAATAATTATGTAAAATTATGCTAGAATACGGTAAAGTACGCTAAATTACGTACGAATAGGGATAATATCTTCACTGAGAAGGCGAAAAAACGACGACGAAACTTCAAACGGCCATAAAACGGCGCTCGAGTGTCCGATTTCAGCAAATGACCACTTTTCGGAAAGCTTGCGAAAATGCGCATGCGTCCGGACTAGCTTTGCCAGTTTTCCAAATTCAGAATCGCCAAAAAACAAATAGAAGAGCCTCAAAACTTCAGTTGAAGTTTTCGATTAAGATTTTCATTTCTATTATTCAATCTACGTAGCTCAGTAAATTAGTTATGTAATAAACTTTTAGAACACCAAATTTTATTATTTTTGGAATTTTTTTTACTATTTTTTATGATTTATGAAAGATGCCACAAAATAAGCCCCATTTATACGTAATTTAGCGTAATTTATCGTATTTTAGTAAATTTACCGTATTTTAGCACAAAATCGGCCCTGTTCGTAGTAAAAAACAATTCGATTTTTTAGTGTTAGATTTCAGTATTTTAGCTATTTTGATAATTTCTAAATTATTCTACACCATTTTGAAATTTTTTAAATTAATGAAACAAATATTTAAAAAAACAATTCGATTTTGTAGCGTTAGATTTCAGTATTTTAGCTATTTTTCTCTTAAAAAAAAAAAATTTATTTAGTTCGGAAAAAAATTTCCGGAATCTCTAAAAAAAAAAAAAAAAAAAAAAATTTGTTAAGTTAAATTTTTTTATCCGGAATCTCTAAAAAAAAAAAAAAAAAAAAAAAAAAAAGTTAAATCCGGAAAAAAAATTTCCGGTTTTGGAAAAAAAAAAAAAAAAAAAAAAATGTTAAAACCGGAAAAAATTTTTCCGGTTTTGGAAAAAAAAAAAAAAAAAATGTTAAAACCGGAAAATTTTTTTCCGGTTTTGGAGTTCAATTTCCGGAAAATTTTTTTCCGGGTTTAGAGGCCAAATCCGGAAAAAAAATTTCCGGTTTGGGTATTTTTCAAATTTTCAAGACAACATGGGTATTTTTTGTAATTTGATTTATTTTTTGGATATAAATAAAAAATTCGGCTCAATAGCTCCCGAGATTTTTATTAATATCCAAAGTTAATAATAAATTAATAAATATACAAACTTTGTGCACAAAATCGGCATAATTTAGCTTAATTTAGCTTAATTTACCATATTTTATCATAATTTAATATAATTATTGTAATTTAGCGTAATTTAGTGTAATTCAGCGTAATTTAACATAATTTCAAGTAATTTAGTGTATTTTAGTATAAATATGCTAATTATATATAAAAAAGTAATATAACAAATATTTTTAAAAAAATTCAGCATGTTACTATTCACAGTGTCTTTAAAAAAAAAAAAATTAGCACTGGCCATTTTTTGGCCGGTATATATATATTTTTAAATTCCCAATATTAGTGGGTATATTTATTAATTTGTAATTAATTTTGGATATTTAATAAAAATGTCGGAATAGCTCGGCATACAAATCTAAATCCAAACCTGTTTCGAACTTAATTTGTTTGTTTAAATTTATTCAAGTAAATTATCCAAATTTGCTTGAGATATTCGTAAAAATATAGCTGAAACCCCGGCTTTGGTCAAATCATTAATGAAGTAAATTAATATTCGGTGGTTCCGTTACGTTTCAAATTTCAAAGATTTACCACTTTGTTAGCTTCTTCTCTAAGCAACGGCCGTACAGTCCGAATAATAATTTTATTGACCTCAGTGCTGAACAAAGTCAAAAGTGCGCTGCTAATATCTACGCTCCTTGCATTTTGTTTGTCCCTATCAGTCATTTTTTAGATCGGATTACATCAATTTTTTTTTACACATTTTGACATTTGCTATTTTCAAAGTCCAAATAGTTGATTCAAACCGTTCAACATGATGGATATATTAAAATGTACTTGGAGATCAAATTTTACATTTTTTTGAATTTTTTTACTATTTAATTATTTATTAAACTGGTTACAAAATCGTTGTTTTCAGACCATTGAAAAATAACGATTTTGTAACCATCTTAATAAATAGTAAAAAAATTCAAAATAATGTAAAATTTGATCTCCAAGCACATTTTAATATGGTGATCATGTTGAACGGTTCAGATCGACTGTTTGAATTTTATAATCGCAAAATTTCAAGATGTATCATCAAAAAAAAAAAAGTGTAATTAGTTCTCCTCATAAAAAATTCAAAATACAGCAACAGAAGATATTTTGATTTTTAAAGCATCTGCTAAGATTCTGCTTACCTGCACCCTTGTTTAATTATTATTATTATTATATTGTTTATTATCTCTTTTGCCTCCATTTGTTAGTGAACTGGAGAATGCAAACTACACTGCCTCACTGCATAGTAAAATGATTCCATTTTGCCGGCTCCTCTGACATTACGAGGCTGATAAATCGTAACAATTTTATGAGTCCTTTTGTGTAACAAGTCTATGTAAAACAATTATCTACTCGTTACACAAGCTGCGATAGTCTTATTTATAAAAAATGTTCGTTCATACACTGATATCCATACATATAAAACTCTCTTTTGTCTTGTCATCTCTCTTCTCATCTCGGCTTGTCCCCTCTTCCCCTCCGTCTCTGTAATGGCGCAAACCGATCTCATGGATCAATTTCTCGACCTCCGGTCTAAAGCGAATGATATCCTTTCGCAGTACGAACCGCTCGCGCTAGTTCTGGCTCCTCTTTTTGCTCTTTTCTGCGCTCGTCTGCTCCATTCCGTACTGTCCGCGATCAATGAAAGAGGATTGAAGAACTTGATCATCGGATTCGTCATGGCCTCCGCCAAGTAGGACTTCTCTTTCCTTGCCTTTTTTATTTATTTATTGGAGCAAATGATAGTTTGTGTTATTTATCTTGTGAAATTACATTTTAGACACTATCGTTTACCACATATTGGAATTTGAAAATATCTTGATTGTTTTGTTAAGTATGGGCTAATTCTTTTGCTAGTTTTCTTAATTTCGATTAATAGATTTTTAACTATAAACTTTAAACTTGTAGTGGTTTAAAAAGGCAATTCTATGTTCACAAAGAAATAAATTCAACAAAGTGGGGGCTACCTTAAGATTTGGGCATTAAATAACCAGTGATCTTTTGTTTTCCATGAAATTTATTTAATGCATTGTCTATTTAGATAGGTCAATTTCTTACAGACCCTCCGAATACTGTAAAATATCGCGTCTATACCCCAAAAATGCAGGAAATCCAACTTAACCCTTTTTTATACCCACATGCGCTCCCAATTTTTTGAGCTTGTGGTAATTAATATATTGGATTGGATTCCTTGTCTATGGGAAAAGTATTTTTGGGAGAGGGTGTATTTGATGTTCTTGAAGGCAGACTTTCTTTTTTTACGAGGGGGTGGGTGGGGTGGGGTGGCGGTTGGTATTTGATGAGGATCCCACACCAGATAATATAATTGGCAACAGTTCTTCTGGTGTAATGTTAATATCTATTGAGCGACCACCTTTTCATAACGATCAAACAGGAGGATGCAGGTTGTAATTAATCTTTTCTTTGTATTTCTATACCTTTTGGAGCAGGCTGGTTCCTGGTGTGAAGAGTTACATTGAGAATGAGAAGAAGAAGGTTAGTGGTTGTTTGTGAGCGTTTTCTCATTTCAGTACATTGAGTATAGTGAAAGGGCCAAATTTTGCATGTTTTCATCTGGAAATTTGAGTTTGTGGCAACACCCAATACATCCCAGTTGCTTATCCAATAACTAATTAGGTAGTTTCATGTCAACTTTAAGTGCTCGACTTATAAACTACCTGTATTGGTTTGTTTGGTTTTAGGATATCCTAGAAGACCTATATTCAATCACTTAAAACTTTTTATACATAACACACTTCATACTGAAATTAACAGTATTTGATGTTGTACCCTCTTTGTATTGGGACCTAGGTTGTGGATCAGATGCAGTCAGGTGCATCTAAGAGAGAAGGATGGAGAACTGAGGTGCCAAATTTGGGACTAAATGAAGGAGTACTACAAGAGCTTGAAGAGGCTAAGGCTAAAGATGTAACTTGGCAAGGCAAATGCTCTGGTACAGTGTATGTATCCCACTATTAGCACTATTACAATCTGCAGTAGGTATTGCTAGCATGGTACCAATGTGAACGACTATTCTTGGTGTCGTCTCATTTCATATATGGAACAGTTGTTGGAAGTTTTGGATGTAATTTAGTTAAGGAACCTCGAATAGAAGCATTATTGGCGGTACTCACTGTCATACTGGTCTTATAGTACTCGATGTTTATTATTGGTGCTATTTTTTTGTAGGTACATTGCTGGAAACGAGTCTGAAGGTCATTTTGATCTGATAAACAAAGCCTATTCAATGTGAGATACTTTTCCCCATTTATTTGAAAAATTAGTTTTTAGTATCTAAGTAAGGATGTATGTACCTGTACCAGTTTGAATTACTATATTTAAATATCAGTCAATGTTAGAGTTAGATCATCAATAAGGACTTGGATCAGCCAATATACTCAAGTTAGTCCATGACGTACTCATTAGGCAGCTCAAAATGAGTATTGGATTAGTTTCAGCTAAAAAATTCATTAATTTGGTGGTCACTTGTGAAAATTGGAATCTGAGTTGCTTTCACCAGTCACCCTTACATAATTCTGCAACGTCTAATTTTTTTTTCTTAGGTTTTCGCATACCAACCCATTACACCAAGATGTGTTCAAAAGTGTTGCAAAGTTTGAGGCTGAGGTGGTTGCCATGACAGCTGCACTTCTAGGGAGCAAAGAGAAGGCATCGGGCGGTCAGGTTTGTGGTAACATGACATCTGGAGGGACTGAGAGTATCCTCTTAGCTGTTAAATCATCACGGGACTATATGAGAGTCAAGAAGGGGATCACCAAGCCAGAAATGTAAGTCACAGCATTGCTCTGATTTTTGCCATGACCTGTACAGGAACTGTACTGGTTGATCAAATTTGGTGGCAGATCATCATGCTTCACAATCATTGCTCGAGTTGTCAATTGGGTGGGCAAGTTCAGGTTTTGTGTGAGGTCAAATAGGGATCAGTCTTCGGTTCTATTGAGTCAGCACATTTTTGAGTTTGGCATGCCAGCTTTGTCTACTCATGATGGTTGTTGGATTCATTTTCAATTTCAGTTGTTGGTTTGGTCAGATTCAGGATTTAGTTCAGTTCTGGTTGTTGTGAGTTTGGAAAGAAAAATATTAGGAATTTCAGCTGTCTTTATTCTTTCTTTCACATCAGGTTATTATAATTCATGCAGGTTCAGCCGTTCAGGCGTAATGTCAGTTTAGCTTCAGGTAAATGATCAGTTGGGCTTCATGTTGTCAAGCTTGGACCAATTGTGGTGGTTAGTTGGGTCTTTTCTAGGTTTGAATCAGGTCCATGCATTGATTTTTCAAAAGATATTGGGTTGGGTTTTGGGTCCTAATCCAGGCAGTCAGGCCCGTGTTTTGGGTTAAGTCAGCTATTGTAGCCCTTTTCTTGCGAAAGAGCTTTTTATTTTTGCTGTTCTTGGTTTTTATAAAAGGCTTATATTTATAGGATAATAGCTGAATCTGCGCATTCGGCATATGACAAGGCAGCCCAGTATTTTAATATAAAGGTGCGGCGGGTCCCTGTGAATAAGGATTTTCTTGCGGATGTGAAGGGAATTAAGCGATGCATTAATAGAAACACCATCATGGTTTGTTCAAATTTATTTTATTGTTGGTACTTGTATGGCATTTCTTTTTCGACTTTGGATTGTGGCAGTTAACTTCTAATTGTTAACCTTTAACATTCTATGTTCTTCCAGATTGTTGGCTCTGCACCTGGATTTCCCCACGGCCTCATTGATCCAATAGAAGTATGCCTTATTTTATTTTAGTTGTTTAGTTCTTTAAAACAAGGTTTGTCAAGGTGTGTGCTGGCTGGTAAAAACTTGTACAGTGTATGGTTTTAGTGGTATGGTGTAATGGTGGTTTATCTGAGCTGCCATTGAGCATTAAAATCCCATTAAAGGTGTGTTTAGGGCATGCCAGACATACCCCTTAACACTGTTGAAGAAACAGGTCTATTGTCTGCAAAATTGAAAAACATCATTATAGCCCTACAAAAGATTGGAGATGCAATGTGTGCTTATAGAGTGTTGAAAGTACCTCAAAGATGCCCAAAGCACCATTTTGTCTCACTTTTTATGTTTACAACAACAAGGATGAAAAGGTTTTTTTAGACATATTGAAGGAAATAGTAGACATGTGTATAAATGATTACTTGCTTTTTTATTTTACAAGGGCATGTTAGACATTTCTTGTTTTCCAGTGGTTTTAATGATATTTGAATCTTTGTTGCTTTTAAATGGCATATATGGAACTGTGCAATAAAACTCCTCCATTTGTTTTTAGGAGCTTGGGCAGTTGGCAGGTTCATATGGTATATGCCTACATGTTGACCTATGCCTTGGTGGTTTTGTATTACCCTTCGCTCGCAAACTTGGGTAAACTTACTATTTTTTCATGACACACCATGAGAACAACTTGTTTTGTTTTATAAATAATAAAGTTTAAATTTGAAAAAATAAACCTGAACTGTTGATCTAGTTCTATGTTACAAGGGGTATTGATTCACCAAAAAGTTATGAACTAATATAAGAGGTGAAATGATCAGTCCACAGAATTACGAATAATCAGCCATTGATTTTTTGACATGTTGCTATTGTCTTAAACATATTTTTAATTTTATAATTTTTTATGTTACACATTGCTCGTGACGTAGAACAAGATCAACAGTTCACTTTTGTCGTTTGAAATGTTATAAATTAAATTATTAATGCAACAAATAAAGTTTCTTCATGATGTGTTTGCAAAATATTGTGCTCGGAACCCTCTTGTTTTAAAATATGGTTTTAGTTCTGTCAAATTTTGCAACTTTTAGTTTGCTGGTTGTTCTATGGTATTGACTGTTGTTCATAATTATATGAGAACTAAGCTGAAGTCACTTCTTTTTATATGTGCTTTAACTTGTTTTATTTAATGTTCTTTCTTTGATTTTTACAGATACCCTATCCCGCCCTTTGATTTTTGTGTTAAGGGGGTTACATCTATTTCAACAGATGTACATAAATATGGATTAGCCCCAAAAGGCACCAGTGTTGTCCTCTATAGAAATCATGAAATTAGAAAGGTAGCTTTCTATTTTTCTACAAATTTGATGTGAAAAGGGCTAGCATCATGTTGTTTTATAAGCCAATTTGTTAGAAATATCTCAAGTTTTAGATGAGCCTTTTATTTATTTATTTGTAATATCTTGAATATCACTAACACCTGTTCCCTTTTCTTGTCTGCAACCATCCTCTTGCCTCTGGGAATGCTTCTCTTATAGTGTCAATTTGTTGCTGGTAATTCAGTTTTTTTTTTTTTTTCATTTTCATTAATCATTTACATTGATAAACAGGCATTAACTTATGCTCAATCTCAATGCAGTGACGGAATGGTCAGGTGGCTTGTATATTTCTCCTACTATAGCTGGGAGTAGAGCCGGTGGATTGATTGCTGGAGCATGGGCTGCCATGATGGCTCTTGGTTTAAATGGTAAAGTTAGATTGTTTACATAAAATGCAAATCTCTTTTTGGTCTATTGAGGTTTAAAGTATTTTCATTTTTTTACTCTTGTTAGACTAAATTACAATGTAGACTCATGCATATGGTTTTGGTTTTGGTTTGGTATCTTTACCCCAGCTTTGAAATGCTCTCCTGATTAAACACACTTGAATCTCAGTTCAACAGTCAATTGTGAAATAAGTCTTATGCGATTGTGCCTTAAATGACCATCAATCTTGCAAGCCCTCCTCAATCCTCGATTAGATGTTAATTAACCCAAGTCCTCAACTACTAAATATCCATAATTAGTTATCAGTACCTATTTTAGCTTAGTTATGCTCATTTCAGAATAGTAGCACAAAATATTTACTATTTATTTATCCTTTCTGTTGGGGCGTCTGTCTATGTTAATGTCTGAATACTGCCAGGATACATGCAAAACACAAGGCAAATTATGGAAGTATCCAAGAAAATACAAAAGGGGTATAACGGAAATCAGCTCTTTCTACTCTCTGAATTAATTTTTAGAAAGTACCTGTTAGCCATGAAACTGAACTGTTAGTTTTAATTCTGCAGAATAGAGGAGATACCTGATTTATTTGTGGTGGGGAAACCTGATGCAATGGTGATAGCATTTGGGTCTGAATCAGTTGATATCTTTGAAGTGAATGATTTAATGTCATCTAAAGGATGGCATTTGAATGCATTGCAAAGACCTAACAGGTACTGTCTTCATTTTCAACCAAGTATGTCAGCTCTAGACAATGGTGTATTGGGATCATGGTATTCAGTCAAGCTGTGTTTTTTTTTTTTTTCCTTTTTTTATTACCATGCTAGTATGAACAATGTGGCATTGTATCCTTGTTGATGCATGTCAGGTCTCATAGCATTATGTTCTGCTGTGACCTCACCACCAGTTGGGTTTTGGTATAGTATATTCTAACAGTGCAGTGTAGGATTGATGTGGGGTGGGTATCTGACAGGTAAAGTATATGGTACTACAATGCACTGGGTGGCTTAAAAATAGTATGGCCAAGGCATACTTCATCTGCTTTCTACCATACATAAATGTGGTCGGGTATCACATAGCTTCATACCATACATGTTGATCCGCCATGGATGATTATCTTTTGATTTTGTTGTTCATTTTTGTCACTATTATTCTGTTTATTATTATTTTGTTGATGCAGCCTTCATATATGCGTGACACTACAACATGTGAATGTATACAAAAACTTCTTGGATGACTTGAGGGAATCTGTAAATACTGTAAGATTCTTTGTATTGTTTTCACAAACCACCTGCATTGAAATTAAGGACTACAGAATATATGAACAGTATGCATATTCCTTTTCGTATGATAAAATATATGTTTAAAGAAAACCTTATATTATATATGAAAAGTGGTGCATAAATATGGTAGGTAACTGACAAAAAATTGTATATTGAAGAAATTAGTTGGTAATATTGCAATCTTATAATTTATCTTCCATTAAATATTTTTTTAATTATTCTTTTAGGTAAAAGAAAACCCAGGCCCAATTAGCGGAGGCCTTGCACCGAGTTATGGTGCAGCTGGGAAGATGCCAGATCGAGGCATGGTTGGCGACCTCCTGATTGAATTCATGGATAGTTCTTGCTAGATCATCCTACATACTTCCTATTTTTTTTTTTTTTTATCATTTTCTGAAAATTGTAATTGTTCTTTAATACAATGAATAATAAAAAACGTACGCTTTGTAATTGTAATTTTCTGTAGTAAAGTGTTGATTGATTTTATAATCATTATCATGTTTGCCGAATTCATATCACCTAAGGTACTTTATTGTTTGAGTTTAGGAGTGGCAAAAAAAGCTCGTAGCTCGTGGCTCGATCGTGACTCGCACTTGACTCGCCCACTACTGGACCGAGTTGTTAACGAGCCAGCTCTTCACTAGCTCGGTCCAGAATTAACGAGTTCAAGCTGGGGCCTAGCTGCTCGCGAGTTAGCTCAGTTAGACATTAATTTGTGAATTGTATGAATTTGTATGCAATTTATACTGTTAGCTCGGTCCAGCTCGGTTAAAATAAGATCCAGTCAGATCTAGCGAGCCAGCTCGTCATGATTTCAAGCTGAGTTTTAACTCGGATGTCTTAGATCTAGCTCGCTTGGTAAGAACTCAGTCCATAATTAACAAGCCGAACTAGGACCCAGCTTGTTGACAGTCCTATTTGAGTTAGAATCCGGACCGTTCATCCTATATTGAAACGAATCTTATTTTCAAATAAATCCGAATATACTCCGATTCAGATGGAATAGTCCGATCCTAAACTCATGATTACGGTACTTTGGAATATATGGACCTGAAGCCGTGTTCCATTTGGACTTTCTCGTTTATCTAATTCCTATATTGATTCACAATTGTTAAGTACAAACACGTGTCATTGCCTGCCATCGTTGCACGGTTACTGACTGGTCACCCAATATGTATGAAGATACAAAAATGTGTATCTTTTGTGAAATCATTTAAATTGTATGATGCGGTGCATTTGTATGACATTTCATCCGTTTTGGACTTCTCAAATATTATATGAGATAGCAATGTTATATATCTGTGTGTATGCAGATAATCAATTTCAGGTTATTGTAAATTTACATATATAGTATATATCTTGAGAACCAAAATCATCAAATGATGGAGTTGTTGGAGAAAACCAATAATACGGACTTAGTATAGATACGTGGAGTGACTGACATGAAGTTTAGGTTCTCACCCTATCTAATCTTGTCCGGTCACTCCACGTATCCGATATTGTCCAGATAACTTAGTTTATGTTCCCATTTCTTGATGTGTCCCCTCAAGAATAAAGGTTTTTAGTTGGCTGACTTTCTATGAAAAATTTTGACGGGCTGAAAACTTACAAAAGAGAGGGTGGAATTTATCAAGTATGTGTGTATTGTGTAGGCGATAAGGTGAAACCATCAAACATTTGTTTTCTGAATGCTTCATATCTTTGGAGGTATACGCAACACTTACTGGTAAATTCCGATTACCAGTAAGAGATTGGCAGAGGGACCTACAATCGGAAGGTGCACACAGATGGATTGTGCAGAGGAACGGAGATTTGAAGTCAAAGGAAATTTTGCTATTGGCCATGTTTATTTGTTGGAGAGAAAAATGTTTATATTTTTTGAATTTTTTACTATTAAGTATTTTACAAAAACTAGTCAAATTCAGACCATTGAATTTGTACCCATCTTAATAAATAGTAAAAAAATAAAAAAAATGTAAAATTTGATCTGCAAGCACATTTTATTGTGGAGATCATGTTGAATGGTTTGGATTAGGGGTGCACAAAAAATTCGAGATTCGTGATTCGATTCGAGTTCGATTCGAAAAAGTTCGAAAAAAATTCGATTCGAAACCAGTTCGATTCGAAATTAATTCAATTTCGAAGTTCGAACCTGCCCAGGTTCGATATAGTTCGCGAATTTTGAAGGTTCGAAATCAGCCAACCGTCCAATTAATATAGGCTAGCGAATAAGAGGGACTTGGCCATTATTTTTCTCCCGCAGCCAGAGTCGCTTAAACCTAAATCTAGGTTTAGCCAACTTTTACCTCTCCACCGTTGCTCTCCTCCGCCGTAGCTCTCCTTGGCCACGCGGCTCTCCTCCGCCGTTGCTCTCACTCTCTCCTCCTCCGTTGCTCTCCTCTCTCCTCCGCCGTTGCTGTCACTTTCTCCTCCGTCGTTGCTCTCCTATCTCCTCCGCATTCGAACTAATTTCAAATCAAATCAAACTAGTTCGAATTATACCGAACCAAATTCGAACTGGCCTTTCAGGTTCGAAATCTATTTCAATTTCAAACTGGGTTTGATTCGAAATTATTTCGAATTCGAATTCGAACTACGGCAGATTCGATTTGGTTCGGTTCGTTTGCAGCCCTAGTTTGGATCGATGATTTGGATTTTGAAAATGTAGAAAATAATTGGAGTAACTTTGTGGTAACTCAAAAGTGTTGTAATCGGATCCCTCCTCTTCTATATTTAATATTTAATGTTATATGTATAACTTTTTTTTCTATATTAATGTTATATGTAAACTTTTTTTTAAATACTACAGATAAAAAAATCGGCTTTCAGTGTATATAAGCAACATGAGCTAAATTGAATGTAGATAAGATAGTTTAAAGGAGGCATCACATGATAGGCTTGACTCTTGAGGGATGATAAATTGAAGCAATTTTCATTTTAAAAGTCAAATTGTCATAATTGCACAAGTTTTGTTTGATTACAAAATTCAAAAGTGCTAACTATTGTTCGAAGAGCCATCCTCTAAATGCTTATATTGATACTATCATGAAAATTTATAATTCGTACGTACAAATTTGATTTACCAAATGTACATTTTTCTAACGCACCAAAAAAAATTGTATGGAATTTACACTTATCTTTATTCAGAGAATCGTTAAAAATCTCTAGCATGTTTGAATTTGGATGCCTCGAAATTTTTTATCAAGTGCAAACTTTATGTACCGAAAATGGTGCAAAAGTCCCGATTTTTTTTATTAATTGAGAAATAAAATTAAAAATATAGTAAAAGGTGGATGATTTGATTGGAAATCGAAATAAGATAAAACATGACCGTATTAGGTCCGGGGTACTCAGGACGGTACAAAAATTTCCGTCCTGGATTAATCGCCACTAATTCCAAAACCGTTCCAACGCGGAGGAGAAAAAAAGTCCAGCCAGAATCATCGTGCTGTCACAGATAAAAATGCATAATCTAGTAATAAATCGTATATCATTTGAGTTTTGGGAGGCTGGAACTGCTGCTGAATCCTTCTTGGTTTCTCAAGAGATCAACTCCTACTCAGAAGCTAGTTGTACACGAGACTCAACTCTACTCTTTCATAAATCAGTTACACAATTCAATAAAATCGATTTCCTCAACATGCCGTTGGACGTTCAACTATATTAATGACACTGACAAGTGGATAAAATAGAAATTCATGGCTGTGATCTCAGTCTTTCGAATCGAGGTGTTGGATTCACCATTATCATTTTCAGAAAAACAAAAAAGAAACAGAACTTGGAAACATCAAGTTTTACAACAAATGAAGGGGAGATGTGCAATTAATAAAGAAACTCAACTGCCAGCTACTCAAGCCCAATGTTTCTCAAGCTGGGACGGGACCGATTATCCCGATCTTTTTTTTTTTTTGCGGTTAGCGGAGTTTAAGGTTGAATTAGTGGTGATTAATACGGACGGGACTGATTATCCCGATCTTTTTTTTTTTGCGGTTTAGCGGAGTTAAGGTTTGAATTAGTGGTGATTAATACAGACAGAAATGTTTGTACCGTCCGTGAGATGAGATAAACAATCCTGTTTTGCCTATATTTCCATTTCCTCTTGAAACACCACCCATTCCCGATATTTATTTTATTTTATTTTCGATTAATAAAAAAATTAGCCAAAAGTCACTCTTTCCGGTGCATCGATATTCGTGTGTGCACATTTTTAATTTCTATGCATTCATCCGTATACGAGATCTATACATAACTTGACTTCTGCTAGATTTTTGAAGAAAAAAAAAAGATTAGACAATCGCTCCCGATTGAACCAAACCTTTTTCCAATCTTAAAATGAAAATATAACCTGGTAAAGCTAATTCCGGCTTCAAAGAAAAGCCACGAACTCCAAATGAAATTAAGATTGAAGGCAATGAATGTAAATTAGACATTTTATCTTTTAATAAATAGTAGATGATGCAAATTTCATTATTAAAAAAAAGGAAAACTAAACATTACAACCACTTCCATTATTAAAAAAAATTACCTGACAATTTCATTATTAAAAAAAATTAACAGAAAAGTTTTATCAAAAGGAAAATCAAATAAAGTGAAAAGAAGAAAACATTACAACATAATGTTTTTTTTTTCCAAAATAAAGTCAACCATTTTCTATTTCTTCATTCGTCCAAGGACTCAGGTGCATTGCTTTGTTGAAATTTGGCAGTTAATGTTTCCAAACATAAAAATTTCGATACAAAGCATTTAGAATCAAGTTTATTTGCCGACTATGACAATTGCACTCAAATTTTATTATCAAATTAAAAAACTAAATGTAAGTATATTCTTTATCATTTAACTAGAACCAGTATCACATTTGATATAATTGCAGATAAAATAATTTACAAATTTATTGTGACATCGTGATCAATAGATTTTTAAATTACTTTACATTCAAGGACGCAGCATTTTGAAAAAAGTCATGTGAAATTTTCTTCTCAAGTTTTCTTTCCGTATTTGTTTTATTTTTGTATATGAACAAATTTTAACATTTAGTGCATTAGGTTAGTCTCTTCTGAGACTCAGCTTAAGAAAAAAAAAATTTATTTTATATTACAATGTCAATGTTGAGAGGCGATAGCTCAGTATAGTACAAAGTATCAACAAATTTATTTCCAACCCAGAAGGAATTCAAAGTATGAAGAGATGCGTTCTTCCTGCCATTTGAGCATCAGTGACAGCAAGGATTTACATTGGAGTTCCGAGTTACAAAATTCAGAGAGAGAAAGAGAAAGGGAGAGAGAGATAGAGCTATCAAATTAAGCATCAGTTATGATAATGCAAAAACAATAGCCAATCCTGAATAGTCATTAAATTTATTTAGTTCAAACTTCAGCAAAAGAAGTGATTGTCGGGAAGCCATGACCTTCTGGCAGAGGTGCATTGCCAGGGCGGAGGGATATCAACACATCGAGACCTAACAATTTACATAGAATTTACTAAATGCCATAAGCTTATATTACATGAAATAGATGAAATCAACCGTGTCACAGTGGCTTATAGCACTGTAATGCTGAACCCTGCAGGGTGAAGTAGAAATTGTACCTTTTAGAAGGACTAGATGGAATAATACCTGCAGATTTTGCAGCCACTGCTTCAGGGTAGACATCTGTGATGAATAGAACTTCAGACGGCTTATCCACCCCTACTGATTGTGTTATTTCGTAATAGCTTTTTAATTCTCTTTTGTTTCTGCAGTGCCCAAAAAAGAATGAAATGAAATGAATATAAAAAATTGAATTACCATGGGGCAAGACACCGCTTATTGTCTTCTGTTTCATGATAAAGTCAAGTATCCCACCCCCCCCCGATGTGAAATGTTACTCATTCCTCTAGTTTCCTGTTTTATTTCGAAGATGCGAATTAGGGTAGTTTGGTCATATATGGAACATATAAGGTAAGGGGCCAAATACTACTGTTGCATCTTTCAAGAAGTTCCTTTCTTTAATAAAGACTTTTGTCATACTGAGAGGTGCACTGTATTTTGTGGCTTCTAATAAACAAACTAGTTTTGGATTTAACTATGATATATGAAAGTAATTAACAATATAAGGCATTAGTAGAGACAAAACAAACCCAATCATCGTGTCAAAAAATCCACACAGATATGGCCTCAAGTCACCATAGGTGGTATTTCCAAATATCAGTCTCTGAGCCTCTCTGCTGCCACTTGAATAGATGTAAACCTGCCACGAAGAAAAATTATTTGTTATAAGATCGTGAATATACAAAGTGGAATGACCCAGCGGAGCATAAACCCAAAAGGTGAACCAATTCTCACCCGCTTCATGTGACTAGTAATTATGCACTGATAGGTGGCATCATCAATATATAACAAGGCATTTGTTAACTGATTTTTTTTCATATTGATTAGAAGCTGCAGATGGGCAGACCAGGTCAGATTTTAGCTCAAACTGGTCTTAGGTTCAGGCCAATTTAACTCTTGGGTCATTTATTCAGTTCATTTCAGTGTCTCCAGCCATTCTGTTTAGGTCAGTTTGGATAAGTTGATATCAGGATTTGGTTCATTTTTATCCTTCTGGAAAAACTGATTAAGAGAATTGATGCTTTTGACATTTAACTAAGGTTAAGATCAGGTGGTTTTCTCAGGTCAGGTTGGATTGCTCATGGTCATGGTTCAATGAGGTTTCAGCTTCATAGTTTTAAATATCTCAAGTTTAGGTCTGATCAGGTTGGAGTTGAATAAGATGAAGTTGACTTTTCAACATTTGGATCAGGTCAGGTCAGGTCACAGTTTGCAAGCTCTATTTTAGAATGGTTCAAATTAGAAAACAGACAGCAGACACATAACACACAAACAGAAAAAAGCTGGCACGTGCATGCACACAGAGAGAAAGATAGGATAGACCTTTATGCCACTTGCATGCCATCTCTTAAGAGCCTCAGGTACATCATCAAAGACAACTCCTTGAATCTCTTTACCTTCAAATCCTGTTCTCCATATATGTCCCTGCATACCAAAATGAAGTATCCAAAATGAATCTCTTTTACAACACCTGAAGTTTTTTTACTATGAATATCAAACAAATTTAAAGTTTTTCAACTTTTATGGGAAGTAATCTCTTTTACAACACCTGAAGTTGCTTGAGGGATGTGATTTTTCTATCAGCTTTGATCATAGCCTCCACATTTGCTACCAGCGCATCTATAACCGAATCTTTTCCTGCCTCGTCAGGTGGAATTGGTACTGCACCATTGAGTCCTTGTTTCAAGTCATCTTCAACCTTAATTGGTGTTTCAAGAAACAAACAGATCAATTGAAGAACAACATTAGCTAGTCTGTCTCGTTATGCTGCTACCATCAACATAGTATATTTGACAAAAATCACATAAATTTCACACAGCATATACAAAGGATAATTATTACATTAATCACACTATGTAATACACAAACTCCAAGCAGTTTGGAAAATCGAGTATAGATCTCAATCGCATTGCACATGACCAAAACATTAAGACTCTTACCTTATCAAGTTTTTGGAAAAAGACCATCCTTTTCTAATTTTGTCAATAGACCAATGTTATTACTACTATTAAATAAATAAAAAAAGCTTGCTTATTCCATACAGTGACTCTTCATTCTTTAACATTATTAGCCGTGTTATATAAAAAATATTTGGTACCTCACTGCAGATGCATTACTTACCTCACTAACAGTTACCCTTGCCATGTATGGATGTACCAGAAAACCAGTTCTACATAGGTAACAAGGCTGATAGCATTGCATCAAAATTCAAGACTGTTCTTAGAGAAAAAGAGAAAAAAAATGTAGCCACTTTCCTACTTTATAACCAGGCTCCTCTTGTCAATTTCTTTTTTCTGGAAATACACTTTTTTTTTTTTTTTTTACCTGTGCTCTCAATAAGTTGATGTCATCTTTCGTTTCATCAGTGTCATATGTAGCAATGAGATGTTTCCTCACATTATCACGTGCATAAGGGAAAAGCACCTCAAAAACAAATGAAATTGGGGTTGTTGTTCCTTCAATGTCCAGTACGATACATTTCTGCAAAGTATTATAAAAAAAAAATACATGTCATAAATATAAACCAGCTCCAACTAAAAATGAACTAGCATATAAAACAGACACATAAGCAAAAGAATCTGGAAAGGATGTGGGGGGGGGGTCTAGATTAAAAAGAAAAAAGAGAGAGGTGAACTGACTCTTGATTTTTCTGGTATGGAGCTCCCATTTTGAACAGCAGATATTTTACTTGGTTTTGTAGCAGCAAGTGAAAATTTAGCAAGGGAACTCTGGATTGGTCAAAAAAAAAAAAAAACAGAGCTTGACATAAAGCATTGCATGGTGTTCATTTTATCATCTCAACATGTTGAACCAGTAGAACGGAGCAATAGTGCATGGCCTTACCTGGAAAGAAAAATAGAATCATTAATAATAAATAGAATAACTTGAAGAATAAGCTGAAAAGCAATTGCAACACATAAAATGTTTCTTTGACAGATTATTCAATTGAAATTAATTTACAACTACTGGTGCATACTAGTAACAGAAAATTCACACAATGCCTGGGCCAAAAAGAAGAATACCAACTCTAAGGATTCTTATAAGTTAAATTTTGGGCACAAAATATATGGGATGAGATGGGATCCCTTGACAATTGGAATTATTTGACAATCTATACAATTTCTTTCAAATAAAAAATGCTTCAAAACCAAAAAATTAATATAAAATGAAATAAATCATTTCCTGGGTGCATTGTTGGAATATAAATAACCTACATATCAAAGTTTCTACTATTTGAGTACCATTTGATAATGTACCAGTATATACAAAGGGCTGCAACTAGCCATGTTCTTGCCAAGGCATTAATCTGGCGTTATATATTTATAGACTACTCTCTTGCAGCGGTACGCAACTGCTGCTGATATTAGTTTTAGAATTAAGACAAATCTAAAGAGGGAAATGCTAAATAAAACTGCAATTTACTCCTGAAAAACCTGAATTAAGAATTCTTGTTAATATAACCTTTAAGGAGAGTGGGGAACGAATGGTACATGCTGTCATCCTGCGAGTTGCATACAATGTAGAGGCAACGCAAGCCTTGCCAAATCCTGAAAGGAGGACACAGTGACAGAGCCACAGAGTGGTACACATGACATGTTTGATGAATGCCCGAATGAAGATAAGCACAGAGAGCTGAGACAAGAGACAAGAGAAGATGACCTGAGGGAGACACGAGGAGAAGGCGTTTCGCCAAGCTCGCACATGGCACCACTACCGCCATCTCTCTCTCTCTCTCCAACTTGAGGTTCAATGGGGAATAGAGGATTCGAGGAAGGTACGGATCGGAAGTTTTATCTCCAAAACTCAAGCATGTATGGATGTGTAACACGTGTCGTTCACTTGTTGGAGTCCGGATACCCTAAAGTAACCCAAATTTTGAATTTGGATTCGGACCGTCTGATCAGAATCCGAGCCAATCGGTTCGAAATAAAATGCAGGATTCTTTAAAATTTGTGCAGAACAGATTGGACAGTCCGGATCCAAGACCAAAATTAAAGTTATTTTAGTGGATCCGAATTCCCTTGTGCGGCACGAATTCATATCCTCTGCATTAACTCAAAAGATTCTATCACGACTGTCCAGTATGTTTCAAAATTTGTACAAACTAGATCTGCACTAATATTAAAGAGCTCCTATGTTATAGACACGAACTGAATTGGCTCCGTTTAAAATCAGACGATTGAAATTCTCATTAACTCAAAGAATTCCCTTTTAAGTTAATGCAAAGGATACGGATCCAGCACGTAACAATGAATCGGCAACGGATCCGCTCCTTGCGGCACCTTAACAACAAATCAAACCGTCTGTGTTCACCTGAATTACGGATCCGATGTGTTCGGTAACTAAATAGGAGCGTGCATTACTGAGCTTTGGGTGAAAGTATTTACGAAAAGTAGTATTTATAGTTATCCATTAAACATTAATTTTTTGAGAGCGCCTAGCTATCTTCTTTAACAATCCCCCCATTCTGTCCCTCAAGCATTAACTATCTGAAGAACCACTAACTATCTGAGGAGACTACTAACTACTTGGGAGACCGCATAATATTTGTAAGATTTTACAACTAGCGTGCGCAAATATGGATATCTATACGCACAAGTATTAATATATAATATATCAAGTATTCCTACCTAATATATTAAGTATTTCAAAAAAAAAAAAATGGACACATCACATATCCATCTTTTACACGTTTTTTAGAGGTGAGTTTTTTTCTTCGTTCAATCTCATCAATATTTCTGACGATCTGTGAGGAATTTTGCGAATATAAAACCACGGACATCTTTTACGCAATTTTCTCTTTCAAATGAGATCCACGATGACATACTTTTGGATTGTCTGTCGTGCAAGTATTCATATCTCATCGAGTAAGTATCATACCTTGTCGTGCAAGTGTGAATAGTTCATGTATCAAGTGTTTATATCTAATAAATTCTATCATTTTTTTTTCATATGGCACTGGATAATGGATGATGTCTGAAAGTATTAAAATAAAAGTATTGCAAGTATTCGTACATCGTCGTGCAAGTGTGAATAGTTCATGTATCTAACAAATTCTATCAATTTTCTTTCTATATGACAATGAATAATGTCTGAAAGTATTAATATCGAGTATTGCAAGCATTCATACCTTGTAATGCAAGTGTGAATAATCAAGTGTTTGTATTTAACAAATTATATCATTTTTTTCCATATGGCATCGGATGATTTTAGAAAGTATTAATATTAAGTATTGCAAGTATTCATACCTCGTCATATAAGTGAGAATAGTTCATGTATCAAATGTTTGTATCTAACAAATTTTATCAATTTTTTCGTTGTGACATTGCATGATGTTTGAAAGTATTAATATCAAGTATTGCAAGTATTCATACCTCGTTGAAAGTATTAATATCAAATATTCTAAGTATTTATATCTCGTAATGTAAGTGTGAATAGTTCATGTGTCAAGTATTCATATCTTGTAATACAAGTGTGGATAGTTCATGTATCAAGTGTTTCTATCAAAGAGATGCTATCAATTTTTTCTCGCATATGGCATCAGATGACGTTTGAAAGTATTAATATCAAATATTCCAAATATTTATATCTCGTCATACCAAAATTAATTTATACCTCGTCAAATATTAATTACAAGCATATGTGCATACCTCGATTAGTTTTTGTCTTATGCCTACCATGTCTTATGTTGTTATACGAATGCTTCAAATGCTTCTGAAACTTGTTTTTTCCTTTATGAAATCATAATATGAACTAAAATTGATAGCTGAATATTCAGTATGCTCAAATCATCGTTTTTATTTAGAGCTACTTTTGGGAATACCGAATACAAAGGGCTATACCGGCAGTTGCTATTCTGAGTATTCTCTAATGAATTTTTTTTTTATTTACCACTATAGCGAACTACAAATTATGGCAATCCCTTGTAGTTTCGTATAGAAAAGACAATATAACTGTTTATTCACACATTTAAGTCGTCTATATAATTGTCCATTAATGGCTTGCCACTACCTTTCTATTTGTAGCCTACACTTCTTTGTTCTCTCTCCTTTTCAAACTTGTGATGCTGCAAATAATTCACCTTTAAGCTCCTCTTGGTTGACAATAGAATGCGCATCAAACCTGGAAAACACAAGACTACCATATAAAATAAAACAGCACTGATTTAGAACGATACAAATTACAATATGATCCAGAAAATGCTTGAGCTCAAGAATTCAATGGATCAATTACAATTAGTAGTTAAATCATGTCACCTTTTGGGAAATCTAGACTTCTCTCCTGGTGCCCCGGCTCAAGAGCGACATATATTCAGGACTCCTTGACCAGTCATCAATTTCACGAGCCCGTAAAACAGGCAAAGGGTGTGACAACTGCCTGGTCTGAGCATTTCTGAAAGAAAAATCGGATGTAAATTATTAAGTTTCTTAACAGCATGGTAACAAAAAAAATTAATATTCCTTTTCAAATATTTGAACGAAAGAGATGGGCTCCCATCTCTTTCAAGATTTGGTAATTATGTTTCAACAGAACTCTGAAAATAAAGAAGTAAAAAAGTCCAGTCAAGTGGAATTGATCCAGAGCTTCTGTTGGCTAGGATTTAGTTCCTCGAGCTGGAGAGTCACTTGGGATCGTCACACAACTATGGATATATGTGAGCATACATTTTTTTATGGAGATCGTGTTAAACAGTTCAGATCGTTTGTTTGGACTTTCAAAATGGAGATATTGATCCATAGTAAGACCATTATGCACTATGCATAGTACCATAGCCTTGCTCATGATAATGATGATGGAGGTACGATAAGACAGACCTTATATACCAACCAATCGGGCTAGAAGACGCCTTGTCGTAGGATCGTGCTTGCTCCAAGAAGGCATCGACATTGAGCTGATCAGCAAGAGAAGGGGCACCTCCTACCAGCTTCATCAGAACAGAGATGACCACCTCTTGAACGGATCAACACACAAAATAAACATTAGACCATTTTCCCAAGCTGCTCCCACTAAAAATAAATTTCATATAGTTTCACGGACTCAAATCAAATTTGAGTAAGCGAGAATCTGACCAACTTGGATTGTACTATATAATAGTTAATCTATAATAATTCTGGGAACGATTTATAGCTGAATTTTTCATCTGTAAATAAACGTCATATATTCTCCATTAGTTAGGAAACAACGATTATTCCAAAACTCGGATACGATAAAAAGAAGAATTTAGACATCATATCTAAACTATCTGATGCAATGTCTTGAGCAGTAAGATATAACTGGTGTGCTCTATTTGTATTCTATAGTGGACTTCAGCCAACTGTTGGTGACTTTTGAAATACATTTATCCAAAGTTTTGTGAGTAGAAAAGGAATGTACCTTGGGATCTTGCACTACAAGAAGAGCAGCCCGATCACAAGTGAGCTCCGCTGCACGCAACCATCTATACATCTGTTCTTCTAAGAAACCGGCAATAAAGCCAAACCCTAGAAAAAAAAATAACTTTATTTAAGTGGCAATTTTTTTTTTAAAGTGTATCAGTAACCATTTTACTCAAATAGAAAACATTCATTGGCAGCCTTAAGTCTTAAAAAACAATCATTGGCAGCCTCTGAAGTTCCATTTCTATTTTCTAACAAGATTAGATCTAGAACAACTGAACCATACTGTACTGCAGAATTGTCTCTATGTTTTTCCTAGACATAAAATATTTTCCATAAAGAGTTACCGGGTAAACTGGATGCTCCCATTGCTAAAATATTGGCAAATGTGAGCCATATGCCGTGATCACATTTTAGGTGGCCCAATTCATGTGCCAAAACAGCCTGATCAGAATAACATAATCACATAAGAGGAGCAAATGAGAAAACAAAAGGAAGTTGTTAGCATAATAATAAAGGAATATAAGTTACTATACCTACAGGTCAGTTCAGGTAATGTTCATGTCTTACATTTCTCTCATTCTTTTGTTTATGTTCCAGCGAGTAATTTAATCCAATGCGGTTTTACACATAGGCCATACATTCTAATGGTATATGATAAAATCAATCATGCTGCATCTCAATTCTAATTGATAGAATTCTAACTGAGCTTGCAGGAAAAAGTATGAATAGTACCTGCAGTTCTTTTCTTGAGAGAAGCTCGACAAGACTGGTATGAACTACTATAAATGGTTTTTTGCCACTGATTGCAAGAGTGTATGCATTAGGTATGGGATTCTGACGCACATACAGATCTGGTGCTTCTGTGTTCAATATCTTTGCGGCCTCTTGCAATAATTGATGAAGATCTACCAGCTGTTGAAAAACAGGAAGGGGGAACCAGATAATTGTAAATTCTGAGTTTTCAAGAAAATAATAAAAAAAAACATTTAACCAGCGAACAGATGCAATTGTATGGCTTACAAATTCCCGACACCCCCTTCCAACATTTAGAAAATAAATAAAAGTAATAAATAAACCAATCCACCTCTTACTGAACCCCCAACTCTCCATTTCCCAAATTAGGTAAGGTTTGTTTAACCAGAAAGGAAATCGTGAAGAAGTTTCATATGTGTATCTGAAAAGAACCTGATTTTCAGAGACTTGTACAGATGTTCCTATGTTCTGGAGAAGCATAATTTGCTCGGAAACCGGTCCTATGTTAAACGAAAAAAGTGTTGAATAAGTTAAAGCACTATTTTCTATCACTTCCAATTACAACCATGATTCTCTAGCATGAATAGAGTTGGTTATATTGAAAACAATAACATGACTTGATTGAAAAAAGTAATTTCCATCTTGTTTTTGTTTGTTTCTTTTGTTTTCAGGTTGAGAAGAGTAAAGTGGTTTATTTGATGAGCAGTAATTGGTGCTACTGCTTGTCCTTACTGAACCATGCTTCTTTCATGAATGGAGTTGATTGTTTATAATTAAAAAAATTCTTCCGCATAACTAATTATAGCCAGTGGACCAGCACCATTATCTTTTGCCAGTATACACATCAGGTACCAGTGACGAAACATTTTTCTTTCCTTTATTAAGTTTTCTTTTTTGTATAAATTGGTTTTGTCAAACAAAGATAACGTGAATATAAATCATGTATAAATAAAAGTATGAACCACTTCAAACCAAGAAATTAGCAGCATGGTCTAATCAAGGTATATCCAATTTCATATTTCAATTGCAAATATATGTGTTCATAAAACAAAGTCGAAAGAACAAAATAGAAGAAACCATTACAGCACATCAAGTTATATATTTGTAACAGTACAGTACTTGCTTACTAAGCAGTATGACACCAGAACAATACCATTGGATTCAAGGTTGAATCATGTTCTGCCAAAGAAAAGGTTTAAAAATACAAAACGGGACAAAATTATGCCAGTCTGATCTGTACATACATGTACAGATACAACACAGTACACTCATGTTAACAATAGAGAGTAAATGAGTGAATAAAAGACAAGTGTACCAATCAAGGCCTTCCCAAATTCATCTAGCCCGGGTATAGCTTTAAAAAGTAATGTGTTCTGCATAATTACCAGAAAGGAAAATTGATCAGATTCTCTTTTAAATTCTGTCTTAAAAGAGGAGCTTTCTTGGAATACAGCTTCAAACGAGAACATTTTCTACACTTAGAAATTCTTATTTTCTGGTGCAAGGAGCACCCAAATAATTCAAATTTATCAATTTTTTAGCTAATTGATGAAAACATTAAAAATAAATGTAATAACACAGTATTCATACTTGCTTATCAAGAGGGTGTCTGAAGTCATCTGCCTCGAGTTTACTAAAAACCAATGGCGATGATGCTCCAACAGCTTGGATTTTGAACCTTCTGTGCTTTATTGAATTTTTAATCTTGTTGTCAGCAATGTTCGGTAGAGATCCAGTTAACATTTTGGAAGTGTTCAGGGAAAGAGCGATAGTACGGATTGGAACCACATGTGAAACGGGTGGGGGAGGGAGAAGGGAAGAAGCCATGGTGGAAGAGCGAGAGAGGGAGAGGGAGAAATATTTGCTTGAATAATTGTTCAATATTTACTGTACTAGTATTTGATTTTTTTTTTTTTGTGGAACAAGAAGAGTAACTAACTTATTACAAAGCTCTATTATTGCTAACTATCCTCAAAAGTGTCCCAAATAGGTTTCTATTTAGAGCAAATGCGTGGTGAGTTGTCCCTTAATATTTAAGCAAACATCTAATGATTATGAACGAATTTTATTATTTAGTTAAAGCTGAACAAATTCAAGTAATATCACATTGTAAATTTTTTTTTTGTATAGATGTAGCTACACATCATACAAAAAATTATAAACAAAAAAATTAAAGGAATATATTATTATTTCTTTAGCAATTAATTGACTTGCTTAATACAACTCTTATATTTGACATGCTTCATAACAGTTAGTACTTTGACATATCTAAGAATTTTTTTTTAAAAGCAAATACTTATCATAATATGTAAGATATAAAATTTGCTTTGTTTAAATAAATAAAAAAATTAAAAGGAAAATATGAGATTTTAGATTACTGTATATGATTATTCAAGTTCATATACACATTTTTAATCAGTTTTGTCCCCTAATATATGAACAAACATTTTTTGTTAGAATTGCATATTTGTAAACTTGAACTTAGAGTTTTGAGTTCTAATTTTCTCTTATATAAGATGTGACACTTCACACTTGTGACTAGTCTGTTGGATATGAGAGATGGTGTACATCATAGTGACAACTTAATTGTTCGGAAAAGGTTCGGCGAGGTCAAAAATTCGTGATTCGGAAATAATTCGAGTATAATTCGGAAATGATTCGGAATAATCCGGATCAGAGATCTCAGTCCTACAAGGAAGCAAAAAAAAAAACCAAAAAAAATGTTATGGAGAAAATTCGGGAAAAATTCGCGCATAATTCGTAAAATTCGGGAAAAGTTCGTAAAATTCGCTAATTATTTGGATATAATTCGGTCAAAGTTCGGTCAACCGAATAATTCGGCGTTCGGTTCGGCATCACCAAAAAAACAAATTATTCGGGTATAATTCGCGAATCTTGTCACTATGGTGTACATAATAGGGTACATGAAGCATAGCTTTCACTTATAGGTGAACTTGGACTACTCTAAGCCATAGAAGAATTTATGGCGGAGGCTGGAGACCACGCTGGAAACTTTCAACTAAAAGTTAAATTAAACGAAGCATAAATAATGGAATCTGAGATTTCACACAGTTTTACTTGCCCCTCAAGTTCAAACAAGAACGCTTAAAAAAAGAAGGGGCATAAAAGTAGAATGAGATGCAATTTTATAATTATTTTTAATATTATATATATTTTATAAATTTTTTTGAAGAAAAGCATAAAAATAGATACATATTTTGGAGCAAAATTTTAGGATTAGGCTTAATTCTATAATTTTTTTTAAGAGGAGGGTTCAAATGCCTCCATTTTTAAAAACTTTAATAACTCAAAATTTAAAACTTAAAAGTCAAAATAAAACCATTAGATATGATCTACATAATTTTATCTATGCATGTATAAAAAATTATGATATTTCAACTTTGTTTTGGTTGTCATCAAGAGCTTGTAAAAACGTACTAGTGTGGATAATTTCTACACGTTGATTTTTTAACTTATTGATTCACATAAAAACAAAACAAAAATGTGATATTTTTTTATGAGCACATAGAGAAAATAATATAGATCACATCTAACAGTTTTATTTTGACATTTATGATTTAAATTTTGAGTTATTAATGTTTTAAAAATGGAGGCATGATGGAGGTACAAAAATGGAGGCAATTGAAACCTTCTCTTTTTTTAATCATAAGTATATTCATAGAAATAAAAATATATTTAAAAAAAATGAAGACAAAGCAACACCACTTAAAATTTTTGCAATACCATACAAAATTATGACTGCATATGCAGAAAAAGAGCCACATGATGGGACACTAAAAAGTAAATAGTATACATAGAGTTAAAAAAAAATATTATTTCACCTTATAACAGTGGGAAATTACTATGAGAAAAATAAAATATTATTGACAAATTATGCTTCATCTTAATGTTAAGAGAAAAAATATTTCAAATGCCTGGTGTTTCTTTGAACGAAGAAATCTACAAGATCTTTCCACAAAAACATGTTGTAGTTAATATTGGTTTTCTTGATTTCTTCCTTAAAAACTTGTTACCAAATTTCTGATAATTTATTTCCGCAATGTCTAAAAGACTAAAATTATTTTCTCTTCACTAACTTCATTAGCTATTCATCTCCTCTGCAGAAGGAAACAACACTAAAAATAACTAGAGTTTATTTAGGAAGTTGTGGAGGCACACAAAATGGAAGGAGCTATAATCAGAATAATGTGCTAAAATTGATGTGGACTGTATGATTAAAATTAAATGAATAAGATTGTATTGTGAATTTTTTAAGGAGAGATTTTTTAAACATGATTCATAATTACAACTGTCTGACTTTTGAGATCCAGCCATCCAACTTTTTCTGTGCACGCATCTCGAAACATCTAGTTTTTCTGTGTACGCATATCGAAACAATTCAATGGCTGGATTCGGAATTTCAGGAATTTCATGGCTACTGATGATGATCTCAGATTTCAGTAGATTTGGATCCTAATAACATATATGCTGTCATCATTTTTTATGTTAGATGATCTAGAGTTGGACAATAATCACAGTATTACATTCAATCAAATACTTATGTTTTAAATTCTTTACTATGCTTTTATTTTTTAGCATTAATTTAGTTATGCAAATTTCAGTTTCAAACATAAATTGCAAAATATTTATCATATTTTTTTTTTATAGGAGATCATATTATATATTAAGAGAAAATACATCCACACCAAAAATTATGTAAAATACATCATAATAAATTTAGAAGGCCAGAATATCAACATATCAAGTTAAAAAATATATATATTGGTTTTTCACTTATTGATCTTATGTAAAATAGATTCTACATATTATGATGACGTAAATTGCATTTTTCTTAAATAAACGGATCCGACTCTGCTGCATTTCTCTAAGAACTGATTCTAACCATTCAAAATTTTCTATTTGCGTATCTCGATAAAGAAACTTTTTTCATACACAAATATCAACAAATTTAAATGGTTGGAATCGGAAAAACAGAATCCTGCTTTGAGAAAAGCAGCAGAGTCCGTTCCCAAATAAACAACCTATATATAGACCGAGAGATGCTTCTATGGACATAAGGACCTATTTGTAAAATGAATATATTTTCATTTTCAAAGTTCAAACAGTCGATCCGACCGTTCAACATTATCTCCATATTAAAATGTACTTGGAGGTCAAATTTTACATTTTTTTGAATTTTTTTACTATTTATTAAGTATTTTACAAAAACTAGTCAAATTCAGACCATTGAATTTCGTAAAATACTTAATAAATAGTAAAAAAATTCAAAAAAATGTAAAATTTGACCTCCAAGTACATTTTAATATGGAGATAATGTTGAACGGTCGGATCGACTGTTTGAACTTTGAAAATAAAAATATGTTCATTTTACAAATAGATCCTTATGTTCATAGAAGAATTTGCCATATAGACCTCTTGGAATTGATAGATTAATGTTTTTTCTAATCTCTCAAATTGAGAAAACCCTCTGATGCGCTGTCAAATGGAACGAGTGCTGAGAGAAATTTTGCAACACAAATCGACCTCAGGCGCTTCCACGTGGCATGCATGGCTCCACCTGTCAGTTCATCAACACTCAAGCTACAACTAATGAATGGAAAGAAAATATATCTTGGCTAAGATAAAGCACAATTTATACTATAAACTTTTCTTTGTTTTTTTCGTACCACATTGTAGCTTGAGGTATGGCTCAACAAGACAGCAAGATTGTGCCATTATCACTTCTTACCAACAAATTAGATCGACCAACAATGGTGGCAAGGGTACTAAAAATTTGGAATGCATGCAACCCATTGACTGGAAGTAGTTTTAATGTAGATTTCTCGCTTATAGATGCCGAGGTAAAATGTGGTTTTCGACTTTTCGTAATAACAACAGTTCTTTTATTAAATTGAACTCTCAAAATTTTCATACCAGTAACCACCTTAGTGACATTGTTCTATTTTTCCAGGGAACTGTAATTCAAGGTACCATGACTGTTGATGATTCCCAAGTAATTCTTCCATATATGCATGAAGGAAATGTCTATGAGTTTTACCTGTTTCGCGTAATACCAGCGAAAAAAAAGTATGGTATAGTTAGCCATGAGTGGCAAGTTAGATTCAACCGAGCAGTGGTTATTAAGCCTGCTCCTGACAGATACCCAGAAATACCATTTAGATACTTCAACTTTTGCCGATTTGAAGAGTTAGGAAAACAAATTGATGAAAACGCCATAGTAGGTAATTTTAATTGTATTCATCTATTTATTACTCTGACATAATTCTCTTCTTCAGTAGTTTTCATCCTGACTGACAAAAAAATAATAACTTCAAATAGATGCAATTGGCCGAATCAATCGGCTTTCTTCAATCAGAGAAGTTGTGAAGGGTAATAAAATTTCCTACGTGCGTACAGTTGAAATTGCAAATGAAAGGTTTGTAGAAATTGAAATCATTTTTCGTTTTAATTGCATTGATTGACTCACCAAAAAGGTACACCAAAGAGACCTAAATACCAAATACCACAGCTTATCCATATTATGCTCTATATTTGTAGAAATACTGTTGTACCAGTTTCACTTTGGGGAGAAAATATCAATGAGCTGAGAGAAGATCTTACCATTAAATCTCACCCAACTGTGGTAGCGTTTAGTTCGCTCCGCTTACGTCTATTTTCAGGTCAAGTCTTCAATCTCATCTAGCAATTTTTTAACAAAAACTATACATGAGCTCACTAATATTTTAGATACATTATTATAGGTCGAGGGATTTGGGGCCTTAAAACGTATACTGCAACACGTATATATCACGACCACACAATGCCGGAGATTGCACAATTTGAGAAAATGTTAGCTCCATTTCAAATATCATTCAAATATCGCTGCATGACTACTGCTTGTTTGTTCTAACAGAGTTTTTGTTTCAAAAACAAATTTGAAGAATTTTTGCAAAGTTGAAGCCTGAAATAGCAGAGAAATCAGAAAATGCACCCACTTCCCATGGCACTGATATGGATACTGTTAAGCTGGACTATTTACTCGGTCTAGATCTAGAACGAGAAAAGGTAATATCATTTTTTCATTGTACATGTACAACAACTGCAGTCAATTCATATATATGTGCCAAAACTAATGATGTATCATCACTTTAGTGGCTATTCTTACATTTCAACAGAATAGAGACTATAAATGTGTTGCAACAGTGGATGAAGTATTAGGAGAACATGATTGGTACTTTAAAGCATGCCCAAGAGATCAGAAAAGATTGAAGTGCATACAAGATGGATACATGTGCCCCAAATGCTATCTTAAGATTAATGAAGCACAAGTAGTACTAAGGTTATATATATTTCCTATATAATCCTGAAACTTTCAATTATATTTAGCTTGTAAAAATTATTCCTAATATTTTACTTGTTAATTACAGGCTAAGACTTTGTATTTCTGTAAAAGACTCTACAGCCTCTGCTGATTTCGTTATTCTCGGGAAGCGTGCTGAGCACCTGCTCGGTGCTACCACTCAACAACTACTACATGCACAAAGCACCGAAGACCAATTTATGCCATATAAAATACAAGATTTACGCAATCAAACCGTACTTTTCATTGTTCGATGCTGCCCCTATCCAATTAGATATAATCGCCGCACATTTAATGTTTTTCAGACATATCCTGCACCAAGACTACCATAACTGATACATGAACCTTCTCAGCTTCTGACATAAAACATGTAAGTGGCATTTCACTTGCATTACTTTTTTTGGTATAGGTCCTGTACTAATATCAATAGATGACCTTCTCAGTTTTCATATCTAATAAATAACTGGTATTTCAGTTACAGTCCTTCACCAAAACATATCTAAACTGAGATCAATTATTTGACTCCCAACTCAATGGAGTGCATTATCTTTCAGTCTATTTTTTTTTTTCTGAAACACAAGTTGAGACATAATTTTTGCCTATTTATATGAAAGCTAGATTCTGATCTCAGCATTTTGGGAATGTACTGGTACAAACTACCTATTTTACTAATGTCTTAGTGCCAACTAAAAAATTATTGATGGAAGGAGGGAAAAGTTGCGTGCGAACTGGGAGAAGCTTAATTTAAACTCTCTATCTCTTTAAGATAAACTTCTGATCTACCTAAACATATTAAATTTGTGATTTGTGCAGCTAATGAAACTTTGCCTTGATGCTCTGAGAGGACTGAGGGAATTTGAATTATAATAGTATATTTTGTAGACAATAGGCATTATCTTGTAAATATGCACACGCCTAACCTGCTGTTATGTAGCTGTAAAAGATGTTTGTAAAGGCAAATGCATATCTTGTGTTCCTGGAATTAACTTGTGCCCCCGTTTTGTAGCTACTCTGATATGCATATTTCATACCCTCCATTTTATGTTTATTCTATTTTCATATTGCCTTACAGCTTTCCAAAAGCAATGATATTTTTCAGTCGCAAATGCTGATGTAAACATTCTCATCTGACTTCATCACATTGGCATGCGTACAATAAACCTTACAGAGAAGTCTCCTACGAGTGCTCTGAATCCAACGACTATATCTTTGCGCACAACTGTACTAGTGTGGCAAGAACTTGCATGCAACCTACGGCATCACAAATTTACCTAATTCTCACTAATAATTACTTCAAGCATAAATTAATTAAAGATGCATTGTTGGCGTCATAAATTTACATATTCTCACTAATAATTACTTCATGCATAAATTAATTAAAGATGCATTGTAATCCACTTGAAGAGTATTTTCAAAATATGCTCCTTGAGCAAATTTCTCGAAAAAGAAAATAAAAAAGTTACATGAAGGGCTTCAAAAAGTCGACCTTTTCTGATTCTCTTGCTTGCCCTCTACCATAACATTCGAGCTGGTAATATCTACATTCAAATAATATACTTGAGAAATAGATATCTAGAATCATTTCCTTGTTTAAAGGGTTAACTTAGTGTATCACTTTGTTGGGGTTCTCAAGACCTAACAGGATACTTCTCTAAAGGATAAATGCCTATTCCATAAAAATTCCAAGGTTCTGGACATGAAAGCAGGTACATCATGTGAAGCTTCAAGAGCCTACCATCTTGCTTTGAGAGATCACAGCACATATTGGCATAAGCATCCAGCAAGTTGTTGGTACCTTTAGCCTTCCATTTCAATATCTAATGCTTGTGAGTTCTCAACAGAAGGATTTGACTGGATTGATGCCACCAAATCCTCAATCCTGAGAGGTGCACGCCGAGCTGCATACTGGAACAATACCTGTGCAATGGATGTTAGACACCAAATTAGGATATTTTCACTTCTGATCTTCTAGCAAATTGGTCCTGAACTTGGAAAGGAACAGACAAGAAGGCGACAGTGCATGACCATAGAGCTGGATGGTACCACGCCATTCCATACCAACAGTAAAGAGTTCCATTTGGTGCGGTGCAACCCTGCTTGTCAGAATTAATGCTTACAGCCTTAAGTGCAAAAACCAGAAAATGGGAAAAAGAAAGAATAGAAAATGGGAGACACAGCATTGCTTGCTTTAGTTACAGTAACAACTGAACAGAATAGGTATTTATGTAATTATGAAACTGCTAGTGGTGCAGTTGTGAAGGGTCCTTACTTTGGAGTAGGTATCCGCAAAAGCACGTGAGTGGTTAGGTTTCCCCACCAATTGCAATTCACCAAGATCTAGCTTTCCATCTACTAGCTTCACACTGTCATCTCTAACTTCAACCCGAGCAAGATTTCCAACCCGCAAACCATACTGAACAAATTAATACACCGATACAATTCAGGTTGCATACTTGCAAATTGATACGACAATTATAATTGTTTAACTAGCTGTAAACTGATGTTAATTATGCTAAAATATCACAATTTTTCAGGGCTTTACATAGAATAATTAACTGATATGTGCATGTATAGAAGCTTTGAAGACGATACGAAGCCATCTGGTTAGGTATCACAAACTGGCCTATTATAGCATCAGCTGCCTAATGTACTGTTACATTATTTAGTCATTGGTTCTGTTCTATATCCCCATCTAACAATTGCTTAAAAAAATTCTTTACTGTAGTAACTTAAAAGATGACCTGAGCAATCATGTCTCTACTTAAGCAACCAAGTGCAACAGGAGGGTCATCAGAAGTAGTCAAACTCCCATCATTTTGCAACTCCAACACAACCTGGTTTATTTTGTTCCATAATACGAGAGAGAGAGAGAGATTGGAGGAATGAGAATTTTATTCATTTTCCTTAATCTGTAATGTACAGCAAGGTGCAGTATATATAGAGAAACATAAGTTCCTATTACATCAGCTAAGTATGTTCTAGAAACTCTGATTAGAGTTTGTAACTAACTATCTGTTGTAACAAACTCAATCTAACAAACATGTTTGACTAATTGACATCTGTTGACTAATCCTATTCAATATCCTGAGTATCTCCTTTAGCCCCCCCGCAAGCTGGAGCAACTGTCAGCTTGGAAGTGAGAAATGAGAAACGAGGTGAGGCAAGGGGTTTAGTAAAAATATCCGCAAGCTGATCCCGAGAGGTGATGAACCGAATCAAAAGTGCCTTGCTAGCTACACGCTCACGGACGAAGTGGTAGTCAATCTCCACGTGCTTGGTCCTTGCATGGAACATAGGATTAGATGCCAAATAAGTCGCGCCGATGTTGTCACACCACAAGGTGGGTGAGGAGGAAAGATGGACATGAAGTTCGGCCAACAAGTACTGAAGCCAAATGAGCTCGGAGCTCGCAACAGCTAGGGACTTGTACTCCGCTTCCGTACTAGAACGAGCCACTGTGGGCTGTTTCTTAGCACCCCAAGAAACAATATTCGCACCTAGAAAGATACAAAATCCAGATGTCGACTTGCGATCATCTAACGAACCAGCCCAATCGGCATCGCTATATGCATGGAGGGTAAAGGAAGAAACCGGTGTAAGAGAGATACCATGGGTAAGAGTGCCTTTTAGGTAGCGGAGTATGCGCTTAACCGCTGCCCAATGAAGTGTTGTGGGAGATTGCATGAATTGCGACACCTTGTTGACCGCAAAAGCGATATCGGGTCGGGTAAGTGTTGCGTATTGGAGCGCACCAACAATAGAGCGGTAAAGGTGCGGATCTTCAACGGGATCCCCATCAAATCGAGAGAGCGAGGTGTTAGGAACCATGGGTGAGGGATAGGGATTAGAATGAAGCATATTAGCACGAACCAAGACATCTTTGATGTACTTGGATTGAGATAGGTGCATGCCATGAGAAGTAGGTTGAACTTCTATACCAAGGAAGAAATGTAGACGACCTAAATCCTTGACTGCAAACTTCTGTTGGAGAGAGTGAACAAAGGTTTGAACAAGGTCAAGGCTGGAGCCGGTCACGATGATATCGTCTACATAGACAAGGACAATTAGAGTAGCATTTTGAGAGAAGAAAGTGAAGAGAGAAGGGTCGTAACATGAGGCCTTGAAACCTTGGTTGATGAGAGCTGTGCTTAGGGCATGAAACCAGGCCCGAGGGCTCTGTTTGAGACCGTACAGAGATTTGGACAGCAAACACACATGGTTCGGTTTTTGAGGATCAACGAAACCCGGCGGTTGGTGCATATACACGGTTTCTTGGAGATCACCATGCAAGAACGCATTTTGAACATCTAGTTGCCGAAGGGGCCAACCGTAGGACAGAGCAAGAGTCAATACAACCCGAATAGTCGTGGGTCGAACGACCGGGCTATATGTTTCAAAGAAGTCTACGCCCTCTTCTTGGTGAAATCCTTTGGCCACAAGCCGGGCTTTGTACCGTTCCAAAGAGCCATCGGCACGTCGCTTAACTTTGTAAACCCACTTACAACCGACGATATTCTGGTCAGGTGTGGGAGGGACAAGCACCCAGGTTTGATTGGCTATAAGAGCAGCATATTCGGTGTTCATCGCTTCAACCCAATGGGCATGAGATTTGGCCTGATTATAAGTCTTGGGTTCAGTTTGGGCAAAAGATTCAGCCATTAAAGCAGTGCTGGATTTAATTTTGGCTTGGCTGCGAGTGATCATGGGGTGGGTAGATTGTGGCGCAGGAATTGGAGTTTGAACCAGGGAGGAAGAAATCGGTTTGCTGTGTGAAAGAGAGCAGTTGGAAAAAGGTGGAGGGAGGGAGGGATCCGCTGCAGGGAGAGGAGTATCCGAAACAATTTTGTGTTTCCTGCTATAGGTGAGGAGAGGAGTAGGATCCGCTGCAGAGGGTGTCAGATCCGCATTAGGCTCCAAGGTGAGGGAATTGAGCAAGGGTGCGGGATCGGCTGCAATGGGAGTTGAACCCGACAAGTTGGAAGGGTGGCTGGATGTAGAGATCGGGAGAGTGAAGGATCCAGTGGGGGGTAGCATCAAAGAGATGGGATGAGAAGGATCTTATGTGGCAGATTCAGAGGGAGAAAAGTGTGGCTGATTGGGAGGGGCAGCAGGTAAAAGGCCGAGCCAGGTAGCAAAGTCAGCAGGGGCCGAAGATGCTGAATTTTCTTTAGAAAAAGGGAACTGCTGCTCATCAAAAATAACATGCCATGAAATAAAGATTTTGTTAGACTCAACGTGATAGCATTTGTATCCTTTTTTAGACAATGCATAACCAATGAAGACACATGGTTTAGACCGGGCTTGAAGCTTGTGGTCATTATAGGGGCGTGTATAAGGAAAACACAAGCACCCTAAAACCCGCAAGAAAGAATAATCGGGAGATTTGTTAAAGAGTTTAAAGAAAGGGGAAGAGGTGTCACTTGTGGGTGGTTGGCGATTAATCAAATACACCACACTAGCAAAAATATCATCCCAAAAGTCCTTGGGAATGGAGGCATGAATCATGACCGCAAGAGCTAATTCAACTACATGTCGGTGTTTTCGTTCCGATACGCCATTTTGTTGGGGAGTGTATGGGCATGTTGTTTGATGAATAATGGCGGGAAAAGATCGGGCAAGAGGTTTGTATTCCGTACCCCCATCGGTGCGCAAAATTTTAATCGACCTTTGAAGCAAGTTTTCGATTTGGCTTTTGAAAGAGGTGAACACATGGAGCACCTCATCCTTAGTGTGCAAAAAGTAAATCCATGAATAACGAGAAAAGTCATCAACAAAGATAATATAATAACGAAAGCCATTTCTTGAAAGTAAAGGTGCGGGACCCCATACATCCGAATATACAATCTCAAGGGGAGAAGAAGAAGAAGAAATGCTAGAAATAAAGGGCAAGCGATGAGCTTTAGCCAAAACACAATCATGGCATAAAGACATCTTATTATTGGTACAAGGCAATTTATTGGAATGTAAAAGCTTTTGAGTTGTGGTAGATGAAGGGTGACCAAACCGAGCATGCCAAACATCAATCGACACCCGTTCTCCAATAAAGGCTTGTGGGTTGAATTTTAATGGAAGAGGTAGAGTATAGAGGCCTCTAAGGAGCTTGGCTTGAAGAAGAATCCGCATAGTGAGGCGGTCCTTAATGACACAAATATTAGAAGAAAATTCAATAAGGAGAGAATTGTCATGTAAAAGTTTGGATAAGCTCACTAAATTTTTAGTGAAGGAAGGAACATATAGAATATCATGGAGGGAGATTGTATAATCGGAAATATATAAAAGAGTAGAGCCAATGTGGCTAATATCCATACCCGCACCATTACCCACATGAAGCTTGTCGAATCCTTCGTAGGGTAGAAATGAAGAGAGGTTATTCAAGTCATTGGTGACGTGATGGGTGGCACCCGAATCAAGGTACCACTCGGAACCAGCCACAGATGGTGAGGTTTGTGCATTATTGGCTTGAAAGGGGGCATTGTGAGCTAAATTTGCTTGAAACGTAGGCTGAGGCTGCTCTGGAAAGTTGACCAGATCAGTTCTGTACCAACAAATGCGAGCTTGATGACCCCTTTTAAAACAGATCTGACAAATCACATTTCGGTCCAGATTAGGGCCCTGTGCTGGAGAAGTGGGCCTAGGAGCAGCAGGCCTGGAAGAGGGAATAGCTGTAGTGGGCCGGGGATAGGGATTGGGTAATAGCGGGGGTCGGCCTGGGTAAGGGTTTTGGTAATTTCCGCCTCTGTTGCGGAATTGACCCTTACCGGGTTTGGAGTTGTGACCCGACTTAGAGTTCGCATAGAGAGCGACGGGATTCTGAGAGGAAGGAAGAGAAGAAGTATTACCGACCGACTGAGCAAGAATCAGATTTTCATGGCTTTGAAGCATCGCCTGGAGCTCGTGAAAGGAAAGATGATCCTTCGTATTGGCTGCGACGACAAACGAATTGAAGTCGGAGCCGAGACCGCCGAGCACTTGGAGGACTAAATCGTCGTCAGTGATGGGAGACCCGGCGAAGGCGAGTTCGTCAGCGATTGCTCTCATTTTCTGACAGTAGTCCGAGCAACTCAGACCGCCTTTAGTAGTGGTTTGAAGGGATCGGCGAAGCTCAGATAGGCGGGCCCGAGAGGTGGCAGAGAAGGACTGCTGTAGAGATCGCCATAGATCGGCAGAAGTGCTGCAAGAAACGACCTGGCTGAGAATAGTGTCAGAGAGGGATGATCGTAACCAGCTAAGGATAAGCTGATCTTGTCGATACCAGTGGGAGAATCTTGGATTATCTTGTTGCAATTCACCAACTGTCATCTTCTCGGGAGGAGGATCATCACTGAGATATTTGTATAAGCCATGGCCGTGGAGAGCAGGAGTGATCTGAGATTTCCAGGCTAGGAAATTGTTACGATTTAACTTGGTGGAGATAGGAAGGTTTAAGACCACAATTGGATCAAGAGGAATGGTAGAATCCATGGTGGAATTAGAACCAGGAATAGTAGAGTTAGTGGGAGAAGAGTGGAGCGACATGGCTCTGATACCATAAAACGAGAGAGAGAGAGATTGGAGGAATGAGAATTTTATTCATTTTCCTTAATCTGTAATGTACAGCAAGGTGCAGTATATATAGAGAAACATAAGTTCCTATTACATCAGCTAAGTATGTTCTAGAAACTCTGATTAGAGTTTGTAACTAACTATCTGTTGTAACAAACTCAATCTAACAAACATGTTTGACTAATTGACATCTGTTGACTAATCCTATTCAATATCCTGAGTATCTCCTTTATTCCACGTTAGCAAACAAGCACAATAATTAAAAAAATTCAGTTGTTATTACTTGTGTTTGACTATGTTTGGATGACACAAGAATAGATGCTATTCTAGAATAGAAGCTATTCGGAATAGCAATGTGCATCCAAACAGTATTTTTGCTATTCGGAATAGCTAGAATAGCTGCTATTCTCTATTCCTTATGAATGTTGGAATAACTACTATTCGGAAATGTGAAATGAGAGAAAAAAATACTTCTTTTTTTATTTACGCAAAAACAGTCGCGAAATGGCAAATTTCATACCAATTTCCGCTATCTCCACATCGTGACAATTCATGTGAGATCTCACTTGCCTATCTTTCCTCTTAATTAGCACTTTGTTAACACTATTCTTTATTGGTTACAGCTATTCACTATTCCACATATACAATCCAAACAACATTTTACTAATCCGAATAGCACCATTTTCACACTAATATGAATATCACTATTTTTTCTCTATTCTCATTTACTATTCTAAAATTTCGCTATTCTAGCTATTCTAGCTCTCATCCAAACGTTTACAAATATGCACAAAAGAATTAATATTGTCTTTTTTTAATCGGGGGATATATCATAACATAAGGTAGTATAGTCAGTAAATTAATCTATGTATCAAAATGAACATAATTCCCACTAAAAAGATGAGTAAAATAGCAAAAGATAAAGGTACCTGCTGCTGAGATGGAATTTGCCCTTGGTTATCAGTGTCAAGAACATACTGGCTACAAACATTATCTTTCCATACTAATGCTAGAGGTGTGTTGCCGGCTTGGTAATGTGCATGCCTAACAATTAAATTACCGAAAAAAATAAAGTGAAAATAACTTTCAAGCACTACCAAAAAAACTACATGGAACATAGATTTTTCTTACAATGCAATGAGTGCTTTAACTAGCAGTAACAACCAGACTAAAAAACATTCTGGAACTAAAACAGATTGCATCTATACTGGTAGTGTAGCTGACTTGTGCAGGTTTCACTGAACTCAGAAGCCAATTAAAAACTTCTAAGCTTTAACCACAGGTAAGCAAGTAATATGATAGTACACAAAATGCTAAAAGTGGCACATTAGTACCAGCACATATCTCTTAAGGTGTGGTAATGCGAGAAAAAAAAAGGAAGAACAAGAACAAACTGGCATCTCACTTGTTGTAAAACAATAACCCATCTTTGACATATGATACTTGTCCCAAATAAGCAGCTTGGAGACCGATTAAGTTACACTCATATATCTGTACAACATTGAATCTGTACCGATGATACTGAGATGGTGGGTCAGACGCACCCGTTTCACTGAGTTTGGAATTGAGCCAAAAGAATCTAAACTCTGCTGTGCAATCATACAAAGAGTATCCTCTCCAACAAACCATGTCAATCACATAGTATGTCTCATCAGCCTGAAAAATAGGAAAAATAAATAAAAGGAGTCTAGAAATGCAGATAGAAACTTAGGGTGTGCTCCACAAATTCAAAGGGAAGGGAAGGGAAAGGAAGGATTAAAGGGAAGAGCTACCCTCCAAATCAGGGTGTAAAGATTAGAGGGGAACTCTATTTATTTTTGTGTCTTAGTTCTCCTTCCTTCTCCTTGACTCCCCTCCAAAATTTTAGTTTGTGGAGCAAGTAAACCTGCTTGGGCAATCTGGTCACCCCTTGGGTAAATCTGCTTGGGCAATCTTATGCATAACAAAATGTAAAGAACAATTTATTGCATGAAATAGACATGCGCAGATAAATTTCAGCATTTACAACTCAACCATCTAAAGTGCACCTTATATAGATAAACCTCACATACAAGAACTTCATCATGAAGCAAAACACCCTAATACTTTAATTGGCAATTCAGGAGAAGCTGAAACAAATTCAAATTAACCACAAAAAAAAAAAAAACAACTAGCATCCAAAGCCAGGAGAAAACCCAACATGAAGATAGAGTAAACAGAAATCAAAACATTTTCAATAGAGCGCCATGCTAAATAAACTTACAAAAGCCAGTCCTATAGAAATTGTAATATGTTTCATTTTATGGGCCACTATGCAATTTTGACATCAAATGGCAGCTTTCTTGTGAACCTTTAGCAATTTAAAAGCGCTTCCTCAAAACGTCACAATTCCACCAACAGGGTTAAAATCAGGTCAAACAGAAATGAAACATAACCTCACCTCATGAAATATGCAGTCAAGAATGGAGTAAGAGCTCGAAGGCCCTGAAACATCTTTTGTTCTAGCCCCATTAGGCAAACTAGAAGGGAACCGGTGAAGTATAGAGCCATTACGAAGCCTGCTAACAGTTGTACCATTTGAAGAAACAACAAAACACCTTTTGCCAGATGGTCTTGGAAACACATACCTAAACAAGAGTCAACATATTTCTAATGAATAATTGGCAGTGGTTCCCAAATCCCTACTTGATATGAAAAAATATGCATTATCATCTTTTTAGAGAAATTGATACTAGGTGGACCTCAGAAGATATTGTCTATGCTCTATATAATTGGACGTAATTTTCTGTTTCTTTTTTCTTTTTAATTTTTTGGAGTGAATACTAGGACTCACGGAAAAAGCTGGAACTGTTATTATACAATCTATATTTTCAGAAATTAACAACGCCTTAAATAATTCTTCAAAAAACAGCACCTTAAAGAACCTCAATATTATATCAATTTAAATAAAAGTTTCAGTAACAAAGTTAACATGCTGAAAGCTCTATACCACAAAATGTAATACTAAACAAAATCCAATTGACTATAGACCCAACGACTAGAAAAATTAACTAAAAAAAGCAACACTTTTAAACAATATCCAACTTTTGATCTCGGAAAGCAACATTTTAAGGAATTTGCACAAGGACATTCTGTTTGCAACCTATTTCATCAAAAACCTTCTCAAAGTGCTCGAGTATTAGCAATTCACTGAAATGATTTGACAATTTAAGTTCCACAATACAATTCACAGTTTAATTATTTCAGATAAAAAAGACTTTCAACATATGTTTAACAAATTATACCAAGAAAAGAGATAATTAAGTAAATATCAGACTATACCAGTCACTATCAAGCAACGGAGGGACATCAACCATCCATTCGGGCAGCATAAGCTGCGTAGCGAACCATCTCCTCACCTCTGGCCCTCTTAAACTAGCTGCACGAACCGGGTCCAACTCCGTTCGACCCCCTGACTGATCAGACGCGTCGGACATCTCCTGCTCCTGTTCGAGTTCGGGCTCCACTTCGGTTACAGGTCCGAGGGAGAGAACAGAGGAGGCGAGCTGCCTCGCGCGGTTCTGTGCATCGGAGCGGCGGTCGGCCTGGACACGGAGCGCCAGCTCGCGCCTCCTCTGTTGATCGGAGATAGCCACGCGCTTGATTGGACGGCGGTGATCTGGTGGCGGCGCCATTTGAGCGGGGCGAGTTCTCTCTCTGGGCTGATACCGTATAAGAATTAAGAAACAGTCACAGACAATTCTGTCCCTACGGTCGTGCTCCAGAAACTCAAAAAAGAAGAGGGAAGGGAAGGGAAGAGTCCGGATTCTCTGAAGTAACTCAAATTTTGAGTTTAGATCATAACCGTCTGATCAGAATTGGGACCAATCCGGTCCGAAGTGAAATATACGGGCTCCTTTAATATTCGTGTCAAAACAATCGAACGGTTCGGATCTAAACTGAAAATTTAAGATACCATAGGTGATATGAATTCGGGAAGGGAAAGGGTGATCGTTAGGGGGGTAAACGGTCGGATACGGATCGGACAGTGGTCAAACCGTATCCTTATCCGTTATAATTTTTCGGATACGGATACGGATACGGATACGGATACGGATACGGATACGGATCGGATATTAAACATATACGGATACTGATCAGATGTCGAATGTATACGAATACGGATAAGAATATAATTCGGATAATTAAAATAAATTATTAATGTATATTACAGTAAAGAATAACATCTAAATATAATTTTTCATTCATAATTGGATCTAATATTTTTCATAATAAGTTTGTTGGTTACAAAACATATATTATATTACCAAAATATTAGTCACTAATCATGTCATAGTGTTTTATTGTTCATTATAATATATATGAATATGTAGTTTAATAAAGTATTGGTATGTATATGTAATTTAATAAATCAATTTAAGAACATAGAGTACATTTGTTGTGGTTTAGAGGTGTAAACGGTCGGATACGGATAGTTACGGGTAGTTAAAAATCTTACCGTATCATTATCCATTATAATTTTTCGGATACGGATCAGATAATTTAAGTAATTTTCTGGATTCGGATCTGGACGAAATCGGATAATATTCAATCCGTTTACACCCCTAGTGATCGGCATTGTTGAAATGTTTATTTGTTTCAGTAAATTAAAATTAAAGAAGAGGAGAGAAGGAAAAGGGTGATCGAATTGTCCAAAAAATATCCAATCCGTTTACATGGTATGACTAAAATTAATTTTGATTGTTGGTGTACTTGATAAGTTTTAAAATTGTAAATTTCTATATTAAAATATCAAAATATTTCAATTTTCTTTATTCCCTTTTCTCCTTTTCTCTATTATTAATTATTTATAACAAGAATACTAGTATCGCGTCTGTGCGTTGCAACGGAGACGTATTATAAGATTTAACATTTAAAATAAACAACAACAAATGACTACTTTAATTCAATAATCTTCTTTGCATGTCACTGCATACACAATTGTTTTTTCAGAATTATTTACAACACAAATGAAAAATATATACTAAATTTGAAGTTATATGTTGCTAGATCACATGATACTAATTGCCGTATCGCCGTATCTGTATCATATTCGATACGATACATGTAGGGCTGTAAATGAGTCAAGTTTGAGCGAGTTACCCCCAACTCGAACTCAGCTCATTAAATAAATGAGCGAGTTAACTCGAGTTGGGATGGTAATAACGAGTTGTAGAGCCAACTCGAACTCAGCTCGTTATCAACTCGAGTTGGCTCACAACTCGTTTAACCAGTTAATTATATACTCCTAGTAAAAGAATTTATCAGTATCCAGCAATTTTTCATACAACAATAGTGCATAAACACCAGCAATTTTTCATACAGCAACTTAGTACATAAGCACCATTAATTTTTCATACAGCAGCTTAACAAAAATAATTTATGGGATTTATTGTGACCAATGTTATGTAACTCGAGTTATAAATGAGCAAGTTGAGGTAAGCTCAAACTCAGCTCATTTATTAAACGAGTCAGCCAACTCGAGTTGGAACTGATTCGAGTTGTAAATGAGCGAGTTAAAGTGAGCTGTAAATGAGCGAGTTACGAGTTTGAGCAATTTTGCCCAGCCCTAGATACATGTACCCGTATCCATGCAACATAGATCACACGATACAAAGAATGATTTAAGTCGGGTATGTAGTTTTCTACTGTTATAAAATTGATACATAATATCTAAATTATAAAATATAAATGTCTTTGAATTGTTTTGTTCTTTTTTATTTTGATACACAATGTAGTTTCATCAGTTGTTACAATTGTTGCCTAAGATAATTATCTTAATAGTTCCCTATTCAAAGTTTCATTTACAATGCATAGGTACATTAGTAAATCTTTTTGAAGGAGGCAAACGTTTGCCGCATTTTGCAAATTGGTCAACGAACTTTGATATATCTTCTCAAATGATTAATTTTTTGTTCCAATTAAACATGTGTGATGACATACATCATTTCTGCTTATTTAAGCATAATTTATGGTTTGTTGGCTCAATATCAATACTAAATGATGGAAGGTCCGAATTTTTATTTTTAGCATTTTAGAAAATTCAAAGGTAGTCAACTCTTTTAAAAAAATTCAAAACCTAGCTGATATGCTGATTTAATTTGTGTGTCTCAAGGGTGGCAGGGGCGGATTCAGGATTTTCGTCAGGGGTAAAAAAAATATCGAATCGGATTTAAATCCATTAACTAACTGGGTACTCGATAAAAACTAATGATTTAACTTGCACTTTTCAATGCTTTGAATTTTAATTTATGATACTCTAACTTATAATTCTAATTATCAATCAAAATTCAACAAATTTATTTCAATTTTAATCCTAAATTTAATCTGAATTACAAATCAAACATCCAGAGAGGAACAAAAAAAATTTCAGAAGAGTATAGTCGGTTAGGACTGATAGATTTCCACTAAAACTCAAAATCTAAGAAGACAGTTGCCTCTCTGGGACTACCTGGGTCCGCCTCTGGAGGATGGCATGCAAACTAAATTTGTGTGCTCAAAGAGTATAAATATAGTATGCGTGTCACTCTTGAGAGAAACTTCTTTTTTGCTAAAAGAAAATAACTTACACTAGAGAGAGCACCCAAATCATGTGAATCAAAACAAAAGAGATACAAAAACCAATAAAGAGAGGGAGAGAGGGGAAGTCAAACCAAAATAAAAGAAGTAGCTTTTTTAAAAAGTGTGAGAAAATATGTAACATTGAGACATACAAACAAACAAAAATAATAACAACGTTTTCTGTTTTCAAGAGTGACACAAAAACTAAATTTGTGCATCTCCTTTGAAGCACACATATTTAATGTGCATAGAGAGATATTCATATTTGCTAGATTTTAAATTTTTGAAAAAACGGCTACCTTTAATGATAATTTTTTTTTTTAATGCTACCTATAAAAAATTAAGTGAAAAGGTAAGAGCAACTCAAATGAGTTTCTAAATAACTGTTAACTACTTTTTAGAAATTAAAGTTTCCAAAGTTTCTAACTCTCACATTCTTGAAATTAATTTAAGAGTTTCTATTAAACTACGTCAGCAACAAATTAAAAAAAAAGAAATAATTTGAGTCAATCATTTCTCAGCATGGAGTTTATAAACAATTTCTTAATAAGAAATTTTATTGCATAGTTTCTAAATAATAAACTCTCTTATATCTTTGAAATTGAATTAAAAACTGTCACATCAAATTAGAAACTCTAATAATACCAGGATGTAGATACTCTAAGGCTGTGCTCCACAACGAGGGTTAAATCGCACATTAATGGAAGGGGAAGGGAAGGGAAGGGTGAAACTTCTCCTTGCACAGTAAAATTTACACCCCGATTTGGAGGGGACAAATCTCAGCGAGGTTGTACACGGAGTTCCCCTTGATTCTCTTTGTTACAGTAGATTTCTCCTTCCGTCCCACTCTGATTTCTCCTCTTCTGGAGCGGGTGAACGTCGCCGGGCAGAAGCGGTCACGCGCCGTTTCACCTTCGCTCTCTTCCCCTCCCTCCGCGTACCTCTTTCTGGAGCACAGCCTAAGTAACATGTCAAATATCAGTTCCATATTTCCATTAGGGGACAAAAATATATTTGAAAGCCTAAGTGCCATATCATAAATTAAAATCCATTTGGGGGCTTTTTAGAAAATTTGCCACTCTCCCGTTTGATTCTTTCTCTATTCTCAGATCGGGTCTCTCTCACTCCCCCCGTTGGGCCCGTTCACCGAAAACCCTAGATCGGTGTTTCGTTGGTCTTTCTCCCTTCGCCCGTGCAAGGTAACCTCCTTTCTCTGTGTTTAGAATTCTCGCTCTTGCGATATCATTTGCGGTTTGCACTCATGTACCCCAGAAAAGTCATTACTGGTACGATAAAAGTCCGTACCAGCACCTCATGCGCTACCTGTATCACTTCGATCTTTTTTCTCTTGATGAATTCGCTCCTCTAATGTTCGGTTGGTCAAATTATTATTATTATTATTATTATTATTTTTTAAAATATTATAGTAAAACAGGAAATTCTCAAGATCACATTAGGAGGTCACTTGGTTAAATTACTGTACTAGTAACTGTTCTTAAAATATGAAGGCGATTACTGTACTAGTATCAACCAAAACAACTTGATACTGTGGTTCATGTTGGACCCATGTACATTAGTATACAATAGTTGTAGTTCTGAGTAGATTATTTTGTAAAGAGTTGCATGTGAATGTGAAATCTAATGTTGCTTATGCCAGCACCATTCTATTTGTTTGGTGCAAATTCTGGTTTTCACTAGGGTTTACATTCTGTTTGTCATGATTTCATTTCAAGCTTGATGATTTAGGTCAAAATTTTAAATAGAGGTTTGCGGTCCATCACGGTAAGGTCATGAAAAAAGCTATAACGGCTATAGCGAAAGTTATCCTACATAGCGGCTTCTTTTGAAATATATTTTTTTAGAATGATCTAAATTATTATTATATCAGAATTACGATAAGAATTCTTATGTTCTTAATACTAACATAAGTCTTGCATTGAAAATTATGACATACTGAAATGTGTTCTAATCCTCACTGACTTTGGCTACAATTACGTACAAAATGATAAAATATAAAGCGAATTGAAAATGTGACAAGTATTTAATCCTTTCACTCATCAATATACTTACATTTTTCTGAATCCAAATATTATACTAAAATAATTGTCATTGGATATATGTCTCAATCTGTAATTGTTGGGGCGACTGTTGTGCTGCCTCAAAAGTAATTGAAAAAGATTACTGATACACTGTTCATTCAAGATATATATCATGAGGAAGTAATTGAGGTTGATTTGAAGGTTTTAAATATTATATATATTCATTGCTTTCAAAATTGTCCTTCTAAACCTACAGACTTAATGCGACCCCCAAAGTGGCCATAAGAAAGGTATGCAAGATACTAATTTTGTTAAATTAAGCACGCATGACAATCACAGAGGTAAGTCATGCTGTCATGCAGGATATAAGAGAGGAATTGTACTACAGTAGAGAATTAGAGATAGGATTTTGAGTTCACACATATTTAATTGCTGTGATAGATTAAGCCAAGTTTGATTAACCAAAAATATACAACATATGGAAGATTGAATAAGTATATGAAGGAATATGGACCATGCTAAAGAAATTCAAGACAATTGATTCATGTAGCATTGCGGAGAGCTAAATGGCTATAGTGAATAGTAGGATAGCAGATTTAGCGATTGTCTATAGCGGTCATAGCTGCATTTTCCCAATTTTCTTCAATCACGTTGCATTTTATGTCCAAAAAAGATGACTTCACTTTGATTTGCTACAACTTGTTGAGGGTTTCTTAGCTGTATGTACTAGTTCAACTGCCAATATCTTCTTTGCGCAGTGGAATCCTAAACTATTGCCAATTGAGGCCGTTTTGGTTATGTACATTGAGAAACCCATACCTCTTTAGACGGGTATGAATTGGCAATAAGAAGTCTCATGAGCTGAAAGTTTTAACTCGCATTGTACATTTACTTGTTCTGGCCACTTTAAAGGAGTGGTGCTTTGGTCATAGTTCCTAAATTTTTGGGGTTTTTCCAAAAATTAGTCTCCATTATAGTACAAGTTTCTGGCCACCCAAAGGGGTTCCTTGAACAATAATGTTCTTCACTTAATTTTAGAACAAGATCTCATATAATTTTACAGGTTCTAACTTGAGCTCTGTTTTTTTTTTCCTAGTTAAGTTTTATTTGCCATGGGTGATTCATACACTGTCCAGATCAGCACCAATCTGATCAATCAACTAGCCCGAGAAGTTGAAAAAAGATCACCTAGAAAAGTGAAAAAACCGAAACCCAAAACACCAAAAAGCACAAACCAACCCCCCAAAGCTGAAGCTACCCAGACTCAAACCCAAACACCGTCACCTGCCCAAATCTTTCCACCCCTCTTTTTACCCTTACCTGCACCTGCACCTCCAGTTGAACTACCTCCTGAGGTTGAATCCATTCGTGAAGTATTAAAAGAGAGTGAGAAGGTGTTGGAGAAACTGAAGGTGGAAGAGTCAGAAATGCTCAAGGAGTTGAACAAGAGGTCAAAGGAGTTGCGTGAAAAGGAGTTCAAGCTGCCCTACCAGAACCCTATACCATGCTTGAAGGAAAGGTCTGATTGTCTGGAGTGCTATAAGAACTATGCTAATGAACCCCTTAAATGTGCTGAGACAGTGAAGAGATTTGCTGATTGTGCACGGATATCAAGGCAAAGTGGTGGCCGTCAATAAATAGAGAGGTTGATTGATGGCATTGTTCCATCTTGTTTGCTGCAATTAAATAATGAGGATCTTTACGGGATACAAATTGAACCGGCATTTACCAATTTTGCATATACTTTTAGCTTTTTTGGAAGAGGGGATGGTGTGTTTTATCCAATCCATTTATTTCTTTTTACTGGAAATTGTGGTAGTTTTGAGGCCAAGAAAGTTTAAATGCTGAACAAAATTCACATGCATTTCATTTTGATCATTATGTTTTCTCAAATCATCAACTGTAAACATCACAATATCACAGGAAGAAGGATAAGAGCAACAAAAAGTATGAAATGAGAGAACATTTCACTGCTTTTGACCGTATTTTAATTGCATCTCATTTCTTTCTCAAGTTCAATTTACTAACAGTCAATTTGCTTTTTCTTTATCTTCCAATCAAATAAAGAAAGCTCAGAGTCGTACATCCATTTTTGTGTCAATGAAGGTTTTTTTTTGTTTAAGAAAGGCATTACAGCCGATTTTAATTACTAAAAACCTAAATACAATTTTTTTTTAACTAAACCCAACATTACTGACTACTGACTCTATCTGAAACCTATCTCCAAACTATTTAAAATTCCTATAAAAGCTGTCAGAATCAATTGTTTTAATGTCAATATTTCCGTTTTTTCTGTCATGCAAAGATATTTTGACTAACTTATTGAAACTTAGATCTCCTCGCCAAATTTTTTTAAATACGCCAAAAACAGGTATGGTCCAACAAATCGTGATTTCTTTATGATCAATATTTTGACATACCAAAAGGAGACACCTAGCCGGGAATCGAGATCCAGTGAAGTAACTCAAAAGTTGGGTTTTGAATTGAGACCGTCCGATTAGAATCAGTCGCGCGAGATCCAAAGTGGAGCGCACATATTCCGATAATGAATTCGAATCCCGAAATGATCTCGAGCGACGAATTCGAATTGGACAGTCTCGATCGAAAACCCAAAAATTGGGTTACTTTAGGGGATCTAGACCCCCTAGCCGGTCCGACCATTAAAACAAACAAAAAGTTTGAGTGTGTTGCGAACGTTCAGTGTGTTGAACACTGGAGTTTCTCACAAAATATTGCGCTGTGGACGCACGAGAACTTAGTGTAACAATATACGCGATTAATTGGTGAATAATTAGTGTTTTATTTATTTTTTTGACGTTTCTGAACCTAACTCTGAATAAAACGCAAAATAATGTATAATACGTTTTATTCACGAATAAAATGCGAATCACGAATTATTCGCGAGAAAAACACGATAAAAACACGAATTTTTTTTAATTTTTTTGGGGTTTTTTTTTTTCTTTCTTGTTGTACCGAATCATTCCCGAATTATACATAAATTATACCCGAATCATGATTTTTTAACCCCGCCGAACCGAACTCCAAACTATTCGTTTGTCACTATAGTCGCTAGTGCAATCTTCACAACAATTCCTCCAAATTTTATGATCCCACACAATTTTGAGCATTTAGCCTTTAATCATGTCTTCACATAGAATTCTATGCCATATTTCACCCGTATCAATCATGTAAACATCTTGCCCAAAGTATAGCAAATAAACAAAATGTTAAAAAAAAAAAGTTTTTCTCAAACCAAAATTCCTTGAAATATGCGTATTACCAAACAACAATAAATATATACACATTATATATTTATATCCATAAACCACCCATTTATGCATCAGCTTACAGTGTACATATTTACATAGAGAAATTGTTCATTTTCGTTGGTGCTCAATGCTATTTCATATATACAATTTGGTATTAACATATACAACATATTTACACAGATGAAGTACCAAATTATACCGTAAAATCTTCAGTGTTGCCTATTTCTTTGCTTCTGTTTTTCTATTTGTTTCCTATTTCATTTGCCTTCTCTTGATAAGGATCAATCCAACAATCATCCTCTTCTGCTGCCTTTTTCCATCTCTTCTGGAATAGAATCAACTCCACATAAGACCGTCGTCTTACCTGTACAACCAAGATAATATAATATTGATTCCATAATCAAACTCTTAATCTAACAATATACTAAATATATATAGAGGAGGGATCGGATTACACTCTTTTTTTTGACACATTTTGACACCTACCATTTTCAAAGTTCAAATAGTCGATCCAAACCGTTCAACATGATGGATATATTAAAATGTGCTTGGAGATCAAATTTTATATTTTTTTGAATTTTTTTACTATTTATTAAGATGGTTACAAAATTGTTGTTTTCAAACCATGAAAAACAGCAATTTTGTAATCATCTTAATAAATAGTAAAAAAATTCAAAAAAATGTAAAATTTGATCTCCAAGCACATTTTAATATGGTGATCATGTTGAACGGTTCGGATCGACTGTTTGGATTTTGAAATCGCAAAATTGACTTATAAAAAAACAATGTCAAGATGTGTCAAAAAAAAGGGTGTAATTGGATCCCTCCTCATATATATATGACATACTGCGCATCTATCAGCTGTTGTACATGCCGCTGGAGAAACCTGAAAGATCAGAAAATTGAAATGAAATCAAGTTAACTACTAGTCAATTACAAATATAGAAGTGAAATTAAGGACCTAAAAGGAAACAACACCAGTACCATGTACGAAGCTAGTTCGGATGACTGATCAACAGTTTCCTCATTTGTCTGTAAAAAGAAAATGAAATACATTAATGAAGCGTAGAGTAAATGATAATAATGTCTTATATCCTTTGATTGAAAAAAACACTTTCGGAAACTCAATCGAGCTAGGGTAGTTGAAAGATGAATGAATACGAAGATACAAAATAATAATCTTTCACCTTATTTTCAGGTAAAGAACCAAGAGTCGGTATACCAAAGTGAACTATATATTCACTGTCAACCACCCCTATATTTTTGCTCCGTTCACCCTGTTTAAAAAAGAAAAAAAAGAAGAGTAAAAATGACATTATTCATCAATAGGAGACTAGCAATATTCAAAGGGCAGCTAAGTCAATTATGGTATAATAAACAGACTATTTTATTTATTAATAGTTGCATAATTAATCTAGCTAATCTCTCTAGTGCTTTACAATTTATGCTTAGATCTCATGATATCCATGAAAATTGTTAATTTATCATATACTTATATTGGATTTTTCATTGTTCTAACTAAAAGCAGAAGGCCTTACCTGCGCACAGTAGCCGAGCTTCTTATCCAGACCCCATGCATGAATTAAGTCATTCTGCATAATGATAATAAATCAAAGAAAAAATAGGGGAACATATAATATAAATATTTATAGTTACCTGGATCATATGCCATACACACCGCCATGCAGCTCGAGAAAACACGGGAGCCATCATCTCCACCCATCTGTTCTAAACATACAGTTAAATAAAAGATCAACAAAAGATAAAGCAACACTTTAAGAAAAAAGAAAAAAAAAATACAGCAAGAAACTAATGAACAACAAACAACAACAACAGCAACCAAGCCTTAGTCCCAAACAAGTTGGGGTAGGCTAGAAATGAAAACCAACCGGATTGCGGATTTCATTTCCATAAAAAAGGCTGTTTTTTAACCATTGGCTCGCCATGCCTTATCACAACCCTCCTCTTTTTTCCTGGCTTGAAATAGGCTATGTAGAAACTACACAGGCGGAGTAGCAAGAAACTAATGAAATTGATTTTTTTTTGGAAAGACACCATACCCTGTGCATGGAGGTGCAGTGCTATTCTCATAACATCTCCCTCCACCCCTTGTCTTGTATATCCTTCTGTTCAAGAAAAGGAACAAATGTTCTTTATGCATTTCATATAAAACTCTTCTGTCTTTTGTACCCAAACTCTTGTTTGCATATCCTTGCAAAATTTTAAATCGCTAATAATGCTCCAGCAAAACATGAGAAGTATATTGTGCATGTCATGACATACAGTGGCAGAGCAACATGTGCAACAGTCTGGTTAATTAATTCTACTGGATTTTCACAAAGAAAAAGAAAAGGTTAATAAAAGTTTGATCAAGTTTTTTAAAAAAAATCTTAAAAATCCTCTTAATATGACATCACAAAACAAAAATCTTGGCTCTGCCACTGATGCCGTAGCTTCTCTTTTTTCTTCCAAAGGATGACCAAACTATCCTTTTATCCACACTTTCTTTTCAATATGAATAAGGAAGATATGACAGCCTGTGCAGTTTTGTTTGACAAAATGAAAAGTGCAAATGACTGTTTTGGACATTTTTCCCTGTTTTTCATAGAGGATCATATCTCTAGTTCCCAAGGGCACATATGAGATGCATGTATTTCTATTTTTCTGATATATGAATCAAAATAATATATTCAAATATACCCTTCGCTGATTCCTCTTTTCTCAATCAGACATATTTTTAATTTAATAACATACCTGTGTAGTTTTCCTTTCCTACCACGAGCTGTGATCTGATGATGCACTTCTGACTTGGCCATGTCTAGGGCTGGTTGTGATATCTCCAGGCTTTCCTTTTGAATTATTGATATATAACTACATACAAGAAAACCAAGGTTAATAAAAAAAAGAAAGATAAATTTAGCAAGCTGTACATGGTACCAGAACATAGTTCAGATGTGCTCCATCATGTTATATTCTTTAAGTGAAACATCACAGGCTTGGATACACATCAAGAGATTATGGATCTCTATTTTCCTCTCTTTCTCTTCTTATTTTATTTATTTTAAAATATAATTTCGTTTTATCACTATCATCTCTTCTTCTCTTTTCTTTTCTTTTTTCTCTCCTCTTTTTTTCCTTGTTTAACATTCTTTGGCGGCAAGGTTGCATGAATTATAGGTTCAATGTTTAAACAACAACAGAAATTATATTTCTAAATATAAAGATCCAAAAAGCAACAAAGAAGACAGCAATAGAAATATCATATTTACCGTTTTGGATTAAAATGGTCAACTCCAAGGTCTTCATCCCAGAGGAAGATGTAGCGGTACTCGGCCACAATATCTGGATGTAAAAATCTTTTTGCAAACCACCTATCAAATATCAGAGTTAAAAAAAACAATCAGTTTGAATTAGCTGCCTTAGTTTTAGAATTAAGCATAAAGTTCCATCCAAAAACTCACAAATTACAATTACAGTTCACCACAACTCACTGATACATACAAAATAGAGTAATCCTTTAATAAGACAAAGTTTGGTAAGATCATCATACCATTTTGTCTGATTAATAGCTGAAACATGTATTGCGGTACTGCTCCATTCCAAATCACCCCAATCATCAATGACACCATCATAGTGGAATAACATTATAGTGAAATCACTAGAAGAGAACTATATATGAGGGTAAAATGGGGAAAGCAAATGTTAAGAAACACCATGACTTTCATAATGAGGATGATTGAAGAGAACCAACAAAAACTTAATTGGTATACCATTTTGGATGGTTCTGTACCAGTTTGTGATGTCATATTCATCAAAGTTGAATAAAGTCTGGTAAATTCGGTCTAATGGGTATCGGAGTGAGGCTAGATGAAACATGTTTGCATGCTTTAATAACCAATTATTGGCACCATATCAGATATTAAACTCAGGCTTATTGCATGGTCCAGGGTATCTGAGTGATGCATCATGCTGGAATGGATGGTTCAAATTTATTTAGGAAAGGATGACCTTGAAAATATGGTTCGTTTAAAAATTCTTGGGAAATCAGTTCTACAACAGCAGTACAACTACCTACCAGCCAAATTTTAATTCTGGAAGAGATGGATTCAAGGAAAATAAACAATAATAAATATGTTCTAATAAATCATGTGAATCAAATTTTAAATTCACAAATTACCTTTTTAGCAATTTTATCAACGACCTTTTTCTGTTTTATCCCCACAGCAACAGCCAACAAGCTCTTTGAACTCTTCTGTTAATTTAAGCGAAAGCCTTTTAGACAACTAATTGCTTAAAATTGTGACAGACCATGAGTTCCTGAGTTGAAAACACCACTTATGCTTAATTGCAGAAAAAGAGCCTGATTTTTGGTACTTGCAGAACACACTTTCCAATAGTCAAGAAATAACCTAACAGATGCCTACTGTTATAAATAAGTTGGAGTTTATCATTTGATTTTGACAAATGGGTATAAATAAGTCAAATTGGACCCAATTTATCAATCCATCTCAGTTAGCTTAAGAAGGTGATCAAGTAAACTATTACTGGCCCTCATCTAAGGCTATTGAGACCATAATATGTTCTCCCTTCATCAAGGATTTTATATTGGATGTTGGGATTTATTGAGTACCTTTCTCAGTCTAAAATTAGAGCCTTGAATTGGCCGCATTTCTAGATTGGATTGTTTGCTCACTATCCCCCTAGGCAATGGCTCACTTCCTGGGGGGCGGCACTCATTCTGGGAAAATAGGAAAGTAAATTTGAATTATAAAAAAAATAATAGAAAATTTAAAATAGTAGAAAAAAAAAACAAGAAAACTACTTCAGAAAAAAAAAAAAATTGAATTACATTACCATGCAATGAGTAGGTTTTCCTAAAGATCTCATTCTGAATCTCGATAATATGACCTACATTATTGTTGATTACAAAATTTAAATAAAACAGTACTGGGCAAATAGAAGGAAATGCTACTTAGCCTATTGGAAAAGTAAAGCTTGGATTAAATTATAACATGAGTTTGAACTAAATAACTTCAATAATACTAGAATAGTACTGACCAAGAATCAGTCTCTGTCAGAATGGTATTGTACCAGTCAGAACTCATGCTGGGCCAATAAAAGGATGCCGTAAACTAGTAATTTGGTTTGGCTATCATTATAGTTTTGGTTTTCAGTAATTAGTTAAATTTTAGTAATTGAAAATCAAATGAATTTAAGCGGAATATTTTGTTAATATACAACAATAGTGCAATACACATCATAGATTCACAATACATACTTACCACCAAGAAGAATGATATGGGTCTATTTGTCTAAAAATTGGAAAGATGTTATGCTTGAAATCAATAAATTGAATATTAATTGGTTTATTCTGTTCATTTCCGGTTAATTGTTCGATCAATTCAGTTCAGATTACAGTTCTGCAGACCAAATTTTGAGGCCTGAATTTGGCAAGCTATGAAAATAACATAACAAACCACCTATTGGTCAGCTTGCACTGTACCAGTCTGATATAATGAAACTTACATGGTTATTTAAGAATATTAAACTCCCAAGAAGAAAGGCTATACAGAAGAAACATGTCAGGAGGGCTAAATTACAAAAGTACACCCTTGCATTGACTGACTTTTTTATTAGTAAACCCTGAAAAGATATTCAAAATTAGAAATTAACAACAAGGCAAATCAAATGAACAAACAATTTACAACAATATGAATCATACCCTTAAAAAAGGAACTCCAAAAGACCAATTCAATAAATCCCAATTTATCAAGCATATTACTAATTTACTACCTGAAGATTATTCCGATCAACAATACACAGTATATCCAATAGGTAAAATATATAACGAAAAAAAAAAAAAAAGTTAGTTATGATCAGGTACAATTGAAAAGAAATATCGCTTACCAATCTCGGAAACTTCATCTCCTCTCTTTAAAATCTCGAGTATTTTATCTAACTAAAACCCAAAGAAAAATTTCCACAGAGAGAGAGAGAGAGAGAACTTGGAAGAGAGAGAGGAGGGTACAAGCTGAGGTAGAGGTCGGTGGTACTCAGAAATTTAGTTGGTTATTTATTTATTACGTATCTACTCTAGTGGTCATAGAAGAGGGAACAGCGGAGAGAAAAGAGGGAAAAGGTGGAGTTTAAAAGGAAATTCATATCACGTAAGGTACCTCAAATTTTGAGTTTGGATCCGGAACGGCCGATCTGCTTTGGTACGATTAGCCCTCTGATCGGACGGTCCGAATCTAAACTCAAAATTTGAGTTACTTCAGGAAATTTGGACTCGGTGTGGCAGTGCCACCAATTCAGACGGGGGAAATTTTTTATTCATAGAAATTATTAAATTCAAACGTACAGAAATAGAAAGAGTGTCTCGTTTTTAACAAATATAGAAATATCTGACTCATTGAGTCCGATCCAAAATATATGGATCTGACTCAATGGTCCAGATCCAAATATTATACTTTTTTGAGATCATCTGTGGACCAGAGCTTGATTCTCCTCTAATCGGACGGTCCGGATCCAAACTAAAAAAAAAATGGATCTGAATCATTGAATTCGATCCATAATATTTGGATCGGACTCAATGAGTCAGATCTTTCTATATTTGTTAAAAATGATGCACTCTTTCTATATCCGTACGTCTGATTTTAGTAATTTCTACGGATAAAAAAATTCCTCACTGCTATTATATGACTGGATTATTACTACAAGTACTCACCAAGTCTCCGGAGAAATATGCTTTGTTTCTATTTTTATTTTTTTATAGATTTCCAAATTCCAATAATGATAAATTGATAAGCCTCTGAAATTCTAATTATGACTTGCATTAGAAACCGAATAGTTATTAGTGTAAGAAAAGTTAAAGAAAAAACAAATAATTATCTTCTCGCATTTTTATCTGTATATATAAATTTTTATAGTACAAGAGTTTTATAAGTTTAATAATAATTCAACATTTTGCAATTACTTCCATTATTATTATTTTTTTAAATCATGGGTTGGGAGTCAAGTCACCCAACACATTTTCAAACCTTTATGTATAATATGAGGAGGAATTCACTTACAACATTTGAAAATTACAACATCTTACAATAATTTAGTTTGATGATTTTTAAAGTCCAAACAGTCGATCCAAACCGTTCAACATGTAATCTGTACTAAAATATGTTTGAAGATCAAATTTTACATTTTTTTTGAATTTGTTTACTATTATTAAGTATTTTACAAAACTGTTGTTTTTTAGTGGTCCAAAATTATCTAAAAACAACAGTTTTGTAAAATACTTAATAAATAGTAAAAAAATTCAAAAAAATGTAAAATTTGATCTTCAAGCACATTTTAATACATATTACATACTGAACGGTTTGGATCGACTGTTTGGACTTTAAAAATCACAAAACTAAGTATTGTAAGATGTTGTAATTTTCAAATGTTGTAAGTGGATCCCTCCTCGTATAATATAGAGGATTTTCTCACCTTGTAGGTTTTGAGCCCATGACTTTCTACATGGAAGTCATGTGTCTTTGCTACTAGACTAAAGGCAAGTTCTTTGATTTTTTCCATTATCTATATGAGGAGGGTTCCAATACCTCATGCCTTTCATACCTCATCATACCTCATATTTAATATCTTCGTTTTCAAAGTCTAAAATGTCGATTCGAACCGCTCAACACGATATCCATACTAAAATATGCTTGGAGATCAATTTTTATAATTTTTGAATTTTTTTTACTATTTCTTAAAATAGGTACAAAATCACTGTTTTTGGACCGTTGAAAAACAGTGATTCTGTACCTATCGAAAAAATTAGTAAAAAAATTCCAAAATTATAAAATTTGTTCTCCAAGCATATTTTAATATGGATATCATGTTGAGCGGTTCGGATTGACAATTTAGACTTTGAAAACGAAGATATTGAATATGAGGCATGATGAGGTATGAAAAACATGAGGTATTGGAACCCTCATCTATATATATATATATATATATATATCTCTATTCCATTATTAAGCACGTTGGGTGTCCGATCCGCCAACGGCTACGATTGAAAGATGAAATTTCAGATTTAATCTCAGCCCTCCAATCACATAATCTGTCTTCTTTTGATTAAATGCATTTGTTTTATGTGTAGAAGTCTAAATTTAGTTAAAAACATACTCGCCACACATACTGCCACAAGATATGTTACAATTAAAATTGAGTAGACTCTAAAATTTAGCGATATATTTATGTTTCCTTATTTCTCTGTTTCTTTATTTTTCTCTCTCTCTTCAATTGAGCAGACTCCACATTTCGTTTTTTTTTTGTTTCCTTAAATGGAGATATCTCCTGTTTTTGGTTCTCTTTTGATTAGATATCATAATTTCACGATTAAGGAATATAATTGATCGGGTATCATGATTAAGGAATTGTATTTATATTGATCCGATATAAAAAATATTACCTGTCTCATTTCACGATTAAGGAATTTTCATTGATATATCTGATATTATATCAGGGAATTTTTTTGATATCAAAATTCCTAAATAATTTCACAAATACAAAAATATTTGATCGGACCATTATTATATTGATTCGATATTGATATCATAGAAAATATTGATATCAAAGAAATTAAAACATTGATATCACTCTGGTGTTATTGCCTCCATCTCACTCAAGAAATTATCAATATCTACTTGTGGTTAATAAAAAAATCCTTGGTGTTCTCTTGGTGAAGCTAGGGTTACCGAGAAACTCATTGGATCGGTAATTAAATTCAACTTATTTTTTTTTTATTTCAATTCATCTCATTGAAAACCCTTTAGATGGTATGCTGATCTCACGTCTTTTTTTTTTTATGGATTATGTTCACCGTTCAAGTAAGAATTTCAATATAGAGAATATTTTTGTTTTTTCAATAGTGTAAAACCCTTAAATTCAGTCTCTTCATCTTGTTGTTTCCAAAATCAATTTAAATTCTCATATTATATTTCCTGCTACATGTTTTTATCGCTTGTCAGTTGCTCTATGATAACATAAGGCGTCTTGATTGTTATTTTTTAAAACTCATGTTAATGAAGATGTCACTCATAGCAAACTACAAGTCAATATTGTTGAGCTATATGTCACAGTTACTATAAGAGAAGATGGACTCAGTGAAGAAAAAGAATTTACCACAAAAATAAGATGGAGATAGGAAAAAAAATGAGACATGTGAACGGTACTTTTGCTTTATGAAAGTTCAACTTAGGAACCTAATTTTTTTATTATTTAGTGTAAAAAAAAAATAGCTTTTGTGCCAGTTTTTATAAATGTAATTGTCACATATTATGAATCAGAGAGCTTTACTTTTCATATTTTGTTTGTTCGTTTTCAGAAATGTTAGACTACATCGAAGAGGATCACACTGGCAATGATACTTCAAGAATTTTTTTCCATGTTATATTTGATTTGTTTGTTGTAAATCGAACGATTTTGTCTTTGTTTTCTTGGTGTAAATAGTAAGAAAAATTACCTTCCTATGACATTAATAATTGAATAAATAAGAACATTTTTTTTACCATCTGTATTGAATGAAGAAATAAAACAATTATTAGTTCCTATTCAACTTCAAATTTAGTATATATTTTTCATTTGTGTTGTAAAAAATTCTGAAAAAATTAAAAAAAAATTGTGTATGCACTGACATGCACAAAAGGTTGTTGAATTAAAATAGTCATTTGTTATTGTTTATTTTACTGTTATTTATTATTTGTCTCCATGTTCAATCTTATAATATCCCGTTGCAACGCACGGGTGCAATACTAGTATATATATATAGAGTATGGCTAATTTGCTTCTGGAAGCATTTCGGCCGAGGTGCTTATGGGGGCATATCTTACAATTTGATATTCAAACAACAAATTCAAACCGTTAGATGTTCAATCTATATTAAAATCTACTTGGAGACCAAATTTTACATTTTTTGGAATTTTTTTACTATTTTTTAAGCTGGTTTGAAAACCGCTGTTTTCAATGCTTCAGAAATTTAATAAAAACAGCAGTTTTCAAACCAGCTTAAAAAATAGTAAAAAAATTTCAAAAAATGTAAAATTTGGTCTCCAAGTAGATTTTAATATAGATTGAACATCTAACGGTTTGAATTTGTTGTTTGAACATCAAATTGCAAGATATGCCCCCGTAAGCACCTCGCTGAAATACTGCCGGCAGCAACTTAGCCGCTCCCTATATATATATATATATATTGTTTAATTTTTCTAAATCATTACATCACTGGAAAACATTTTAATATAAATTTTGACTAGGATAGGGTTCGAAAGTTGAAATATTGTAGCTCCGCCTTCACATTTCACATAATGTTCATTAATGAGTCTATCAACTGTCATCCATCATTTCGTTTTGGTCTACGAATTATATTACTAATAGCATCCGTCTTTTTTTTGTATATTTTATATAATTAATTAAATACATTTAAATTTGCAAGGAGTCCATATTTAGTTTTATTATGTGTTATGCTGAGAGTGTTGGACTAGCCTCGGACAAAATTAACCCAATTAAAAAAAATCCTCATTCTTTTAACGAAGCTGAAGAGCAAGGTCTTGTAATAATTAGAATATTATTTTGTACTTTTATTTTGACAAAATAAGACAAGTATTAATTAATTAGTACAATAATTTTATGTAAAAATATATCGTCAAAATTAGAAAATCTTCCGGTTCATACAAATTTGGAAAAAAAAACTATCCATATACACGGGCGGACCCACACAGTCAGAAGATCTTTCTCTGGATTTTGAAATTCAGTGAAAAAGCCCGTCAAATCAGTTCAAAAGCACTGTTAATGAGAAACTTTGTAGTTTTTATAAAAATTTACGGATCCGGATCAACTTTATTGTTTTTTAATATGTAAAATGATATTATTTTGTTATTTTTTATTATGTAAACTATACTATTTTTATTGTTTCTTATTATGTTGATTGTTTTTTTTATCTAAGTACCCGATTAGTTAATGAATTTGAACCCAATAAGCTATTTTAATCCGATTTATGTCCTTTCCTGACAGAAATCCTGCGTCCGCCCATGCATATACACCCGATATAATTTTATGGGTACACTTAGCAAGTCCAGTAGCAGTTTTGTTTCTTATGTCTATGCTGCTTCAAAAGTGAACGCATAATCTTTGTTGGACTTATTAGTGATAAACAACTAATTGATACCCATCATGAAACTTTAAAAAGTAAAAATTCTGTTTCAAAGCGTCTGATCAGAAGATCTCGCGCGGGCCCCACGATGTAATAACAATGAAAACTATACTCTGTTGTGAGCACAGTAACAATATATGCGATATTCGCGAATAATTCGTATTTTTTTTTTGACGTTTTCAAATCGAATTCCGAATAACACGCAAAAAAGTATAATACGTTTGCAAATAAAACGCGAATCACGAATTATTCGTCATAAAAACGTGAATTTTTTTTAGGGGACTTTTTTTTGGGTTTTTTTGTTTTTTTTTTTACCGAATCATTTCTGAATTATATCTGAATCATGAATTTTTGACTCAGCCGAACCGAATCCAAACTATTAGTTTGTCGTACGATTAGCATTAAATCTGTGCGCACGGAAATTGATACAGACTCGCACGGATTTTGATGCATGGTGCACGAATCTTGATGCAGATCGGATGGTCATCAAACCCATCGAACCAAGGTAGGTCCGATGGGCATCGGACCTACTCTGGATCATATAGAAAGTAACACTTCCTGACAACTCAGATCCCCTGATTGGCTGATTTCCTCGCCAATTGTTGGAGTGTTTTTTTTTTTCGAAATTGCATGCAGATTCCCATTCAAACTAGCGTTGTAAATAACGGTATGCACTTGTCGAACGGACAGAGACAGGGTAATGTCAAGTGATTAATCGGGAATAATTGAAAATAATTGGCCATAATCTGAAAAAATTGGCCGATTAATCGGGAAATTTCTTGACGGCTTGGTCACCACCAACGACTAATCGGCCGATTAATCGACCTAAACGGACATTTTGTATAGCACTAATTCAAACATCAACGTAGTACAGAATGTAGAGAGAGCAAAAGTACATATCAACGACAGATGAGCTAATTAAAACCTCCTGCATTGTCCATAATAGTTGATTGAGTCAAGTTTCATTTCCGCCTAACATAATAGATTACTGATAAACAGTAGTAAAAACTTGCAACCAAAACTAAAATATCAGACTGACACCACACTTACTACAAGAATAAGATAGTATCCGCGAGGGAAAAAAGTGACTATTCGCGAATGTATACTAAAAGAAATGTGCGTTTTCTATTAGCGATGGAAGTATCCGCGAGGGTATACTGATAATATCCCTCGCGGATATGAAGTTATAGAAGATTAGCTGACGACACTTGAGGAATACGTGGCACTCAAAGCTGAAGACACCATGAAATCTTGTTCACACTTGTAGAAGTGTTCATATTCATTAAATTCTAAATGTTGTCGCCTTGTCGCTCCAGACTCTCATTGGTGCTGTTCAGCAAGGCTTATTTAAGTCTCTTTAAGACTAAAAGAGTCTCCTTTAGCTTCCTTAGTCACTTAATATTGTCTAATACCGGTTCCTTAGCACGGATTAAGATCACCTCATTTAACCTCTTTTTGCCCGGATCTTAATCTTCTGCCGGATCTTAAGGCACCTCTCTACCCCTTCCTTTAACTTCCTTAGTTATCACCTACGGATTAAGACAACTGAACATTGGTTCTTTAAACCTCCTTAAGATTTAATCCTAGTGCGAATTAAGAGGTGTTGCTGGACAGCTTCATTGAAAATAATATTCACCTAACTGGTTAAACAGACGTTTTTTACAACACTGATTCAAAGATCAACGTAATACAGAATATAGAGAGAGCAAAAGTACATATCAACGACATATGAGCTAATTAAAACCTCCTACATTGTCCATAAATAATTGATTGAGTCAAGTTTCATTTCCGCCTAACATAATCGATTACTGGTAAACAGTAGTAAAAACCTGCAACCAAAACTAAAATATCAGACGGACACTACGCGTACTACAAGAATGAGATAATATCCGCGAGGGTAAAAAGTGACTATTCGCGAAGGTATACCGACAGAAAAGTGTTTTTTCTATTAGCGATGGGAGTATATATCCGCGATAGTATACTGATAGTATCCCTCGCGGATATTGTCCCATTCTCGTGCATATGAAGTTATAGAAGATTAGCTGACAACGCTTGAGGAATACGTGGCACTCAAAGCTGAAGACAATGAAATATTGTTTACACTTGCAGAAGTGTTCATATTCATTAAATTCCAAATGTTGTCGCCTTGTCGCTCCAGACTCTCATTGGTGTTGTTCAGCAAGGCTTCTTTAAGTCTCTTTAAGACTAAAGGAGCCTCCTTTAGCTTCATGAGTCGCTTAATATTGTCTAACACCGGTTCCTTAGCACGGATTAAGATCACTTTCTTTAACCTACTTTTGCCTGAGTCTTAAGACACCTCTCTACCCCTTCGTTTAACTTCCTTATCTATCACATATGAATTAAGACAACTGAACATTAGTTCCTTAAACCTCCTTAAGATTTAATCCTAGTGCAAATTAAGAGGTGTTGTCGAACAACTTCATTGGAAATAATATTCACCTAATGGTTTAAAGTCGAGTTAAAAAAAATTCAAACATAATTGGAATAGTGGATATTCACTTTAAGATTTGTGCAGACTTTGATTAAACGGTTCAGATTAAATCTGACTATGTCATATACTTTACCTAATTCGAACTCTTTCGGGATCCAAATTTCTGACAATATACTGTAGTAATTATATAAGAATCAGCTAAACAAATAAAAAAAATAGCTTGAGCGATTAGATCACAACATTTCAAAGTTTAAAAGTAAAATAGCAAATTAATATGAACTTCGGTTCAGGAGCAGAGCCAGACTTTCAAGTTATGGGAGTCAAACATGAATGGGGTCAGTTATATAAAATTTGCATGCTGCGAATGAGGGTCAATATTACTGTATCTATAACATTTTATCCTATACTATATAGAAAATCGTGTATAAGTACAAAAAATTTCAAAATAAACGTGGAGTCAATTGACCCCCATTCTTTGAATGTAGCTCCGCCTCTGCTTCGGTTTATCAAGTGTATTTATTTATTGAAACTTAAAACTGGTATGAACCTAGGTGCATCAAATGCATTTCTTTTTTTATCGAAGCAATTTTAAATAATAAATTTATAATATTTTTGATCTATTGAATGACCCATATATTTATGCCTAAGTTTCTAATAAATTTGATGCACTTTGTACAAAGAGTTTAGTAATAACAAAATACTGAAAAAAAAATACGAATTTTTTTTTTTTCAACCTCCTCATCTTACATGGAAGGAATTAAAAATGTTATTTCCAGCAAATACACAACCCTGTTTGTTAGATAAAAAAATAAAATCCAAGCCGAATTTAATTTTAATTTAGGAGTCGGCCCAGACTCCAGATCATTTGGGTTAGTTTCGGCCCGGTAAAAAATGTCCAGCCCAAATTTTATTTCTTAAAACTTTTATCATCAATTTAATTCACTTTGTTTAAAGGGGAAAACAGTAAATTGCAATTGTTCAGATCGAGACCCGAATACCCGATGAATTCGTATCCTCTGCATTAACTCAAAAGAGAATCTTTTGAGTTAATGCATCTTGACCATCCAATATGTTTTAAAATTCGTGCGAACTAGATCTGCACTAATATTAAAGAGTCCCTATGTTATAGGCACGAGCCGGATTGGCTCCGTTTAAAATCAGACGGTTGAAATTCATTAACTCAAAAGATTAATGCAGATGATACGGATCCATACCCGATATACTCAGCTTCCATCTCCAGCCGTAAAGCACGCCTCTTCCTCTTCTCTCCCTTTCTCTTTATCTTTCTCTTCACTCCGATTCTTAAAGCAATTCGTTTTCTCTCATCGCAAAACCCTAGCTTGCTCTTTGTTCAGGTTCGATTTCTCTCGTAATTTTAGTGCGCGAAATCTAGGGTTTTGCCTCACTGTTGAAGAGCATGTACGCCGATCAGATCACGACGGGGCGTAAGAGATCCGTCCAGGATCGTGTCGATGGAGAAATCCCTCGCGATTTAGCTAGAGGTCGATACAACGGTGCAAAAAGGTTGTATCATTATTATTATTTTAGCTTAATTTTGTTTTTATTTCGGCCTAAATACACTTTAGGACGGAATAGACCCGATTTTGACAGTATTTTTCGTAAATTACTACTTGGATTGGCGATAAAGTTTAACACTTTCTTAATTTTATGCTTTCTGAATCATTGTAACTGTTTGTTTTGTATTTTTACACCAGTTGGGTTGTCAGAGCTTTTCATAGAGTCACTAGAGCTTTTGAAACTGCTCATGTTTGAATACAATAGTTAATTATCAAATTAATTTTATTGAGTGATATAGCATCAAAACGATTAGAGTTTGAACCAGTGTAAATTTGATTCAGGATTGCTTAATTTCCTGTTTAATATCATAAACAAAATAACCATAAGTAATACTTGATTCCTGACCAAGCTTGTGCTTGTTCACAAATGGGTTTTGTTGCCATATGAGTTTGTGAAACTAAAAAGTGAATTAATAATGGTAGGTTGAAATTATTACCTATTTTCTCCAATTCTGATGTCACTGTATGTACACATATTGTAATGCTGTTTAAATCATATTTTGTATAATGGAATTGCTTATAATGTCCTAGAAAATATAATTTTTTTCTGATTAAATTGAGGGATTTTGTACCTGACAAAATTGTTTGTTTTTCTACTTTTAGGCAACGACAAACGAATGAGAAATGGAAGCATGATCTCTTTCAGGATCAAGAGAAATCTCAGAGTTCAAGTAAATGTTTATATATTTACTTTGTAGTTTTGAATAGCTGGGAGATGGATAAATCTTCAATTTCCTTGCACAAGATAGGCAAAATGTGGTCCCTAAACTATTTCTATTATTCAGGGACCAATCCGAACAGAAGTGTTACTGGCAATTATTTTGTTTTACAGAATATTATTGCTGTTAGAATAAACTCAATCACATTAAATTTTTTTGGGTCATTTTTGACAAATCCGTTGCACCGCAAATATGATAGCCATTGTTGTGATAAATTGGTTAGGTGTTAATTGCCATTATGATAGCCATTGTTATGATAAATACTGGGCTTTTCTTCTGCAAATATGATTCAATAATTTTTGTGCGTCAGACTGTAGATGAAACTGTATGTCTGTATCCAGTGACTTTTAGTTGTCACTTCAAACTCATCCATTTCTCTCTTTATCTTGAATGAAGATATCGGACCAAGGGACCTTCGATTAAAACTCCAAAAGAAAGAAGAAAAGCAAAAATCTGGTGTTAGAGATCTGCGTGAAAAGCTATCAGGTGTTCAATCCCGACTGCAAAAGGCAGAACCTGTACCAGCACCCACTAGGCCCAAGCCTGTATCACAGATTACCAAGCCTGTGAGATATGACCCAGCTGTTGGTGCCAAACAGGCATTACCCCAGCCTGCTTCTAAAGAAACGTTGAAACAGGTATGAAGCATCGTCATCTCTCCCTCCCTCTCTCTCTCTCTCTCTCTCTCTAGTATGTTAATGTGTGTGCTTGTGTGTACATGCATTGTGTGTGTAGGTGTGTTTTTTTATGGAGAGAGAGATAATTAAAACTTGTACCAAAGAGGCAAGGATGTTTAATAGTTTTAGGACATATTAATACAAACCATTGGTGCAGACTTCATATTGGAGTAAATTTGGCTACCATTATTATTTACAGACATTATTAAATTGTACAGGTGGAGTACTGAAATATTTACTATCATTTTTGTGTTTTATTTAGCTTATTTATTTTTTATTTTCTAATCTATTGTTTATATATGTAGGATCACTTGACAATCATATATTTGACAATGTTGACAGTACTTACCAAATCCATCGAAAATAAGTAAATAAGGTCAAAAATTAAAAAGCTAGTTTGTAGGTGTGTTGTAGGACTATAGCCCTATATGTCGGATGTCACGCTACTTGTGTATTTGAAAAATTTAACTGTTAGATGAACAGCAAAACATTCATGAATAAATGCACTGTATAGATCATGCCTGAAGTGTGGAGTTCAAATTAAACGACTGTTGCCAAGATTGTTGATCCATGGTCCAGTTATCCTATTTTTTAATCTTTTCTTATGTTCTATTTCTATTATTTATTGCCTACACCTGACAGTATTCGTACAGAGCAATGCTGGCTTTTCCTAGTTCATGTACTTGATTATTTTTGTTTCCCAGAGGTAGTTCTATCTTTTAACTTGATGCTTTCTTGCAGCCAGAGACATCATCAGTTGACGGCTTCCTCAATTCACTTGGTCTTGAGAAATATGCCCTTACTTTTCAAGCAGAGGAGGTATGTCACATTTTTCTTTTTATTGCAGCAGTAGTGTCACCTCCTGACCTTAACCTAGAATTTCAATAATATTGCCAATCTGGTGCAGTCAGGTTCACAGATTATTTTTTTAATTTGTTTCTTTTCTTTCGTTTGATTAATTATGCAGGTAGACATGACAGCTCTTTTACATATGACCGATGCAGATCTGAAAGCACTTGGAGTTCCCATGGTTAGTTTTTACTTCTACTGTCTATTTTTGGAAATTACACATGCCACTACCTTGGCAACAACTTGTGTATTTGTGCACACGTGCACCTCTTTGTGCGTTTGTCTGTTACGGGGCAGCAGCATCTTCCATTTTCAGTTTTATGCTTAAATTATTTGATTATCTTGTATGCAGTTTATCAGTTTATGTTAATTTTTGCTCCTTCCTACAGACAAAGAGGTTGTTCATGATTTTTCTCCTGTTTCTTAGGGTCCAAGGAAGAAGATCCTTTTGGCATTGGAATCAAAAGCATAGCACTGCAAATAGTGAGGTGGTATGGTGACAACATCATCAATTAAATTGGAAAAATTTAGGGGTAGAATCAGATTTAGATAACTGTTTTTGGGTGCATTTTGTTTCCTGGCCAGGCAAGGAGATCAGTATTTTAAACCAATTGACCACTTTACATTGCAAAATTGAGCACATGGACGTATGTAAAATATTATTAATATTAGTATCAGTTTTCTAGACTAGGAGTGAGAGCTATGATCTGTGAAATTCCTATTCCTTGATGATGTTTTGTTTCCGAGACATTCTAAGCAGATAGTCCTATAGTTGGGCTGTGTATAAGCTGGTGTTTATTTTGGTTTTTTTCCGAAGATTAATTTATTTTCTTAGTGCTATTGCCTTTTGTCTTTCCAATGTAGAGGCTTTCATCATTTATTTTTGTTGTTGTTGTTGTCAGTATGTCCCATAATGCTAAATATTTATAACATAAACTTAAGGCACCTTTGTTTTTTCTTGTTTTAGATTGTTGAGTCTGCTGAGGTTATCTGTATCCACTAAGTTCTCTGTAAGCACATATATAATGATATATTTGGAATCACTACCATTGTTTAATAGTAATCTGGTGAGTTGGATTTTTATAACACCACCAAAACCCTAAAAAATAGAAAATAAATCTGCTGTGATTCTCGGGAATCGCAGGACCCTGCGATTCCGAATCTCAGGACCCTGCGATTCCGAATCTCAGCTATTGGTTTTTTTCGTGATGCGTGCATGAAAATTTACTTTTCCAACGTGTTTTTGAGATCCGCGTACAGAAAAATTTGAACCGTTGATTCGGAATTTTAGGATCCTGCGATCTCACCCAGGATCGCAGCAGATTCGGACTCTAAAAAATATTATGAGAAAAATTTGACCTAAGGCATTTGTCCAGCAAGTTTTCTTTTATTGCTTATTATTTGGTTACAAAGTTCTCATGTTATTCTCCGTGTTCATCTGACAACTTCTGAATTCTTCATAGCAAAATTGATGGGCCGACTCTGCCCATCAATTGTAGATGAACTAGTATAATTGTATTAGACTACAATCTTAGTCAGCGCATTTCATCTCAATTTGTCTTTTGAATGAAATTTAACATAATTATTCTGAGACCCCAAACTAATAGTTTTCAACACATAAAAAGTATATGCAAGTTGGAAACTATGTATATGGTTAAAAAAATTATTTTTGTCAGAAATTATTGATACAGGAAAAAAAAAATGGTACTCAGAGAACAATGATGGAGAAAAAGCTGTATTGCAAGAAGGTGAAGAAGAGAATGTTGGAGGAAAAAAAATAAACTCTTATAAATGGGAGGGGGTATTGAGTGAATTATATATTTCAAGAGCAAAATTTGTTTGAATTTCTAAATGAATCCATTAACTTCAATCAATTTTTTTTTTTTAGTTGCAAATTTTGAGTGAAATAGGTCATATTGAAAAGAAAACAAATTGTTGGAACAACATCATTCTGAACAAGTAGATACAAATATATTAAACAAATTAATAACATCATTGAAAACTAGCCCTTTAATTTAGTGGCTAGGGATACAAAATAATTTCAAAAATATAACTATAAAAAATCACAAGATTTAAAAAAAATTCCAATGACACATCTTCAAACCGTAGTGTAGTTTGAGAAATTGTTAATTCGAGAAATAATTTCAAATTCTATAATATGGCTGGTTTATTTCTGACATCTATTTACTATTCAATTATAAAATAATTTTAACACTACATATTGTTTTCTGAATTTTTATTTTAAATATGAATATGAATATGAATTATTTACCTCTAGAAAGAAATGAGCCAATTACATGCTATAAATTTTGTATTTATAGAACGATGTCAAACTATCAAATTTATATATGCGAATATATATAAGGGGGTGCTCCTAAGCTCACCAAGTCCTTCCGTGAGCACGACTCTAAAACCTATCGAATTGACTTCAAACGACATTTTCAAACCGTTAGATGTTCAATCTATATTAAAATGTGCTTGGAGACCAAATTTTACATTTTTTGAATTTTTTTTACTATTTATTAAGATGGTTTGAAAATCGCTGTTTTTCAATGGTGCAGAATTTTAATAAAAACAGCGATTTTTAAACCATCTTAATAAATAGTAAAAAAAATTTCAAAAAATGTAAAATTTGGTCTCCAAGCACATTTTAATATAGATTGAACATCTAACGGTTTGAAAATGTCGTTTGAAGTCAATTCGATAGGTTTTAGAGTCGCGCTCACGGAAGGGCTTGGTGAGCTTAGGAGCACCCTAGTTCTACTCATATATAAGTTCTAGTTTTTATATGAAGTTTCTTATTTTCAAATGGCTGATATGTTAAATGAAAATTAAATAATATAACAATTTTTAAAATTTTAGTTTTTATTATAAAATATTTATGTTTTATTGTAAATGAAAGTTTGTATTTAGTATCCATTTATCATCGATTCCAAATTTATATCCGAATTATTATTTGTTGATTATCTATTTTATTCCTCTATATTTTTATGTGTCATTTGGTTTTTATTTCTGATATGTTTAATTATAATACTAAGTCATCATAAACAATTCACACTTGAGAGGATTTTATTGTGCTTCTAGAAGCAAATAATATATATGAGAAATATTATAACAGAGATGTGGAAATCATTAATGTCCATTGAATGAGTATATCTTTAGTAAATCTTTATCTATTGAATTTGAACTAACATCAATATAAAATTCAATGTATATGTTAGAAAATTTGTGTAACCGTTTAATAAAACAACACGTCGAATATAACTAAACAATGGACATATTGTAAAGTGATATCACCAAATCACCTTTCATTCATCTATATAAACACCTTTTCTCCTCATACTTATTCCCATCAAAAGAAAATAGAAAAGAAAATAGAGTGAAAAAAATATTGGTGGTTGAGGAAAGGAAGTGAAAATTGATGGAAATTTTTAGCATGAGGGTTTATGGAAACTAACTCTTTTTATTTTTTCAATAATTTAAGAGAATTTTGTATTAGCTTCCTAGACCGCTCATGCTGATGATTTCCATCAACTCATTCTTTTCCTTCAACCATCATCTTCCATTTCATGGATTTAGATCAGTTGAAATCTGAGATCCATTAACAGTAACCCTAAAATTTATGAAATCCGAGATCCAGCCGTCCAACTTTTTTTGTGCACGCATCTCGAAATAGCTAGTTTTTCTGTGTACGCATCTCGAAACAATTCAATAGCTGGATTCGGGATTTCAGGAATTTTAGGGTTACTGTTGATGATATCGGATTTCAGCAGATTTGGATCCCCATTTCATACCATGAACTCTGTCAAAAAAGAATAATAATATATAGAGCTTTGGAGAATTATTTGTGGTTTGGAAAAAGAAAGTGGTGACCTATAGAAATTTTAGTATGATAGCTTATAGAAATTAATTCAATTTAATTAATTTGTAGTTCGTTTTGGTTTTTGCAAAAAAAAAAGTTTCAACTCTAAATTAGTTTTCAATACTGTTTATATGGATAATTTTCATTGTCTTTTTTTTTCTTTTCATATTTTTATACACTGTATTTTTTTTATTGGTTGCTTGATTGCATAGTTAAATAATTGATCTATTGTTTCAGTATAATTGCTTTGATAGCAATAAAAATTAGCATTTGATTATTTATTTTTTAAACAAATATATTGGAAATATGTCTTTTGTTAGCACATGTGAATAAATTTAATTGGAACTTCTTTTCTTCATCTATCAATTTAATTGCATCATACTTTATATCGTAATTTGTAACTTATATTAGGTAATAATTATTCAAATTTATGATTATTAGGTAATCTCGTTTGGAAAGAAACAAAACTCAAATCTTTAAAAACCACCTTCTTTAAAAACTCAAATCTTTAAATTTCTTCATAAAAGCATGCTAGAGAATATTAAGCTAGGAAATTTGTATTATAAACAATTTGAACTTCTCTTATTTTTGTTATTTTATTTTAATCCGTGAAAATGTATTTGCAAAGTGGGAGTTATAAATTATAATTTATTAAAATACCCAACACAATACAACAAAAGAAAATAACTAAGAGTTTGAAATTTGATATTAACCAAAAATTCAAGTCCGAAATTTGGTACAATGAATTTAGGCTCAAGGTTGCATTTTAAGTTCTCTTATTTTAATACTGTATGTTCAGTTTTTTATTTACAATAGGTTCAACTTTACTAAATTGTCAAAAACAACTGAGTATATATATCATTGGTAAAATTGTACCAACATCAATATATAATTCAATTTATATGTCAGTTAATTTCTAATTGCCATATCATTAAATAAAACCGAACATTGAAATTAACAAAACAATGATACCAATTCCACCTATTCATTCATCCGTATAAGCTCCTTATGGCCTTAACCTGTCCGTAAAAAAATAGTAGAAAATAGTTTGGGGTGAAAGAAATATTGGTATTTGAAGAAACTTCAATAACTATTTATATAAATTTTGTTTTGATTATGTTTCCATGACAATATATATATAGTAACATCAGTTCAAAATAACAGAGATGGATTAATTATCTACTGTTGCCAAGCAAATGATAAATGGTGAACAAAGGCCTAGGTATTATTTTGATAGAGTATACCTAGGGATGAAAACCAACCGAATACGGAGCGGATAGTGGTAAAATCATATCTATATTGGTTTTTAATTTTCTGGGTACGGAGGCTGATACAGATACAGATATGGCTTAGATCGGATATTTAGTAAAATAATATTAAAAAAATACCAAAGTTCATAATATTTATCTAATTTTAATGGTGAATAACAATATTTTTTCATAATATGTATATATATATATATAGAGAGAGAGAGAGAGAGGAGGGATCCAATTACACCTTTTTTGGTGACACATCATGACACCGTTTTTTTTATAGGTTAATTTTGCGATTTCAAAATCCAAACAGTCGATCCGAACCGTTCAACATGATCACCATATTAAAATGTGCTTGGAGATCAAATTTTACATTTTTTTGAATTTTTTTACTATTTATTAAGATGGTTACAAAATCGCTGTTTTTCAATGGTATGAAAACACCGATTTTGTAACCATCTTAATAAATAGTAAAAAAAATTCAAAAAAATGTAAAATTTGATCTCCAAGCACATTTTAATATATCCATCATGTTGCACGGTTTGGATCGACTATTTGGACTTTGAAAATGGTAGGTGTCAAAGTGTATCACCAAAAAAGGTGTAATTTGATCCCTCCTCATATATATATATATAAATATATGATATATATCTACTATTCGGATATGGATAATTAAAACGTAAAACCATATCAGTATCCATATCCACATGGATATTTGAATATCGGATATCCACATCTAATTTTTCGAATATTGATCGAATACCGATCGGATATTATTCATACCGTTTTCACCACTGTATACCTTACTTTTGAAGCAGTTATATATCTTCCTCAGATCATTAACATTAATTCTGAAGCCAATACATATATTTCTCAACCTTGTAAATTTTGTATTTGACAAATAATTCTTAGCGTATTTCATATTAGTCACTAATCTAAAGGTTAGTTTTTTTTTAAATATGTTAACTCTGGCAACCAACATCTAGTATTATTGAATGTATTTTGTGAAAAATATAAATATATCTCTGTACAAAAATAAAAAATTCTTCTGAGAGCATCTACATCCCTGGTATCATTAGAGTTTCTAATCTGACGTGGCAATTTATAATTTAGTTTTATGGATGTAGAAAAGTTTTAGAAACTATACAAGAAAATTTCTTATTAAGAAACTATTTATAAACTCCATACTGGTCAAATGATTAATTGACTTAAATTATTTTTTCTTTTTAATTTATTACTGACGTAGCTTAATAGGAACTCTAAAATTAATTTTAAGAATATAAGAGTTTAGAAGCTTTAAAGACCTTAATTTTTAAAAAGTAGTTAACAGTTATTTAAAAACTCATTTGAGTTGTACTGCAGTTCTATTTTTTAAATTAGTTAACTTGTTCATTACCTTGCCTATTGTTTAATTTCAAACAAACCATATGTAATTATGAAACGTCACATATTATTAATTGTCCTTTTAAAGTTTTGTAGCCGACATGATTAGATCGATCACTCCTTTTTATTATTACAAAAGTGGGTATAATAATTGGTACTCCATTTAATAAAAAAAAAAAAAAGTCATACAGGATTTGTGGTCCTTGGTTGTATCCTATAATTTGAGTCACTCATATGCATCTAAATATTTTTGAGTGAGGCTATAGTATTATGCATAGTGCGGATTGTTACATACTATGAGTCAATATTTTTATTTTTGAAGTTTAAATAGTCGATCTGAACTGTTTAATGTAATTTTTATATGAAAATATACCTGCAGACTAAATTTTATATTTTCTAGAATTATTTTACCATTTTCTTAGATAGGTAGAAAATTACTAATTTTGAATGGTCTAATCTATATGTACATTTTCATATGGAGATCATGTTGAACGGTTCAAATCGATTGTTTAAGCTTAAAAAATAATTTGTTTTATTCTAGTATGGAACAATATGCGCAAAAAGAAAATTTTGGATGATTAATTAATTGGATACTTTAATTAGTTAGCATATTCCCATGCTATAATGAAACTTTTTATGGTTCATCTCACAACAAATGACTTCTATTTTGTTAACCAGTAAATTATTTAGAAGTTACAATTAATTAAGTAATCAATCAATTCTTATAAGAAAAGCTACCAGTGGGATATTAAACAACTAATTATACTAATCAGTCTGACAATTAGATGGGATGAATCTAGTATTTTATTATGGTGAAACTACTCGTGTTAGAGATTATCATAACTGTTGTGTGTTTTTATTGTTGTTTGTTGTATCTTTTTTCTTTCCTTTTTTATTTAGTTTCGGACAATTGTACACTGACAGCTGTTGTCAGTATTTTCCAAAAAAAAAAAACCACTCGTGTTAGAACTAGAATTTTGAGGAGATGCATCAGTCACTATGTGCATGGGACTTGGTTAAATTGACAAGTAATTGAAATAAAAAACAAATGACAAGTAATGATGTGAAAGGAAAACTCAGTAGAATAAAATATTTTTTATTTTTAGAAATTAAAGAATCAATTTGTTAGAGACAAGATATATTATTTTTCTTATCAATAAATGGATGTGAACAAACTAATGTTTCGGTCTCTTTGAGGAGAGAGAGGTCAATGGAACTGAACCAACTGATTTCTATAATACACCATAACGATCACACAATGTGAAAAATCAGTGTTACCGAAATTGTTCGGTGCCAATAGTCTCTTTCTAATAGGGATTTGGGTGGAAGAGACAAAAGTAAGGAGGGGAGAAGGCATGCTGATTTCTAAATTCTCTACCAGGACCGAATCAATGGTTCGGTCCCAGTAATTTTTGAATTTTTTGTGGCAAAGATACGTTGCAACTTACGTAATTCTTTTTATTTTTGATTCGGTCCCTAAAAATACTTCAATGAAACCGAATCATTATGAAATCCAAAAAAATTAATCTATCTTATTTCTGATTTTTTTTCTAAAAATAAAAATGGAAATAAAATCTCCTTTAAAACCATGACAATACCTTTACCATGTGTTATCCTCTGCAAATTGTACAGTAATTAATGTACCAGAAAAAAAAGCCAGGCTACTGGTTTCAAGTACAGTAGGTTGAGTTGAGGCGCAGAGGTACCTCTCATAGCATCATAGGTGAATTAATAGGTTACTGTTCCATGGTATAGCAAATATACGATCACAATCAATTCACCAGTACCAGTACAAATTGTACAATTAATGGAAGAAGGTACACTAGTCGTTATAATTTAAGCTGCCTTTGATCGATGGTTACTGAGCATCGGACGGCTAAAATCAATAGACCAGTCCTTTTGTACGGCCATGATGTCTTTTCAGCTTATTCCTTGGTCGTGTTTAGCACATAATAACCTTGGAAATTTACAATAAATAAAGAGGTACACAATTTCATGTGCATCCGTGCAAATTAAGAGAAAAAGTTGTATATATCAAAGTCAGTGATGTCAACAAATTTACTAAACCGTAAAAGATTTAAAATATCGGCGCAGCAGGTAGTCAAAGTATACAGTAAAAAGATAATTTATTCTATAGAAAAAAAAAAAATCAGAATTAGTACTTGAGATTTGAGAATCTAGGTTAATTAAATGAAAAAAAAAAAATAAGAAAAGGGATTTTGAAAGATACACTTTTGGGAACCAACTCCGCTGTTCTTCAAATTGGAGAACAGGATCCTGTTATTCCGATCTGAACCGTTCAAAGTTTTTCATATCCGAATCTCGATAAAGGTGAATGGCTGGGATCGGAATAACAGGGTCCTGTTCTCCCTTTGGAGAACAGCGGAGTCGGATCCACACTTTTGAAACAAAATCGTTTGAATAAGTCTGATCTTTATTATTTTCAATATATCATTCAATTGCATATGACTGTATAAGTTTTCAAAATATGTGCATGTTTTCTAATTTGATTTTTTTTTTCTTTGAATAATCATATCATGCATAATGAATAAGACATTAAAAAGGTTGTGTTTGAAGTTCAATTAATATAAGCAGTGAAAGTGGGCTAAAAGAAAAAATAGGAGAATTTCAAGTTTCTCTCTCAAAAGTTGTAGTATTATGTACTTTTCCCTTAAAAATTAATAATTACATATTTATCCTTTAAAATTGTAAAAACTCACATATTTGTCAAATCCATTATATTTAACTTTCACTTTATATAAATTTCATTTTATCCTTCTTCTTCTTCTCTAATGGAGCGCTTTTGTTAATTTATCATCAGTAGCGAAATAAGCTAGTCTCGTCATTTCTGTCGCTTCTCTTGCTTGGATTGCAAGGCAAGCAATGGGCAGTGCCATTTTTGGAGTCAAATGGAGGATGACGTATCATCTGTCAATTCGTCTCCTCTGTCTGAGATGCAACTGCTGGGACAAGAACAAGAACTTCCATCTGCGCAGATGGAAGTTCTTGTTCTCGTCCCAATCAACTCTGGACGAGAACAAGAACTTCCATCTGCGCAAGTACGTACCCGTCTTATCAATTGTTACCAGTACAATATTTGGGTAATTATATGCAAGTTTGCATCAGTTCAAAACGAGACGAATGTTAACTGCTTCTTTTATTCAACTTGTAATTCTATAATTAAAAAAAAAAAATTTATCAAAGGATTAAATTTGATTTAATCAGATTTGCACTATAAAAGAAGTCATGTTTCTGTCTGATGTTAAAGTGAGATGAGCATCATGGTCGATCAGCTTTGATAATAATTTGAAGTTTTAAACAACCAAAAATGCTATTGTCAAAAGCCCAATAAACACAAACTTTTTTATAACAATACATTTTATTTTGGCAACTGTAGGTGGTATAAACCAGGGATTATCATTTTAGATCAAAATCCAGTAAAAATACAAAAGTTGACTAAGGTAAAAAAATTGCCGGGCTAGGCAAACATATTGTAAAGAAAGGAGTGAGAGAAAAAAGAGAGACTTCTAACTCCTCTATTTCTTCAATATATAGATTTATTTGTAGACATGGTTTTTATATTTATGAGTTACAAATGGCAATTTGTTGAGGTTATTTTGGATGAGTCATGGCTTTTGTAGAAAGAGTTTATAGAATATATAATGTTTGAACTTATCTTGTAATTTTTCTCAGAATATTTTGACAGGATTTTGAGCATTGATTGTGGACTTTTCTGAAAAGTTATGTTGGCTAACATAATTTAACCTACCTATCCGACAGAGAGAAAGGAAAGAACACACTCATAAGAGAGAGAGGGAGGGGGGGGGGGGGGGGGGGGGAGAAGAGAGAGAACCGAAATTTTAAACCAAAGCACTCATGTTTGGTCAGAATTCTAGAAATACTTAGGCTGCTCAAAGCCGTTGCGTCCCAAAGACTGGGGGCCGCCAAATGGCCCAGCGACCCCTAAACAGATTAATAAACATTTATAGTTTGATTTTTTTGTTGGTTTTGTTGTATTTAGATAAAAAGTAAAATGTAAGTTTATTTATTTGTTTAAATTTTAGCAAAATAGGTTAAAATTAAGTATATTTTGCATCCAATAATAATCTAACAATAAATATAAAGAAGCCATACATAGAACAATATAATGCATATATTCTCACGAGTACAATAAAAATAAGTCTAATAAACCTAAAATAAACAATGTTCTTACCAATACAATTAAAACATCCAATACAATAAAAATATAAATTTAAATCCTAGATAAACATCCAATCCATTGATTGCCTTTCAACCTGCAAATTTACAAACAAATAGTGACTGTTAAATCTAATTGTTTCAATAATTTTTTGAAAGTTGAAATTGAATAATAAAATAAATTAACTACCTCGTGTATCTCGAGCAGCTCTGTTCTGTCTTTCCAGTGTATCTTGGTTGGCTTGGTGTCCTCTTCTCCTCTTATTTAGTAAGTCCAACCACATCGGAATCCTGTTGTGTCGTCTTCTACTCAAAGTAATATTTTTTTGTTTCTGGAACAAGGATAGGGTTCTTATGTTCAGGCCATTCCGACTGATTGTCATACACATGCCATTCATCCCTCCATGTGTTGATCAGTGTCTGGATGTGGTAGTAGTGACTTACAAAGCTGCCAGGGTCGATGACTCGGAGACGACACATGGACAAAACATGAGAACATGGTATTATGTCTAATTGAGGCTTCTGATATGTGTATTCCATCGTGTTATTCTTCTTGATGACCACTTTGTATTTGAAATTGGCCTTGGTAAATCGGTCAGAATCGTCAGGCAGGAAAGCGTGAACTCTCTCTTGTGTGGAGGTTACCTCGAACTCGTTGTAGTTGCCAAACTCTCCAAGCGTCTTCATAGTATTTGATATCTCGAACTGTTTGTTAATAAGCTACAAACAATTAAAAAAATGAAGAAATGATTTTTTTTAAATGAAGTTATTAAAAATAGATGAAGAAAAAACTAAAACTAAAAATACTTTATGAACACAACACGAGAATTGTTGACCTTGTCTTGCTTCAAATTCCACTTTGGCCCTCATTTGCCCCAATCATGTGACACATTTGTAAAATGTGTCCTCAATTATTGCGGCCACCGGTAACTTACGAGATGACATGAAGACATTATTTAGCAACTCGGACCCGTTTGTAGTCATAATTCCCCAACGGTAACCACCGTCCAGTGCTTGAACTATCTTCCATGGTTTTGGACACTCGTTCTGATCTTGATCCAAATACTTATCCACACTGTCCAGTCAATTGAGAGCACGGCCACATACATTCCCTATTACTTGAATTCCTTGCTCGTATCTCCTCATCTTCCTCTCAGCCACACATATCTTGAAAAACTAGAATGGTTATTCTTCATGTTTTCGGCAATGTGAGTAACACAAAGATGGTGAACACATTGATCCTCATCCTCCTCATTCCAACCCAGATCATCTTGTTTGAACATCCTCTAGATACCCTTTCCCTATCAGTGATGACACACACAAATCTGGAGTGAATTACATTGCGCCGCAACCATTGCATGAACCACCCACAATCTTTGAAACTCTCTAACTCAACTAGTCCAAAAGCCAATGGGAGAAGCTGGTTTTCAGCATCATACCCGGTCACAATCAACAATTTACCAGTATTAAACAATCAATCAATTAAAACAATCAAATTAATTAAAAAAAATTAAATTAATTAAATTAATTAAATTAATTAAATTAATCAAATTAATTAAATTAATTACCTCTGTACCAGCCTGACATGAAACAAACATCAACGGTGATGACTGGTCTGAGGTGTTGAAAAGCTATACACGGTCCAAATGCCTAAGCCGCCCTATGAAAAAACTTGTATGGTCCAAGTTTACCAGTTGAAAATGAGGTCACGTCAAACAATGTATCTGTGATTAATTAAAAAAAAAAAGTGAATTGTTGATTTTGTTACAATGCCGTAAAAATAGAAGGAACAATATAGTACCTGAGTTTTTTCTCTTGATTGCCTCCAACAACGGAATTACAAGCGCGTATGACTCCTCCCAACTACTAAATTGACAGACAATTGCCAACTCCCGACCAAGTCATAGTTTGTTATTGTAATTTTGTAAAAAAAAATAATAAAATAGACATTAAAAAAAAATATTATCCCGAGGGTCAATTCTTTTCCGTCTTTATTCGGCTTTGCCTGTGGGTCCCTGTATTATGTACCACCTACTTCTTGGCTGAGACAATAAAGTGTTTTTAAATCACAAATGCCAAAAAAATCCAACGTTTTGGAGATTAGCAATACAAATTTTTGTGTTTTTTCATGTTTTTATTTTACAACAAATGAGGAAAAATTAAATGGAATGTATCTTTCCTAGATATATACTTAGGTCTTGCTTTGTGTTTCAATTAGTGCGTTTGTATTGAAGGCAAGATGATTGATGGCTAGGGCTGTCAACGAGCTGGGCCTAGCTCAGCTTGTTAATTCTGGACCGAGCTCTTACCGAGCGAGCTAGACCTAAGACATACGAGCTAAAACCTCAGCTTGAAATTGTGACGAGCCAGCTCAAGCTAACGAGCTGGCTCGCTGGGTCTGCCTGGATCTTGTTTTAACCGAGTTGGAGCGAGCTGGACAGTATAAAATGCACACAAATTCATACAAATTCACAAATTGATGTCTAGCCGAGCTAGCTCGCGAGCTGGCGAGCAAGCTAGGCCCCAGCTTGAACTCGTTAATTCTGTACCGAGAGCTGTTAGCGAGCGAGTTAGCTGCGAGTCACGATTGAGCCACGAGCTACGAGCTTTTTTGCCACCCCTAGATGGCTTACCAAGTGTCCATCTAAGCATGAAGAACTTATAGTCTATATTTATGTATTTCCTTATGTCATAAGGGGTCTAGTTGTAGCATATTTCAACTTTTACGTGCTATATTAGAAACCATGACAATAACATACAAGTGATAATGATAGTGCCATGATAGTGTCACTATTCCATTATTGATACCCTCTATATATACTCTAGTACTGCATGCATATATGCGTTCAGAAAAAGACCCAAAAAAAAGTTATACATTGTTATGATTTTCTGTATTTAAAAAAAATAAAAGGGCCATGATATTTTTTCGGTTTTTTTTCCACTAAAAACTATGGTAAATATTGCGGTTCTTTTGTAGCTTTTTTAGTTCTCCATCTCATGCAATCTCTTCTCTGCTCTCGTCGATTTGTAACGAAGACGATCAGGGGCGGATCTAGGATTTTCGTCAGGGGGGCAAAAAAATATCAAATCGGGTTTCAATACCTAATCCGATTTAAATCCATTAACCAATTGGGTACTCGATAAAAAACAATATTTTAACTTATACTTTCTAATGCTTTGACTTGTAATTTCTAATGCTCTGACTTATAATTCTAATTACCAATTAAAATTCAACAAATTTATTTCAATTTTAACTCTAAATTTAACCTGAATTACAAATCAAACGTCCAGAGAGGGACAAAAAAAATTCCAGAGAAGACAAAATCGATCGGGACCGATAAATCTCTACTAAAACTCAAATCCCCTGAAACCATTTGAGTCCGCCCTGAAGACGATGGCTCAACTGCTATATACCATAATGACTTTCCTCATTTTTTCTTTTCTCTCTTTTCAAGCACACAATACTCATTGTGCTTGTACGGATTTTTTTGTGTGATTAGAATTAAACAAAATTATCCAAAAGAAAGGAACATTGGGCGGAGGAACTTCACAGAAATTTATGTTTTTTGAATTGAGCAAAAAAACACAAAGAAGGACAACTTTCTAGCTGTTTTTGATAAAAAATTTCAGCTCAATGTCCCTTTCATTTGAAGAATTTTATTTAAACTTTGGAATGTAGATACTTGATATATTAATAAATTGTACAAAGTTGTGTAACAAAATTTATAAACATGAAAGATATTTCGATTTGTTAGTTGGATGCAGCAGTTGGATTACTTGTTACGTCTACATATTTAAAAATCATCACTTCATAGAGTTGTGTAACAAGATTTACAGACTTAAAAGTTTGAATTTAAATAATACGATATCTGCAGCAGCTAGCGTTAGATCTAAAAGGATAAAATTCATAGATTACTTGTTATGTTTACATACTTGAAATCAGCATTTTATAAAATTATGTAGCAATATTTACAGACTTGAAAGCTTAGATTTAAATAATTGAATTGAACAACTAGCATCAAATCTAAGAAAATGAAAAAAAAAAAAGATTAGTTGTAGGTTTACAGACTTGAAATCCGTACTTTACAGAGTTGTGTATCAATGTTTACAGGTCCAGACTGACTTCCCCCCTCCCCCTGGTATTTTTTTTACCTCTCGGGAATCCTGATTTATAATTTGGGTTATATTTAGAATAAAAATTAGAATAAATTATTTGAATTCTGATTAATAATAAGGATTAGAAGTTATAACATTGAAAATGATAAGTCGGGGCATCGAAAATTATAAGTTACAACATTATTATTTAAGTAGTATCCTATTAGTTAATGAGTTTAAATCTGATTCGTTATTTTTTTTGTCCTCTTCAAGAAAATTTTGAATCCGCCCCTTGTTCTACACCATTATATAGAAAAAAATAGTGAAGATTGATACAAATATCATCATTCATCAAATAGCATAAAATTTATAATTATTCATATTTAGTGATATTTAGTGTAATATAAAAAAAATTGATACACAACTAATCTATAAAACAAACAATATATATATTATTGTTTTTAATTTTAAAAAAATTGTTGAAATTGTTAAAATTAGCAAAACAAAAACATTATCAATGAATCGGAAATCTTATTTCATTACCTTCTTTTTCTAACCATTTATTATTATTTATTATTTTCATTTCGTACTAACTAAACCCGGTAAAGGATAAGAGCAAATACATCAGCGCTACAGGAGTCTAAGAAAAAACAAATATGACCAAAGAAGACATGTCCCGTCACCAGCAAAAGGACGGTTCTCATCAACTCACCGTACATTTATCCGAAAGTGACAGTGGCAAAACCGTGAATCTTTATTCTAACAAGGGCATTTGCGTATACTCTTTGCTAGTTAAAATCATACGGACACCGACACGTTTCGACTCCTCAATACGCTTACAAGCACTACCAAGCTCCAGAAATCGACACGTGTGTAAGATCCTCTGTTTTTACTGTGCATAAATGGAGAAAGCGGTCGGGATTTGCAAATTAGGATCGATCGTACCGTCCGGTACGAGGACCCCGGTATCCTGGGGTTTAAGCGGCTTATTACGTACTATGTCTATGCCTTTCTCTTCTCTTTGTTTTCTTATAAGATTCCTTTTTTATCTTTTCTCAAATTAAATAGACTCGGTAGAAATTTAATGCGCGGACTAGGACAGTTTAGGAGAAACACACTTTCATTGCAATTTTTTTTTTTTTTTATCCGCTATATTATTTTGGGATAGGAATATCTTTCTAACAACGAGGAATTTTTTTTATAAACCATAATTAAAAAAAATATTTTTACGAAATCAACATGATTATTATTTTTTTACAAAAATCATAAGAACCGAAATGCCATTTCGGTCTGTTTTTTTTTATTCCGGACCGAAATGACATTTCGGTCTGGTTCTTTTTTGGATTTTCTGTGGCGGCTCATATGAAAACTTGTGAAACCAGTACCACAGAAAATCCAAAAAAGAGACCGGATCGAAATGCCATTTCGGTCCGGAATAAAAAAAAATAACAGACCGAAATGACATTTCGGTTCTTATGATTTTTGTAAAAAAAAAGAAGTAATCATGTTGGTTTCGTAAAAAAAAAATTAATTAATTATGGTTTATAAAAAAATTATGCAATGAGCTCATGCAAACATATCTCCAAACGAGAAAAATCAGTTTATAATTTAATAATAAAGATAATATTTTCTATATATGAAGTTGCAAGTTTAAAATTCAGATAAATTTTTTTTGTAAATATTAAAATAATTAAGTGATCTGACTCTCAACTTTACTTCAAAAAAGATCTCTAAACAATTTCCTATACATCTTAAAATGTACGTTTGAGTTTATGTTATTTTATCAGTGTTCAAAATAGCGCACTATAGCGCCGCTATAGCGTTTTTGGACCCCAAACGCTACGCTATGACATCAAAATGCGTTATTTGCGCTACGGCCGCTATAGTTCTATAGCGGTCCGCTATAGTTCTATAGCGGTCCGCTATTTGCATTATACAATATGGATTTTTTTTAAGCAATTTATATGGGTTTTAAATAAAGATTAAAAAAAGCTCAAACCGAAATTGAATTTGTTGCTACTTGCTTCATATAAATCAATTTGAAATTGGGAATATAAATTGAAATTTGAATAGAAAAAAAGTCCGAACCGAAATTAAAATTTGAATAGAAAAAAAAAAGATTATGTCATGAATCATGATGCTTAAGATATTTTTAATAGAAAAAATTGATAGTTTATGATATTACTATGGATATTTTGAACCGCAATTTGGACTTTGTACGGGTTCAATATGAATATTATAATTTCTTAATTACTTTGGTATTATTTATTGTTCTATGAGACTTTAGATAATATTGATATTTAGTACAAATATTGAATATACGGAATGTAAAAAAAAACGCTATTTGGAATAGCTTTCGCTATAGCGACGCTATTCACTATAGCTTTTTTTTAGCCTTCCCGCTATAACGCTATAAACGCTATTTAGAACCTTGTATTTTATAATATTTTCTATGAATAAATGAGTACCACAAAAGTCGGTCACAGTGGTATGGTATTCTATGTGTATGACTCGTGCTAAACGGATTTAACATTGAGGAATCTGAGGCGGTGCGGTTCGGTAGACATCAATCTTTATTGGACTAAATTCGGTTTGATGTATAATTGAAATCGTTTGATCCGTTTTAAAATTTGTGTATATTAAGTGCACACAAATTTTGTTGCCAATCGGATAGCTCTAACTGAATATCGGACCAATTTTTGTTCGATGTCTATTGGATAACCCCTGACTTCCAAGGATAACAGGTTAGAGCATCTCCAATGGGGATTTCTTTTAAATTGCTAATCTAATGTGTTAATTGCTAATATAATTGCTGGGTTGTAGGCTGATTTCTAAAAAACAAATTTGCTTATAAAGCAAACGATTTTTTTTGGACATGCTGTTACTCTCTCTTTTCTATTGGCTCTGATCTCTTTGTACATGTTCGGCACCATGGCTTAAGGCTCCTTAGCCTTCCTTAAGATCTTAAGCTGACCAAACACCTATGCCTTAGACGGGCTTAAGCCTTCTCCTTAAGCCGAATTTTAAGCTTGATATTTCGCTTCCTTAGCGCTAAGGAGCTGAGACTTAACAATACCCAGCTTAATCCACTTGAGTTGTTGTCAAACACCAACTCCTTAGTGAAGATTAAATTGTTAAGCCTCAACCTCTTAAGCCATAGTGCCGAACATGGCCTTTGTTTTATTTTCTATTGGCTCTGATTCAATTTCTGAGATGAAGAAGTTCAGAAATTAAAAGGAACTTAATTTTTAAATAGTGCTTTACAGTTGTTTTTTATATTTGTTATTAGATGGCTTTAATGACGAAGTTGTGCACATAGTGACAACTTAATTGTTCGGGAAAGGTTCGGCGAGGTCAAAAATTCGTGATTCGGAAATAATTCGGGTATAATTCGGGAATGATTCGGAATAATCCGGATCAGAGATCTCAGTCCTACAAGGAAGCAAAAAAAAAAAACCAAAAAAAAAAAAATTTCTGGGAAAAATTCGCGAATAATTCGTAAAATTCGGGAAAAGTTCGTAAAATTCGGGTATTATTCGGGTATAATTCGGTCAAAGTTCGGTCAACCGAATAATTCGGCGTTCGGTTCGGCATCACCAAAAAAACGAATTATTCGGGTATAATTCGGGTATTATACGCGAACCTTGTCACTATGGTTGTGCATGCTTATATAGGAAAATAAAAAGAGTACCTTCAATTTTTAATGTATAGATCGAAGAACATATAAAAGTTGACACTGATTCGAACTCTGAACCTATAAAATTGACTAGGATCCAAACTTTTTTATTTTATTTTTCCAAATACCACATCATTCCTAATTCCTATTATTTAATTTAATTTAATTTTTAAATTTTAAGTTATTAAAGTTTTAAAAATAGAAGCATGATAGAGGCAAAAAAAAATAAAAGGAGACATTTGAACGCTCCTCTTTTTTATATTATTTTATAATATTTTTTATAAATAAAAAATTCTCGACTTTCGTCTCCGTTTGACCAGTCAGTCTCCCAGTCAAATTTCTATTAACTAATCTCTTCGGGTAGCTTTTCAAACTTTAATTAAAATGAAAGAAATGTTATATTTACGGTACGGGCGCGACAAACGGTCTGTCGAGAATCTTGACGTACACAATTAATTACTTAAAAAAATTTCATTACATATTGCTAATTAAGCATGCACGTACTTCTTTTTTTAAAGGGTATAAATAAAAATTTCGGATTTATGGCGGCTTATCATCCTTTACCTCGATCAAAATGAAACCTAGTGCATGCTATTATTATTACTATTATTGGTACTATACTGTTATTATTATCATGATCATCATCAATAACATTTTTATTAGTTGTTTAACATTTAGTAATCAGTATTATTATATTTATATTTTTATATTTACTTAATAAAGTTAAAGCAAATCACAGATAAAGATAAAGAATGGAGAAATGAAATCTTGTATTCATTCAATCTCAAAGTATTACAAGGTACAATATATGTGCTCTATTTAAAGAGATGGTTGGTTATATATACTTTTTATTTTCATAAAATTACGTCAGCAATGCTACCATATTTTACTTGGAATTGTTTCACGTTAAAATTTATAAAAGAAATATTTTCTAGTTTCCACGCATATCGTGTCAATGTACAATAAAAATTTAAGAAAAATTTCATATATATTATTAAAAATAAAATAAAATTACTGTATTTCTCCTTCTATAATTTGTAATCACTACTACAAAAAAGGAGATTATACACGGACAAAAATGGAAGAGCTACACGGATTTCCTACCGTGTTTAAATCGAGGGTGTATAAATAGGTCAATAACTACACACGGACATTTGTCCGTGTACAATCTCAACTATTATACACGGATAACTACACAAACAGCCGTGTAAAAAGCCCAGAATGTGTCGCTCTCCATGATACAGAGCTACACGGATATTACCTAAACAACCGTGTACGATTCTTTTCGTACACGGACTTTTAACTAAAAACCCGTGTAGCTTGACCCTTTCTACACGGACATTTAGTAAAATGTCCGTGTAGCTCTCCTCTTTATACACGGACATTTAACTAAATGTCCGTGTAGCTCTCCTCTTTCATACACGGACTTTAGTTAAATGTCCGTGTATGAAGACCATTTTTTTTTTTTTTTGTATTTTTTGTTTTTCGGCTAGCCTCCAGTTTTGCTAGCCAGTTTTGTTACAGAGAACTATTCCATATTTCCCATATTTTTCAGATTTCATATAACAAGAAATCCATATTTTCCAGATTACCAAGAAATTCATATTTTCCAGATTACCAATAAATCCATATTTTCCAGATTAGCCAGAAATTCATATGCAATAAATTATACAATATTCACATACACCAAATTATACAAAATTATGGAAATCCATGTTGAGCATTGCAAAATTCTGATACAAACCACCTTGCCCACACACACCTGATATCGTCGATCTGCTCCTTGGTGTAATGCGGTTGCTTTGGCAAATTCTACAATTACAATTTGGTATTAGTTAGTAACAAGAAAAGGTAGATGAAATACAGTCGCAAATATCAATTGCTATTATATAGGAACAATTAATATGAATTACATACCGAGTTTGGGAATTGGAATTGTATTCTTTCGACAAAGTCAAACATGAAAATCATCGTGTAGTAAGCGCATTCCCAACCCTCCAACTGTTGCGGGCCCTGAAATTTGCATTTAGCGGCCTATGTTAGAATGATAATATTTTTTTCGACAATATATATGAAATTATAAATTTATAGTGTGCTCACCAGCAGCCACTTCCAACCTAACTTGGTTTTCTTGCTCTTGTTATGCGATCCTCCCTCTTTAACATATTTCGCAAAAGCCCTTACAAAATTGAGTGAATGTTTATAGCAATTTTATAATTTGATATAATTGAAAAAAATTAAAACCAATTAAATTATTATTGCTTACTTGTTGACATAAGGGAATATGTCTTTGCACTTGTTAGCCGGGATATTAAAATCAATTTTCCCGTTGAATGCACTCTTCTTCTTACGGTATGGGTGATTAACAGGAAGAAACCTACGATGCCCCATGAAAACATTCTTTTGACAATTTTTCAGCCTCAGCACCTGCGTGTCATCTTCACAGATAGGGCACGCTTTTGCTCCTTTACAAGTGTAACCCGATAAATTCCCGTACGCGGAAAAATCATTTACTGTGCAAAACACCATGGCCCGCATTTGAAATACCTCTTTGCTGTACGCATCCCAGACCGGGACGCCATCACGCCATAATTTCTGGAGGTCCTCAATTAATGGTGCGAGATACACATCTATGTCATTTCCGGGTTGCCTGGGTCCTTGGATTAGTAATGACATCATTATATATTTGCGTTTCATGCACAACCAAGGAGGAAGATTATAGATGGTTATAAGAACTGGCCAAGTACTGTGCCGACTGCTCAAGCTTCCAAACGGACTCATTCCATCTGTGCTCACCACAATCCTAAGGTTTCTCATTTCGGAACCAAATTCTTTGAAGTGTCTATCAATGTTCCTCCACTGAGGAGAATCGGCCGGGTGCCTTAGTTTACCGTCTTTTTTGCGCTCTTCTTCATGCCAACGCAATAATTTCGCATCCTTGGAATTCGCAAACAACCGTTTGAATCTCGGTATTATCGGCAAATACCACAACACCTTAGCCGGAGGCCGGCCCTTTTTGTCATCGTCACAATCATCAGTACTGTCCTGGTCCTTACGTTTATACCGTGAAACACCGCATTTAGGACAGACATGCATGGTCTCGTACTCGTGACGGTACAATACACAGTCGTTCGGACATGCATGTATTCTTTCGATCTTCAACCCCATTGGACATATCAATTTTTTCGCCTGATATATTGTACCGGGTAACTCGTTGTTATCTGGGAGCATTTCTTGTAAAAGCTGTAATAAGGACGTGAAACTCTTATCGCTCCAACCATTGTCTGCCTTTAAGTTTAATAATTTCAACACAGCTGACAGTTTCGTAAATTTGGTACACCCGGGATACAACTGCTTTTTGGAATCATTAGACAAATTTTAGAATTTATCATAATTTTTATCACTAATTTCATCTTCCGCGTCACGAAACATTTCCTCCAGATTTTCAATAAACTCGTGTTCTACATTTTCACCAGAATTCATCTCCATCTCATCATCGTCGGTTCCGGGTTCAATATTATCAAAAATTTCGGCATCCTCGTAATTCTCGTTCCAATCAAGTTCAAAATTATCAAAAATTTCTACATTCTCATCATTCAATTCACAACGATTAAAATCTTTATTGGTACTACTACTTTCACCAAATTTCTCACCGTGCATGATCCAACATGTATATCTCTTCTTAAATCCCCGACAAATTAAATGACCTCTAATTTCTTCAGAGTCCACAAATCTTAAAATATTTTTACAATCTCTACAAGGACACAAAATGTCTTTTTCTTTTTTCTTCACTCTATACATCTCAGCAAATTTTATAAACTCATCAACGCGAACCAAATATTCTTCACTGTCACGTCGCAATTCGTACATCCAACTTCGATCCATCTGAAAATTAAATTATAAAAATAATTTGATCAATTAATCAAGCATGGTCAACATATATTGTACCAAATTTTGGGCTTACAAAGGGCCGGTTTACAATCCTAACCCACTCTTTGAATATTGTGTCTCATATGTGAACACATATTAGCGAGTTTTAATTAGTATTTGAGAAAAATTCGGCAGCATTTCCCCTTAACTCCCCAAGTATGCGTACGAACCACATACTCGTAGGAGCAATAAGGGAAAATACCGTCGAACTTTCCTCAAATACTAATTAAAACCCACTAATATGTGTTCACATCCTAAATGAGACACAATATTCAAAGAGCAGTCCCAAAACGGGGACTGTCCAAAATTAATCCCTATTGGATTAATTTTGAACGGGCATGGACCTAAAAATCATTTATAGGTCGGTTATTGGACAACAATACACTAATTATATATTTACATTACCTAATTACTAATTAAATCAAGCATGCATGCATATATTACACACCTAAGTAAATAAGCAATAATAATTACTAAACAGAAAATTAGAGAGGAAAAAGGAAAATATGTATATACTAACATTCGAAATTTAGAGAGGAGAAAATAAAAACTTCAAAGATGACAGCTTCCAGCTATGCTAGCCTTTAATTTGCGGAAATCAGATCTCAGTTCAACACAGACAGAGGGCGTATTAATTACTTGATCAAAACGGCGCAGCTGGAGCTAGAAGTCTCTGGAAGAGAAGGGCCCTTTTATATTGGATAAAACCCTACGCGGATTTTCTACACGGATTTATACTTAGCAATCCGTGTAGCTCTGTCACAATTTAAACACGGTTATTTATTAAAAAAGCCGTGTACAATAACCCTTTATACACGGATATTTGATAAGAAAACCGTGTAGCTCTCTTAATATTTGTACACGGATATGTTACTAAAAACCGTGTAGCTCTCTTAATATTTGTACACGGTTATTTAATCAAATATCCGTGTAGCAATTCATACACGGATTTTTGTATAATATCCGTGTAGCTCTCTCAATCTTTTCCACACGGTTTCGTTCCACGCGGCTTTTTTCGCCCTAATAAACCGTGTAGCTCTCTCAAACAATTCTACACTGATTTATAACTAAGTGTCCGTGTATAATTCCTCAATATTTTTAACCCTTTCACAATTTCATATTTGACACACGGTTTTTATATAAAATTAGAAAAACCGTGTACAATGTGCAGTGTAGAATTAGCTTTTTTGTAGTAGTGAATATCATATTTATCCTTTTTAATTTAAAAAAAATCACAAATTTATTCGATTTATTATCTTTTTATTAAAACTTTTTTTTTTTAAATTTATGAAGTTCTCATTTATCATTTGTTAAAAAATAAAAAATATGTAACTTGTGTATGATAATTATAAGACGTGGTTGGTAAGAACTAAGAACTAAGAAGCTTCATAATAGGTACATCACCTTCCTCCGCTTATTATCGGACGGCCCGAACCTAAACAAAAATATTCTGTTATATGGATTCTTCTTATTTGAGGTCATATTGTTAAAATTAAAGTTTTTGGTTTTCGAACTTCCAAAAAAAAAAAAAATTCAAATCAGTTCATGTAATTTCGTACCTTATTCTAACTCATAATAAATAACACAAAGCGGAGTTCGAATACAATTTTATAGGGAGATAATATACCAAAATCAATCTCTACTACTAACCTTTAAATTTGAAAACTAAAATTTTAATGTTTATAGGATATAATTACTATATAATTCGTTGATTCCGCAGGGTCATATAGCTAATTTTTTTTTTGTAGCTAATGATAAAATAATTGCAAACGCTTAATTGTACGTGGTCTCCATACCATTCCACTATCAATTATGTTATATATAATAAATGATACCTATCCAAAATAATCCCTCTAATAACAAAAAAAAATGAAGAGACATGGAGGATTCGTGGGAAGCATGGCTTCTTAGTTCTTACCAACCATGGCTCTAGAACAAGTTACATATTTTTTATTTTATGAAGTTCTTAGTTTTTTTTTTTTATGAAGTTTTTTTTAAATTTATGAAGTTCTCATCTATATATACACTATTCACCCTCTCTCCCCTTCGTTCCCTCTCAATTTTTTTGGCTCTAGAACAAGTAAATGTCTCTAGTCAGGCACGGTTAAGGGCTTGTTCCCTTTCCCTCCCTCTGCTCCCCCGTCCGGAACTAAACCTTATGTACTCTCTTTTAGAGCACACTCTAAGTCTTCTAATTAGTCAGTTCTCCACCTTTATGTACTTGATGGGTGTAATCGTGATCAGGCGAATAAATTTATACCCGGTTTGCTATCGAGTCAAATTACAAGCACATAGTCCTATTGAGTAGTATAAACGAGTGTCGATCCGCAGGGAATACGATTTAAGGTCTTGAGCGATTAAATCACAATATTTCGAAAGGCTAGACAAAATCTGAAATCAAAGAGTTGTTGGTTTTTTATCACTGTATTTGGCAAAAATTAAAAGTAAGTAAAATAAAGATAGAGATGTGAATTTTTAGGGTTTTGACACACCGTTGTTACTTCAATCCGCTTTGATTATTACCTTATTTGATGTTGGTTTTCAGTTGTTGTATGAGGGTTTCTAATTCAATTTAGTGATTACCGCTTTCACCTAGCAACCACCCTACCAATCAAGAGATCCCGTTAAGGCTTGTCTTGATTGGTGTAAGGAGATTTGTGACTAACCCAAAAGAATTCAGACTTCACTTATTGGGTACGTCACCCTACTATCTTGGTAATGTTGGGTGTCCCCATGGTGAGTCACGACAATGCGACATTCGTTTACGATCGAGACCCATATGTGTACTTTTGTTGATCCAATTAATGGTATATCCGGTTAAGATTTTCACCACTAATCTAGTATTTTTATTCTCTCTTATCCCGATTCGATTAGCCCAAAGATGACTAACTTTCATGTGTGTTCATCACATGATGGTCTAGACTAATAAACGAAACCAAGTAAGATAGAACATAAAGCGCAAAAGCAATCGAATAACAAAATATTAAACAATGATCAAATAAAAGTATATATCAAAGCATCATGAGTAACAAGATTTACTGCCAACCCTAAGAATCTAAACTTAGCCACTGAACGATATGTTTACAAAGAGATAAGAGAAAGATACAACTAGACACGAAGTACCCTCCTACTTAATCTCTATACATTCTTCTTTTCTCACTTAAGAAAATATAAACACCAAAAGATACAAAGATAAGTTTTTGTTCAGTCCAGAGGTCTTTTATAGGAGTGATGGGGCACCTCGAGATGAGTGGAGTCCAAGTTATCTGATCTGGATACAGCTGTCAAAGAATTCACCAAGGGGCTCCTCGGGTACGGTCCGTATTGGCTAATACGGACCGTACTACCACTGTGTTGCTGCAGGAGTTAATGCGTATTTGGCCTTCTTTGGTCCGTATTGGGACTCTGGTCCGTATTGGCTAATACAGCCCGTACCAGAGCCTTAGTCGGTGAGCTGCGCTTTTCCGATCGACCCGATTCTTGCTCCAAATGATGTAAAATAGCTCCAAAACATGGTTCCTGCACTAAAACATAAAATAGGGCAACAATAACCTTTTTCACATAATAATTAAATATAAAGATGAGAAAATAAGACAAAACTTAAGTCAAAATCCTACGTAATTCACTACCAAAATGAGCTTGATCAGTACTCTCTTTTGGAGCATGCTCTAAATCTTCTAATTGACTAGTTTGTATAAATAATGACATTTAGGTACGCTTATGTGTGTATCATAAGAAGGAAAATTAACCATTTTTTCCTACAAAGCGATCAATTAAAAAACTCAAACAATTTCTCTTACATATGCTACATATTTTTAATTTTTTTAATAGATGATAAACATGAAAATTTTATAATTTTAAAAATACAATTTAATAAGAAAAAATTATGACTTTTAAAAATTTAAAAATAAATATTATGAATTTTGGAGGGAGAATACGTTAATTCGAAAAATTTAAAAATATAGATAAAATTAAATTATTAATTGCGGAACTAGTTCATGCAAAGCAGATCGAATTCACACAGACCGAATTCGTATCCTCTGCATTAACTCAAAAGAGAATATTTTGAGTTAATGTATCTCGACCATCCGATCTGTTTTAAAATTCGTGTGAATTAGATCTGTACTAATATTAAAGGCCCCTATGTTATAGGCACGAACCGAATTGGCTCCGTTTAAAATCAGACGGATGAAATTCAAGATTCCCTTCTGAGTTAATGCAGAGGATACGGATCCACACAGACACGGTCGAGAGAAGATATTATTCTAATTAATATTTTGTCCGTAGTACTTTCCTAGATTAGGTGTTCATAAACCTATGAAAAGAAACAACCTCGCGTGTTCCCTTTACGCATTTAAACCCGGTCTATTATGGCTATCTCCTTCATTACTCGGTCATAGCTTCTGGATTAGATTAGATTAGTGGCCGACCAATCTCTCTCTCCCTTTCCTCTTCAGCTTCTCGTTTCTACCGAGTGAATATTCTCTCTTCATCTTAGAATCTAAATCGATCTATAAATTTACCCAAGAAACCTAATTCCATGAGGCGAGCAAAGCACTGTCGAAGAGAACAGCATCTGAATCGTCGATTCCCCCGGTTTTCTCCTCTTCTATCTCCTATTTATATCTTTTTTCACTGTTATTTTTCCATAGAAGTTCTACTATAGTTTATAGCAAGCTAAGGAAATCTTACTGGAAGTATGCTCGGAACCTTTGATCTCTTATGATCTTTGTCAGTTTTAATTATCTGATATATATTTTATTGTTTTGTATTTCTAGGCAGCACCTCGATCAGATTTTGCGTGGAAGGAAGGATGTGGAAGTATTAATGGCTGGATGACAACGAGAGAGAGCACGCTGGTACTTAGTCAAAAATGCTTGTAGTAATGGCTATTTACTGGAGTGCTCCTTCTGGTTGTCATCCCGGCGTAACACCACATCTTCTATTCAGATTGCTGATTGAAAATTTTGATCCAAACGAACAGGTAACAGTTTCTACCTTTCAAATTCATTCGCAATCTACGTTTTGCTTCCCTATTTTTGGTGCTTGTTATCCGTCTTAGTCAATTCAAGTTATAAGCATAAAATGTGGATCTTTTTAGAATTCCCTTTTGTGTGAATCTGTTTATTTTTGTCCTCCAATTTTCTTGTGCATGAAGTGTCTGACATGCGAGTTATAAACCTAAGTCCTAATGACTATATAAAATTTTGATTTGGCTTTTATCTTTGTCTTGTACATACAATCAACATATAGGCATTAAATGTACCTGTTGGATTATTATTAGTTGTGTTTTGCTGCTATACCTTTCTTTGATTTCTTGTGATCTATTGGTAAAAATTAGATCCTTATTGGTTGAATGATCTGGCTAATCTAATTTGACTTGTTTGTTTACTATTGTTTATATAACATTTTGGGAATGTATATTTGCTTACTAGTCTATGGTTGCTGTGTGCTTCAAGCTGTCTCTGTGGAGTACTTAAAATTAGCTTATGGGTAAAATTTTCCATTGAGAATTTTTTTAAATAGGCTTGTGTTGCATAACTGATCCTATAAGCTTCATATATCAACTTAATATTTTTGCTCCTTCTGAGTATATTTTTTTCATTTGATTGAAAATGGTTACTATGGGTTGTTCACTGGATATGAATTATTACCCTCTTCTTGTTACTTCACATGTATTGTTTAATTGTTGCAAATATAGCCTTCTCTTCATTATCAATTTTTTTAAAAAGAATTGACAGTACCATTATACGTCTCATGTAAGATGCAGGATGCATCTACACAATTTTGAAAATTATTCAACAAATATGCGCTACGTACCATTTTTTTGGTTGTGTGCTTCTGTGGTTTCCTACTTTATAAGACAATGAGTAAAAACTTTCTCAAATTCTATTTAAAAGGAATTTAGCTTATTACACATATAGATGATTATTTTAGAGGAACTTTCTTTTGTGTAAGATTGTTTTGGCATCCATTAGCTGTAGCAAACTAGTGAAGTAGAAATCTGATGTCTTAGTTGTTTTTTGATCTCGTGTCAGAAAATTCTAGTTTTAGCTGAAAGTTTGTGTCGCTAGAGGAGTACATCAAAAGCGTATTTTAACTTTACTATGGCAGAGGATTATTTTAGACTGATAATAATTATCGCATTGATTTTAGCTTCATGGTTCTTCAATAGGGGGTCAAATCAATTTTCATTTTCTATACTCTAGTACAAAATATATATTGTAAATTTGGATTGTACTTATTATACTTTCACATTAATTATTAGAATATCTATTATGGTCTCATAACTAACTGTTTTTCAGTACTTTGTGAGGATTTATGTTCCAGTTGAACAATTTTTGTGTCAAACTTTGAACAGAAGTACAATATATAACTAGATATTTGTTTGGTCATATTTACTTACAGACTTAACAATTTTTGATTGGTTATCTGAGGTTGCTTTCATGTGTACATACAATCTCAATATCACATTGCTTAGGTTGTGCTTTTTTAGCTGCTATAAAAGGATTTGTTGGTTATTTAATTACATGAAATAGAAACCAATAGAAGAAGAGTTGAATATTAGCCCCAGCCTGTACTTTTTTTGGGTTATTCTTTTATTATGCTTGGTAAATTTGGTTCCATATATTTTCTTCTGTATGAATTTAATTACTTTGTCAATATGTATATTTATTAATTTGTTTGATGATTTTGGTAAATTTTCACTTTTGTTGGATTATTCTTTTATTGTGCTTGTTTTTTTTTTAATGTGAATATGTTTCTTTTGTATTAGGTATTGTAAATTAGATATTCATGGAATAAACCAAGCATGAACCGGCAATCCTGCCACCCTCACCGCCCACCAAAAAAGCAAACAGCAAACAAAAATGACAATCTAGACCAGACTTCCAATTTGGTGACTCTTATATCCCAGCTCAACTTTCTGTAGTTTTGATGGTGATGTTAACCTTCTACCCCTGAAAATTTTCTTTCTGAAACTTTCTTTGTTTGGAGAATGGATTTTTATTGTTGATTACTATGCATAAAATATCAGCTTCATGGAATGTCTAATGCGAATGTTTGGTTATTATTTCCTTGTTTTGGCTTTGATTTAGCTAGTTTTAGTAGCAAATTGTGCATGAAGCATTCTGTAATAAACTAAAGCAAAAGAGAAGAGTGAAAAAAATATCCTCATATTTGATACTGAAACAATGGCACAGGTATGAAGCTTGGGGTTTGTAGATGAAACTAGAAAAACTATCCTCATATTTGATGCTAGATTGGTGCCAAATGAGAGGTTTCATTGGCTCATATACAAACTAAGTAGTTACAGTCAATTTCCAGCATAATTATTTGTCAAACTTATTTGAAACCTAAACCCTAAACCCAATTATTACTGTACAAGTCTAGCTAGTAATTTGTCATTTTCTTGTTGTTTTGTTTGTTAACTTTCATGGTTGAGGACTAATTAAGATATATGTTAATGTCTGGTCAAAAGAAAGAAAAAAGATGCTCAAAATGCTTGCAGAATCTGCAACCACTCTTTATACTATATTATAAAGCATTTTGGTTAGGGCAGTAAGAATTGTTGACTTCTGAAAATACCCCTCCATCAGTTTGTTTGAATAATAACTTAACAAATGAAGCCTTTCCTTCTCTGTCTATTCTCCCGTTTTCATAAATTTGCTGAATTTGCTGAAAATACCCCTCCATTAGTGACTGAAACTTCTACCCATGCCAGTAATTCCTCCTTTACCTCTCTTGAGCCTTCCAAAACTACAACCATC